>JBAMNC010001235.1:0-399363 GCA_037902135.1 Cetoscarus ocellatus
CACCGTTGTGCCACCCTGACTATTTCTTATTTATATAAAATAATATTTTCCATTGATCATTATTGCAGTGTTCCTCAAGGTACCAGTCTTGGCCCCTTGCTGTTTTCATGCCTTATTTTGCTCAGGTCATCATGATCTGT
Source organism: Cetoscarus ocellatus (assembly GCA_037902135.1). Lineage (NCBI taxonomy): Eukaryota > Metazoa > Chordata > Actinopteri > Labriformes > Labridae > Cetoscarus > Cetoscarus ocellatus. The sequence continues at coordinate 141 of JBAMNC010001235.1, forward strand.
TTTATGTAGGATTCTATCTTATACAAATGAAATACTGGTATGTCTCCGTTTTAGATCTAATAGCTCACTTTATATCACACAGACTTGATATTTTGAATATTTTATCTCTAGTCAGTCAGCATATTACAGTCCATGGTTCTTACTGTTGAAATTCTTTAAGCGAGCATTGGGTCTGCTATCTATTTTCTTAATTAACATCCATATTATCTGTACAGATTTGAACAATTCTTTCCTACCCTTCATCTCATTTGAAAAATATTGATGCGCTTTCTAAACTTGTCGTATTTCCCAGCCCCACTAACACAATCAGGTCAAATTAAAGACAGTCTCTAACAGAAGAGGTCAGGGTGGTAAATAAAAGTAAAATGGTTGGTGATGGTGATATTGGTGTATTTTCACAATAGCTTGCAGAAGCCTTTAACTTTTTTTTCCTTATGTTGATAAAGATCATATTTAAAAGGAGTGTTCATTTGTGCAGATTACTTCGATGATGAACAAAACCTGTGTGTGTCACTCTGTTTTTTTGCCACAGCGCGTATGTTGAGCATTAATCCAGAAAAATGACGTCATCCCTACAGCACTGTATTGAGCCCAGCTTTGGCATCCTTGTAGTCTTTGCTGCGCCTGCATTTTAAACAAGCATGCATTATTTCCCCTTGCTAACATGTCATTATAGCATATTTCTTAAAAGAAATCTGTCAGTGTCTTTCAGGAGGAATGTCTTTGTTGAAGCCACAGGGATGATGGAGTAAACCAGAAAAGGTCAGAGGAGTGAGGGAATATCAGGAGCGTAAAGAAACGACAAAAGAAACGACAAAGCCAAGCAAAATGGAAAGAGTGAGGGAGGCAGAGAGGAAGTAAAGGTCTTTGCAGCTCTCCCCTTGGGTGAAGCAAACAAGGGAGCCAGCTGGACGTACATGTGAGAAGGAGGAGGAGAAGCCGGGGAGGCGGAGGAGGCGAGCAGAAAGGGATGAGAAGGATTCATTTTTCTTCTGAGTAATAGTGCGCTGGCAGACCCACTCCTACTACATCAGAGGGCATATTTCAGCCAGTGTTTGTGCATTTAAATGAACACAAAGAAGACAGAAGATGGAAAATTCACAACAAACAAAGAGAAAAAAAACAACAATGACAAACAATGAAAGGAAATACCTCAACAGGGTAAACAAAAGAACGAAGAAAATCAACGCTTTTGGAGTAAAATTAAACTGAGTAATAATTATTAGGTACACCCGTTCAACTGTTACTTAATGCAGATAGTTAATCAGCCAATCATATGACAGCAATTCAATGCATACAAACACATAGACAAGTTCAAACCAAGCATCAGAATGGTTAAGAAGCTGATTTAAAGCAGCACTAAGTAAGATTCCGGCTTCCAGCTCTCTAGTGGCCTCTATGGTCGTTGAGTGTAACTGGACTGCGGTACACCAACACGCGTTTGTTGACATACAGAGGGACGAGAAGCAAGCCGACAGGACGTCCCAAGAGACAAATAAACCATGTGGACTGATAAGGTACAGTCTGATCATGTTTCTTTTCGAATAAATCATCATGTACTTCAAGTCCAAGCAGTACCAGGGCTAAATCTATGTTGGTTGAACATCCCTCCTCGTCTTCCAGCTCACGCCAATGAGTGAAGGCCCGGCCAGTGTTTATCCCTGTCCGGGCATTTAGCCTGTTACTCTCCAGCTTTCTTTTTTTCGTCTCCTCAGATAAAACTTTTATTTTCTTCGGGTTTTTCGCTGCTTCCGCCATGATAGAAACGCTACATTTAGCTTGCTTCTTCTTCTTCTTGTTTAATGGTGGGTGGCATCCAACATCCGAGGAGCACTACCGCCACCTTACTATGCAGGAGTGTGAGCCAGAGGTCCCTATTTCCATTACGACAATAAGTGCATATTTAGTTTAAACTAAATTCTGTTCATTAAATCTGTTTTAAAAATTCAAAAATTTTTTTGCTTTATATTCTCCTTTTCCCAACGTTTAGCTTTTGTCTCGAGGGGGAAGTGACGTATGCCGTAAAGCAGTCAAAGCAGTAAAAATTTTTAGTTGAAGTTGTAGTCTGATACATCAGCATTGACTTTATGGCCTTTTTGCAGATTCATTTAAATTTGAAAGTTTAAGTTCATCAGGGCTGATTTTCAGTCAGCAAACTGATAAATGAGTGTTTATAGCTCTCTAAAGGGCACATTACCTTTGGTTTTTATTGTTACCTGTTAAAAGTACAAAAACATTTCATGTAGGTGAAATTCAAGAACACTACTTTCAGTGTTTTACATACATTTATATAGATATTGGCTTAAATAAGTTTTGAAAAATCAGCATATTGGATATTGGCAGAATATCCATTATCCTGCATCCCTCACCTTAACACGTAACCATCTCTAGTGTTTACAGAGAATAATACAACAGAGGAAAAATTATCCAGTGAGCAGCAGTTCTCTCTGTGAGATGTTGTTGCATGAGGTCAGGAGAATGGCCAGAGTTGTTTGAGTTGATAGGAAGGCACCTTAAACTCTAGTATCCACTTGGTACATCCAAGGTGTGCAGAGGACTATTCCTGAAAGCACAAGAAGTTTAATCATGAAGCAGGTGGGCTACAGCAGCAAAATACCACATCTGGTGTCACTCTTGTCAGCTAAGAACACAAAGCTGGGTCTACAAATAGGGAGGGCTTTGTTATTTCCAGCAATCTCCTGATTTGTTACGCATCCTTACCCACTAAGATGCTGAATTATACATGTTGTGATACGCATGAATTGTTGGTATTGACCACGTCTTTTACAGAAATCTGGACAACTTATGTCGATATTTTGAGCACAGGCCTACTGCTAGCAAGGTGTGTTTAACGAAGTGGCCAGCGTGTCTATCTTTCCTTCACAGAAACAGTTTGAAGAAGAAGGCCTCTTCAATAAAAGTCAGTGGTGTTTTTATGAAAGCAAGAGAGGCCACAGACTATGACCACAATTTTCCCAGCTCTGGACTTGTCATTCCAAACTGGAGACACTAATGGTAATGTCCGTCATTTGACAGCTGGTCCTTCACTTACCAGTGAAGCTCACCGCTGTTCTTTACAGTTCTGCCTCCACAGAGTCAAGGCTGACACTGAGTATCTTTACAATCATTCATCCAGGAGTGTTTTTTGTCTCTTTTCAGTCAGAACATCTCCCCTGCTGCATCTTTCTTTCAGCTCTTTGTCTCTCTGACTGTGAAAGCTGGAGAGTGCCGGTGTTCTCGCTGCGTGTTGAACAGAAAAGGCTAAAATATCAGACTCCATTTAACCCGTGGCTGTTTTCTGAAGGAATGACAAACAGCCATGACTGTTTGCTGTTGCATAGCTACATAATTGTGTCCTCGCCCACACACATACACACTCAAACCTCGGCCAAGAATAATACTCCTCCTCTGATTCCTGCCTGGGGAATCGATGATTGCAGACATATTTTTCTATCAAAACACATCAAATGTTAGCATCTGTTAACATGTATCAGTTAGTGTGTGTGCTGAAGGCTGCAAACATCCTTGATGTGAAGTTGGATGCAGATCAAACCCTAATGAACATGCTGTACCCCAATGCATTAGTTGTGTTATGTATGATGTGTTTAGTGAGCATGAGTGTGTGTCAGCATGAGTTAAGAGACGGCAGTGAGAGCCTGAGGAACCCAAGCTGTCATCTGCCTCTGTTCTCCACCGCGCACACTAAAACACATGCTGGAGCATTAACAGGCTGGACTGCAGCTCCAACACACTGTTACCTCTGTCAGAAGAGCAAACTGGGCAGCGGGGGTTTGGTCAGCTATAAACTGGGCTCAGAATGAAGGCAGTGATGCCAGGTACAAACAGATGGATCCATATTAGGATCTGCTTTTCATGGTGGTGCATTAGAGTGGTTAAATGGACTGAAACAATGAGCTCACATTCCCTTGAACCTGGAATTACATCATAATTGTCGCTCCATATCAGGCTGGGTAATTTACCTAAACATGTTTGTGATTCTGCACAATTACAAAATAGAGATGTGAGATTTTGTGTCCAGGATGTGGTTAGTCTAACTCTCTTAATTGACCCTTTGTCGGCATTCTGATTGGTTGACTGACCCACCAATCAAAGAGCCCCTTCTCATAGCAACCATTGCTAAGCTGCATGGTTTGATAAACTCAAGTCTAAGTTAAGTCTTTTCAGTGTGTTGCAATGAATGTGTGACCCTTATGTTGTTACTTTAGCAAGGTTAGAAATGTGTTCAGGGTGTCTGTATGAGCTACTTGAGCTATCCACATCATAATCTCAACGTATTTTTTATCTGGTATGGTCAATAACTGCTGTTACGTTTCACATTGTCACTTTAATATCGCTGTCACTTTATCTTTACTGTACTGCACAGGAGGCTCAGTTGTCCTGAATGACACTTCCTGTGTTAATTTAGTATTTTAGTATGTTACTTAATTTTGGTAATTGAACGACACTTACTCTGTTAATTTAAGTATTTTAGTATGTTAGTTAATTTGATAATTGAATGACACTTACTCTGTTAATTTAGTATTCTAGTATGTTGGTTAATTTTGATCATAGTAAATATATTTGATTTTTGATCTCTATTTTTTTTTGTATTCAGTGCATGCTGCTATCCCTGTACTTGCCCTGTACTGCTGCAAACCAGAATTTCCCCTTGGGGATCAATGAAGGATTATCTTAGTATCTTAGTATCTTGTTTCTTGCCTCGAAAGTACTTACATGTGCTTTAAGGTAAAAGGAAATACTTGCTAAGAAAGCACCTTGTTGATGTAATGCTGGAGTGGAGTACAGCTAACAATAGCCCACACTTCTAGCATCAGACAAACGTAATCCTTCCATCCACCCATTATCTATACTGCTTATCCCTTTTAGAGTTGCGTGGACTGGAGCCTATCCCAGCTGACATTGGGCGAGAGGCAGAGTACACCCTGAACCAGTTGCCAGTCTATCCTAGGACCACATAGAGAGATGGACACCCATTAACATTCACAGTCATACCTAAGGGCAATTTGGAGTCACCAGTCAACCCAATGTTGCATGTTTTTGGTCTGTGGGAGGAAGCTTGAGTGCCTAGAGAGAACCCACGCCTGCACAGGGAGAAACAAACTCCAAACAGAAAGGCCCTGACTGACACAGGGATCAAACCAGCAGCCCTCTTGCTATGAGGCACTTGTACTGCCTGCTGCGCTACCATGCCACCCACAACCTTTACATTTTTAACAATTAAAAGAAGTATTCAGATCGTTTTAGATGTTTACATACACCTCACTATATCTTAGACTCTATCCTTTTTCTGAGGACAAGATAATAAAATATTTATGTCAATTAAAAGTGAGAAAAGGTTGCCATAAAGAGTGTTTTCAATTGATATAAATAGAAGGAGGCTCGATGACAGGAGATTATGTCTACCCTAGAAACCAAGGAGGGTGGGGCTTGACAAGGGTCATTTCCTTCTGTCACTGTGCATTGAGCACAAAGAACATACCCAGGACACTGCATACCATGTTGGTGCTTGGATTGAAGTTATATTTCTCTGAAGCATTCCCTCAACATTAGAAATTATTAGGAAAGCAGCACAGGACATTTCAGTATTAGTGTTAAAGTATAACCTAGCTAAAGGTGTTTCGAGAGCACAAACAAGGCCTTCCTGACATCGTTCACTGAGTTGTTATTGAAAATAAGGAAAACTGGCCTATCCCACATTGCTAACAAATCCTTGAAAACATTCCTAGATGCAAATCTGTTTTCGGATGACCACCTAAATCAAATCACTACTTCCTTGAGCTTTGACCACCATTTCCTTAAAATCTGATTAAAATCCATTGAGGACTTTTTGAGTTTTGTTGCCCACAGACAGACTCACAAAAAAACAAAAGAAAGAGAAGTTCTCCAAAAGCACAAACCTCCACCAAGGCATTTCTGACATTGTTCACCAAGTTATTCTGGAAAATGTGGAAACCTGCCCTTCGAGCAATGTGAAAACTCCTTAAAATATTCATTTTATTCTATAAACTATTATTTTACCTTCTAATGGCTCAATCTTCATGCTTTAGCAAATATCCAGGGCCAAATACTTTCAGTATTCTTTCATAAATCTCTCCTCTGATATGTATTCCTTCTTTGTGGTAGACCCAACATCTGTGAAAGTGGTTGCCGCTCCAGTTATTTCTTGAGTATAAGAGAAGGACGATTGATTTTTTAATTTTGTTTTCTCTTCCTCCACAGACAGTGCTGGTGGTCCTGACTGTTCAGCAGGATGAGTGAAGCAGAGGGCCAGTTCTACAGTGTTCAGGTGGGGGACTCCACCTTCACTGTACTAAGGCGCTACCAGCAGCTCCGTGCCATCGGCTCCGGGGCCCAGGGCATCGTCTGGTGAGAGGATGACTTTTCCAAACATGTCACTTGCTCATGGCGTTATTGATCAGAGTTCTTCCCCAAAGTTGCAACCTCAAATGACAAAAACCACATAGACAAACATTTGATGTTAATATTTTTAAAAGCAAACTCAGGACATACCTTTTTAGCCTGGCTTTTGGCTGGTTATTTTTATTATTATTATTGTTTTTATTTCAATCCTCTTAATCTGTTTTAGCTCTCCATTTCAGTTCAGATTTGATTTTTCAGACTTTTATTCTCTGTTGATTGATTTTCTTTTCATTATCCTACTATTGCAGGTTTTATTACACATTTGGTGTTTGGCTATCTCATTTTATCATATTATTATTTTGAATTGTATTTTATCTATTTATTTATTAATTTCTCTTGTAATATATTTATCTAATTTCTTATCATGGTTTTATTTATGTATTTATTTATTTATATTAATGTTATTGTAGTCTTAGCTCCTGTGTTTCCTCGTTTTTTATTCAAGATGCATTTCCTCAGTCCTCTGATTCTGTTTTCTGTTAGAATCTCTTCTTAGTGTTTTTGTGTGTGTGCGTAAGTGAGTGTGTACACTGTATGTGGATAGCAGGGGTGGGAAAGGTCTTGTATTTTCATTGTATCCAATCTTCTACTTTTTATTCTATGTTATTATTTTTATTTTTGATTTTGTTTTTATTTTTTGTTTCTTTTTATGTAAAGCCCTTTGTGCTACAAGATTTTGTATGAAAGGTGCTGTGCAAATAAAGTTTGATTGATTGAGCACCTACTGTTAATATATTTAAAAGCAATCTCAAGACCTACCTTTTTAGTCTGGCTTGTAGCTGATTATATTTAATCCTCTTAATCTGTTTTATTTCTACATTTCAGTACAGATTTATTATTTAGAATTTTATTCTCTGTTAACTGCTTTTCTTTTTAATATCCTACTTAAGCTGTTTTTATTACGCATCTGATGTTAGGCTATCTCATTTTACCATATTATTTATTTAAATTTTATTTTATTTATTAATTAATTTATTTACTTACTTTTCCCTTTAGCATTTTTTATCTAATTTCTTATCATGAATTTTAATTTTCATTTTAGTCCTAGGTCCTGTGTTTCCTCATTTTTAATTCAAGATAGTGTTTCCTCAGTCCTCTGATTCTGTTTTGTGTCAGAATTTCCTTTTTATGTCTTTGTGTGTTTGAGTGAGTGAGTGTGTGTGTTTTATGTGGATTGCGTCTAATATTTTCATTGTATGCAATTTTCTTCTGTTTATTTCATTTATTGTTATTTTATTTTATTTCTTATGTAAAGCACTTTGTGCTACAAAATCTTGTATGAAAAGTGTTATCCAAATAAAGTTTGTTAGATTTAAGCTTTATTGTTTTACAGCAAAAAACAATGACATGTTTACCATCTGCTACAAACTCTGGATGGCTTATGACATTTTTGGCTGTCTAGATAATGGGAGTGAATTTCATTTGAGCAATTATCATGTGGTTTTATAAGAGCTCTTAATAACATGGCATTTGACTAACCTGTATGACGGACCATTTAAAGTTGCTGTTGGCCAGGAGGCCAAAGGTCACCTCAGCTTCAGCTCTTTGCTCATTCCTCCTTTGACTGAAAGTTACTCAGTCAGTATTTCCAATACGGCAGTTTATGACAACAACTGACAGACTCAAGGAATCCCTTCAGTGACCAAGTAGGTGACCTAAACTCAAGCACTGTCCATGGTCCCCTGATTAGTTGAACATGTTAATTCTTGGAGAACATTGGAGAAAGCTTTTTCCTAAATTGGCAATTTTCAGTGGGACTGTCCGTCTCTTTTTAGCACACCAATCCAAAGTAAGATGACTGATAATCACCTGCCACATTATTGTTAGCACCATCTTTCTCCTAAAGCAGCTCTTAGACTCTAGAAAAATGAGAGGTCATTACAAAGCTATTTCCTTGTCAAAGTGATGTAAGATTACAGCCTTTCTCTGCAGGATACATTCATTCTCTTCATTTAAAACCCTTGTCTGTGTCTTTTTTTCCCGTCGCTGTAATGATCTTCCAGCTCTGCTCTAGATACCGTGCTCGGGATACCGGTGGCAGTGAAGAAGCTGTGTCGGCCTTTCCAGAACCAGACCCATGCTAAACGAGCCTACAGGGAGCTGGTGCTGCTAAAATGTGTCAACCACAAAAATGTAAGACTCACTGAGCATCTGAAGGGTTTAGTTTCTCTGTTTGAAAGCAGTGGTTCTCAACTGGCCTGGCTTCAGGACACAGACCAAGCTTCAAGTAGCAAGCTAGTTTTCTTTTCAATGCTCAGATTTATTCAAAGTACCTATTAAAGTAACATCTCTGTAAGAAACATAAATCCTTCAAAATAAAAGCAGCAGTGTCTATTTACCACTGATTTTTCTGTCAGGCACACACCCTCGATCTACTTTTGTGTCCAGACCCACCAGTTGAGAACCAAAGTTTTAAAGATGGTCTTAAAGGGTAAGGTACTCAGGTGCCAACATGTACATTGAAGCTACTTTGCCAAATAATAGTTATACTATAATAATAACACCGATACTAGAGATTACTTACTTATGTGTTTATGTGTAAGTTCTGGGGCACTAATGTCATGTATAATGGGAATGTCACAAAATGTGTACCTTGTTTAAGAGTCAAGCACTTCTAATCGCACAGTCTATAGTAGTTTGGCCAAAGAAACTTTAGTTTTTGTTGATGACTCCCTTTTATGGATCCCTTTACAGTCTTTCTTTACACAGAAAAATAATTAAAGACAAACAAACAGTAAAAAAAATGAAAAATAAAGAAAAACACACTTATTAATGTTTCTTTTAATTTTTATGTTGTGTTTTTTCATTTATATTCAATTATAAACCTGTTTTATCTTAATTTTTTTAGCTTTGCTATTACAATACTACAGATTTGTGTCATCATAATGAACTATTTCACTTCTATTTTAAATATACATATGTATTTTATTTTCCTGATTTTATTTTAATGAAATGCCCTGGAAATAATACAAATAAAGCTATTTGAATTGAAATGGTTATAACTCAGACAGACATTTGAACTTTACAAATGTAACTTCATAATATTCCAGCCTTGTTTGATTGAGTTAGAAAGTTGGGAAATTGGACATTATCCTTAATTAATTACAGCCGAGTGAAAGTGCGGTAGGAATTTCCGTATAGACCAGCAGAATAAAGCAGTAATAAAGATCATTTTAAGAGCTTACTTCAGCCTTTGACAGTTGTTTTAAAACAGCTCATTAATTAGGGATGTCATCTCTTTCTTATCCTCTCAAATACTCTCTACTAGTATAGGGGTGGGGAACTGACAGCCACATGCAGACCCCTCCTCACTCATTTCTGTCCAGGAATCAGTTTTAAGTATCATACATTGTAAACGTAGACAAAAAGGCAAAATGACTTTGACGCTGGAAGCTGCACCATTTTCACAATATTTTAACATGGGACTCTTTTATCATTCTTAAAGTTAATATGAAAATTCAGCCCTAAAATGTCCCTGTGCAAACACTGGTGGGCTCTACAATTATGAAAACATAAAAAAGTTGTATTATTTCTTAAAAAATATGCATGTTGATGTCTCCTGAAAACCAGATGAAAACAGAGAAATCTCTGCAAACTTAAAATTTTGGAAACTCGAGACACCCACACAGGTTACAGGAAACAATTACAATAGTTTAGAAAACAGCAAAGACCCTGAAAGAATGTCACCGTATGTTTTTGTACTGTAATAATCCTTCCCCTTACACCTCTGTCAGTTTAACAATCTACATATATAAGAGCATTTTTGTGCATTTTCTGATGTGTTTGGATCAATAATTCAACTGTTTGGGAGTTAAAAAACAAGAAAATTGGTTTGATGAAAATAAGCTGACATTAGTTTGTTAATGTTGTTTAACCAGGGTCACTATCAGCAGTGTCAGTGTCCTGGAAGAGTTTAGTTTCTTTAAAGACAATAATATTCTGTTAAAGTTTACACAAGATGTTATGTCAGGATCAAGAAAAGTGAGTGAAGCGCTTTTGTTTGTTGTAACTCGTACACAGTGGAGCATTAAAACAGCATTAATCCACAATTTGCACCTCTCTGGATTTTCATTTGAGGTACAAGTATAGTCTGTGCAAGTCTCAGCAGTTAGTGCATGTAGTTAATAAAATTACTGTATTTATTTTAAAAAAATCTAAAAGCTTGAAAGATAATTGCAACTCTGATCATCAGCTTCTCTGTAGAGTTAACTAGTTGAAGGCCATATGGCCGACCACGTTGATGTTCTGTGAAGTCACATTAGGCTCTATACAGAAGCAGCTCTGCACAGTTTGTCAAACTAGCATCTGTCAAGCAAATAAATAAATATGAGAAAAAAAAGAATTGGACTGCTTATAATTATTACTGCCAGGTTTTTCTGTTTTGTGACACAAACTTTAGACAACAGAAGACAGACTCTCCAGCTGTAAATCATATAATAAATGCTAAATCAAACTGATTTATCAGTGACTTTCTGGCATTTGGGCAATTTTAAGCATTCGTTCTTTTAATTTTAGGATGTAATTAGCCCTCGTGAATCTCAAATCTATTGACTCTGTCACAGATCTAAAACCTTTGCACATTAATATTTGTCTTTCCCTGTAATCTGTCAGTAAAACATACCATTCAGGAATTCAGATACATGCAAAAATACAGAAGAAACTAAGATCCTCTAATAAATCTTCCAAAGTGCCTCTTTTTCCTGGGAATCTGGTGACAGAACATGTAAATAAATTCTACTCTCTTGCAAGTGAAAACATGTTTTTTTGTAAGTGCAGAGTTTAGAAATCCTAAAATACCTTTGGGAAAATGTTGCTGATATATATATTCAGTGGCCCCTGTCAGTCGTGGGCCCTTAAGCATCATCTTAACTTTCCCCTCTTACAGCCCCCCCTGCTCAGGTATAAAACAGCTCAAAAATTACAATTAAATACAAAACTGTACAATTAAATGGTTTATCATCTTCTTTGTATTATAACAGCACTTGAGTCATGTATTGAGTTTTTATAGAGTTTAGAGATAAAACACAAACATGAAGATAAAACAGGGTCAGTTGCTGCTGTAAGAATATAACTCACGGTGCAGAGTGAGAGAATCATGACAAATCCACTGAGCTCTCCGTCCTCAGCTGGCCAGCCCTCCACTGTGAAGTGGATGTAGATGGGAGAGTAACAGAGTGGACTAATGGCCTGTCTCTCTGCTTGCAGATCATCCGACTGATCAATGTGTTCACGCCTCAGAAGTCCCTGGAGGAGTTCCAGGACCTGTGAGTGTCGTCGAAGTGGTTTTTGGCTCTTCCAGTGGACTCATTGCAGTCTCTTTGTTTTCTTACATCCAGCAGCATCCATCATCAGTGTCAGCCTCCTTTACTGCATTGCTGTGATGTGCTTCTCTGTTTAACCGCTCCTGTGTGTTTGCTTCTGTTTATAGACTCCCGTATTGACTCTGCCAATGTCCCTGTGATTGTTCACATCTATATCATTACTTACTGTTTGTGTCTTCTAGTTCAGTGGTTCTCAACTGGTGGGTCAGGACCCCTAAGTTAATGATGGAAAAAACTTAGTGGGCTGCAAATTTGTGCCTTGAATAAATGATAATGGTAATAAAAAGGATTAAAAAGTCATTCATATAGAGAAGTCCTTAGCAGATACATCTCCATGTATTGGATTTAACCCTGCTTGGCTGTGATGAAGAGTAAATATATGCAGGATTCTTGAGTCCTTGACCTAGTTATCTTGTTATCTCTGGGTAAACTAAGCTGGTTTTCCAATGACATATCTGTCATTTACTCAAGATCTCCATAAATCAACCAAAATCTACACTATCATGGGAGAGTGAGCTTAATAAATAGATGATGTGCTTTATTTGATACTGTTAGTTTTGTTCTATGTGGGTTTAATTTCATTATTTTGTTCCATGTGAGATCAAAACTTACACTTTTTTTAGTGAATATATATGACTTGTTGGAGGTAGTGGCAGGCACAGCAGCACTTTCACAGTTTTGGACGGGCCTGTGCATGTCAGGAGTTATCACCTGTCTCCACTCTTAAAGGTAGTGATGCAGGATAATATTGGTACTGGAAGATGTGTGCCTAAAAAGATGATTATCCATATTTACGGGTGTAAAAATTTCTGCTGGTATTTACAGCCAGAATGGACGTAAACATCTCATATATTGACTGTATTATTGCCATATGAACAAATTGACTATACTGGATTTAAATTCTCATCACTGAATATCCATGTTTATAAATCAATCAAGTATTTTTCATTAAAGAATAAATGTTTTACTTTCTTCACATCTGTTTTTAACACAAATGAGCTTTCACCGCGAAAGGAACAGGCCAGTTTTAGTGGAGTAAAGGCTTTGTGCTCTTGCCTCTTGAAAAGTATCAGTAATGATATCGGTATTGGCGATTGAAATGTTGGCGTATTGTCAAAAATCCTGTGTGGTGCATCTCTACTTATAGGCTTTATCAGTGATGCTCAAATGGTGTGGACGGTCAGGTCTAGTCCTACACAGGTCACTGTGAATCATTCATTGTCAAAGTAAACATTGAGAGGGGACCAATCCTTTACAAATTCATCTACTGTTCCTTGCTGTGCAGGTGATATTCTCTCATATGTAAGAAATGGCAATAATTTGTTATATCAAGTTGACAGTGTATAATTGAGAATTGACAGGCGTGCTGCTTAAAGCATTGCGTTGACCATTGTGGCCTTCTAACCAGTTTTGGAGTTAGCACCAAGAGTGCAGAGTTTTGGATCCGTTTCAATTTTAATGCCAAGAAACTTTCAACCTCAGTTTGAACAGCAGATAAGAACATCATAATGACTGAACGTGACCATATTAAGTAATAATACGTGCCTGCTTGTTTTTGACATTTACAACATGTTGGACTGCTCATTTGGTCATATTTGCCTCTAATTCAGGGAGTTGCATGTAGTTTTTTTCTTACACTGAATGTAAGATAATTAGTAAACCAGGATTTTAACCATACAACAACTCATCAGTACTTAAGATGCGCTAATTTTCATGTTTAGCTGCAAGTTCTGCATTTTAAAAAATGTATACAACCTTCAAGTAAGCAATGTTTTCAAAGATATCAGAATTAGTTGGTGGAGGGAATAATCGTTTATTTTTTTCTCTCATATTTATTAGTTTACCTGATTTAAAAACTGTGACCTTTCAGGTCTAAATATGTGTGTCTGAATACAGGAAGTTAAAGTTTCGAATAAACTCTTGAATAGTTTTGCAACAGAATGTTTTGTTTTTCGTGCAGCTGTTTGTCAGATATTATTAGGTAATAGCAGCCACAAATAAACGCCTACGGACTGCTCTGAGAGCACAAAGCTCCTCCACTGCGTTTCCAACATTTTAAGGCGAGTTATTGTCAGAAATGTAAAAAAACTGCCCTGTCTTACACTGTAAACAAATCCTTTAGAGCAATCCTGGATCCATCAAAATCATATATAATGACCAACATTCCCTGAAAATTTCATGACAATCTGTTCTTAATTTTTTTAGTTATTCTGCTCATAAACCAACAAACAGACCCACAAACATCAGCCATTACATAACATTCTTGGCGAAAGTAAAAAGAAACTATTACAGAGGATGGTTTGCATGGATGAAAATGTGGTGTTTCTTGATATTTTGGCTCATTTTTAGATGTTTGGTGGGGGGTATTGTTTGAAAATCACTGGACTTTGTTTGATAAACTTCTTTGAAACTGTTTTCTGGATGTGTTTCTCAAACAAAATGAAATACCCATAAATCATCTTGACTTTGACTTTTAAAAAAATCCCCTTTTTCATGACTCAGAGGAACTGTTGTTTTGACTGTAGAGAGAGAGTGTTGACGGGCGATCAAAACTGTCTTTAAATGACAGAGAGCGCAGCGCAGTGTGTTTTTATGACTTAATGTGAACAAAACTGTTTTTTGCTTTTAAGACCATTTAAAGACAATCAGTCCAGTCTGGAACACTCTGCACTCCCCTCCATCTTTCCGACTTGGTTTTGTGTAGTTTCAATTAGAGATGCTAATCCAAATGAAAGAAGACGGCGTCTCTTAAATGCAGCTGTGACTGTGGGTAGAGTGAAATGACAGACATGTGGGAGCACCTGCAACAGTTTTGTAAGCACAGGCAGCAGGAAGTCGCCTGATGTAAATGGTCAAAATGGCACAGCAGCAACATAATTATGACATGATTGCATTATCTTTAGGGAAAAACGTTTCTTTAAGTGTTTAATAGCCGAATATGAATCAATTAAAGCCAGCGTTAAGCTGAAAAAGTCATCATCTCCCAATCCTAAAAGATGGGCTGACCCTTAGCGATGTATCTGGTCATAAAACAAGACCAGTTGGGAACCACCTCTGTGCTTGTTTTCACTCCTCTCTTTATGTTCCCTAACTTATCGTCTTTTATTGTCTTGTATTCTAGATATCTGGTGATGGAGCTGATGGACGCCAGCCTCTGTCAAGTGATCCACATGGACCTGGACCATGAGAGGATGTCCTACCTGCTCTACCAGATCCTCTGTGGCATCAGGCACCTGCACTCTGCAGGCATCATCCACAGGGTAAGAGGGAGAGCACAGGGTAGTGCTGTGGGCCAAATGAGTCAGCAAGGGAGAAAATCATAGTTCTACACACTGCAGAAATAATTGTAGGAGTGATTTATCCTCTTGTGTCCAGTGTTTAGGATTGTTGCATGACTGTCTGATGCTCTGGTGCACTTGTTGTCTCTCCCAGTACTGACGTCAGTGTGCAGGCCGACCCCAGAGTAAACTTTAACTTCACAGCTGCAGGGCCAGCTGTTACACAGCCTCATTTAAATCATCAATATCTGACTTTTTCACCATTAAAATGCACTTTCATGGTTGAGTTAATGGTGACAACATTCAACAAGAAGAATGCTTTGTGCATCAGCAGGGGTGTACACTTTGGCGATGGACTGTTGCTTATTGTTTGGATCCTCGTCCAATCACAGTCTCTACTGTCTCTCAGCCTCAGTCTTAAGTTTAACAGTAATGAGACAGGGTTACCGCCTTCTGCTTAGCTAAACGCTTATGTGCCATTATGCTATTAGATCAACTTTGAAACAGCTGTTTAAGATTTAAAATGTTCTTATTTCTTTGTCAATTCAGTAGCTGCTAATTTAGTTTAACCAAAGAATGTGCAATACTATCAGCAGATTTTAGCCTCAGAAGTAAGCCACTGATATTTGCAAATAGAAGTATTTTTGGCTGTATAATATAACAAAATGCACAAATGAAAAATAAACCATGGAGGATGCTACTTTGGCATAGCAGTAGCAAATATGCACTCTCCTGCAGGCGACCTTGGTTCAACTCTGACCCTGAGACCCATGTGCTGCAGACTTTCCCTGCTCTCTGTTCTCTTTCTAAGTCTATCTACTGTTATTCCACTATCATTAAAAGCCCAAAAAGCTCAAGCAATATCTTAAAAAAAAATTATTATCTCACAAGAGGGCAATAGAATTTAATTTGAATGTCTTCGCCCCATGTTAAACAGTTAAATCATCATTTTCTGCTCGACATTACTTACTTTTATTATGTACTTACAGAGATGTTTGTGACTCTCAAAAAGTCAGATTAAACTTCATTTAACTTTTTTATGAATTCTCTCTAAAAGACATTTTATTCATAACCTTGATTAAATTTTAAAACATGACTTTCAGTTTCTTGAAAAGGTCTGAGGCACTCAGAGGGCTTGATAGTAAAAAGCTTTTATTTCATCAGAGCCCCAGACTAATAATTATGCCAACATGTTTCAGCCTTAAAGGGCTTAACCGGGGCAGGGCCATGATTTAAAGTCTGGAGCTATAATAAAATAAGGCCTTTTTGCTATTAACCCCTTGGAGTGCCTCAGAACTTCTTGACTTTATGTTGGATCGTCTCACTGAAGAGGACCAGAGGAAGACTGTTGAACATTATTTCACAGATGCCTCACCGGAGTAGCACTCCATGCATGCTTTTTTATCACCCTTCGTTTTCTGTTCCTAATTGTTAGTGTTTTAGAAAAAAATGGTGTTTAAATCAAATGCTTGTCTTCTTTTTTTGTCTATTTCTAAAATAAATAGACTGATAGAGTAACTATGTTAGTTAGATCCAATAGAGACTGCATAATTATGAAAAAAACGTGCATAAATTTATGTATATACCAGCTTAAATTGGGTCTTCTGAGAAAGATGTGTATTAAAGGAAATCTTAATAAGCAAAGGATCAATTCAATCCTTAACCCCTTGAATGACAGTATGTTCAAACAACTCTACTGATTTTTATATTAAATAACCTAGAAACTAAAATAATCACCATAAAATAAAATGTATTCAATTATTATTGTTTTTCTGCCCATGGGTCAGTGGTTGGCAGCAACATTGCTTTTAATGCATTTTTTTCTCCCATAAAATGCAAAAGTGTCAAATTTTGTGACATGCTTTGAATGGGAACAAAATGCACCAGCTGGCCAACAAACATGAACATTAAACATTAAATGCTCGTTGTCCAAAATGAAATCTTCCCATAAATAAATGCATTAGTTTATGTTCAGATAAATGTGGGATCAAAAATGTCATTTTTCAATGGGACTTTTTTATCATGAGGAACATTTATTTGTGTAGCTTAGACACTTTAGGCTTATTTAAGAAACTGAAACTACACTTCAAATTAAAATAAATTAATATCGTCTGGCAAATTTGAGCTTAATTCATTCAACACATCCTTGAAAATAAAAAAAACGAATGTCATAAAATGTCCCGAGGATCTCTAGTGGGTTAAATAAAGGGGAGTGCTTCGACTCCAGCTTGCCCACAGGCCTTTTTCACAGTATAACCATGTTTCAGCCCTCTACCTCAAATGTTCTGTGTATTTGTTTTGTATGTATGCACTAATGCTTATAGATTTTTTTTAATCTCATCAGGACTTGAAGCCGAGTAATATTGTGGTGAAGTCAGACTGCACTTTAAAGATCTTGGACTTTGGTTTGGCTCGGACGGCCTGCACCAACTTCATGATGACCCCCTACGTGGTGACCCGGTACTACCGAGCCCCAGAGGTCATACTGGGGATGAAGTACAAAGAGAATGGTGAGGATTTTTAACCCTGCTGTCATTAGTTTAAATAAAATGAAACCCTATAAATGTTGAAATGAGCTGAAACATGGATCTCCATCCAGAGGTCTAAAATCCAGGCCAAACATGCAATAACACAACTGCTGATTTTTTCCTAAATTTGACATCAACACAAATATCTAATAATTTGATCTGCTGTACATTGAATCTACTACTGACATGTGCTCATAGAAGGGAAAACCGTTCAGAAATTATAAACAAAATGTGAAAAAAAGCCATCATGAACCCTTTCATGCATGGTGTCGGTGACGGATATTTGGAAAACATTTTATACCATTTAGGTTGCAGTACCATGTCCAACCACCAGGTGGTAAATTCCCAAACCGTTGTCTGAAGTTTCATTAAAATATTATCTTTGCATGTTTATGTCTTATCGAGAAATTGCATCATAAATAGAAAATGGCTGACAAAGGGCGAATTTCACCACCCCCTTCAGGAATAACTGTTAAATCCCTCTAATCTCAAAGAGTCAGACAAGAAAAAAATATATCTTCTAATTTAATAATATATTATATTCAATTTTATGCAGATTTAAAAAAAATACTTCTCTTGTATATATTGTCTGTGACCAAAAATGATTCTGACCCCTCCAGTGGACATTACCACTAAAGGGCGTGTTCTGGGTATTATGCCCGTATTCAGGTTTTACCTAATTTTGTATTTTTTATATAAAAATTTGGTGTAATTCACAAGTGAATAGTTTGATTTAACAGCAATAGTACATATACTTCAGATTTAGCTTTTTATTTTATTTTCTCTAATAAATCTTTGTAAAAGACGTGTTTTTGGATCTTGTTTAAGTTCTAGTAAATTAATATTTATACTGCTGCTGCATGGTGTCCACTGTAGTGGACAGAAGCATAACTCCTTTAAAATATAACATTAAAAAAATAACCATGATTTTTAACTTGTTTGAAAGTAAAAACAAACATTTAAAAAAATATTTTCCTTTGTGATTTAATAATTCATGTGTGAGAGGATCAAGAAACAATTTAAACCAATGACTCTTCTTTGGAATAAACCAAAAACTGAACAATCCATCATTCACGATGGTGTTTGTCATACAGGATTTGATTATTACACATGCATGTCAGCTAGTTTTCCAAAGATCTATTTTAAGATTCAATGCAGAGAAACAAATGAAGTCATTAATAAACAATTACATCATTAAAAAACCCATCTGACAGACTCTACTGTTGACAAAACAGCAGCATATCAGAGCTGAGCAGATGGTCCTGCCTGGTAAAAATAATAATTTGACTTAAAAACAGAAACTGCCTGGAGTGTAAAGCACACTCATAAATCTTTGATCGCACTTCAGTCAGACTCTAGCTGGCTATTTGGGATCCAAGCACTACAGGTGCTGGATCCATATCAAATCAGTTGGGATCATCATTGTTGTTTTTATTGTCTGAAAGTGTCTCTGAAATGCAGGAAAACCCACAGAAACAAACCTGGCAAGCCAAAGCGCTCGACACACTCTGAATGCTTTAGAAGTTTTTAATGATGTAAACAACCAGCAGCTATTTTTAACTTAGCTTTATTTTTTATTTATGAAGATGTTGATGAATGTCCTAAACAAACTGTTACTCTGCTGCAGTGGACCTGTGGTCTGTCGGCTGCATTATGGCTGAAATGATCTCTCACAAAGTCCTCTTCCCTGGAAAGGACTGTATCCTTTCGTCTTTGTCTCTTGTCTGTGGTTTACTCTGAGTGTAAGCAGCGGTCTGCACTGAGAAGCAGGATTTTCAGTTGGTGAGATAACTCCAAGGTTCAGTCTTGGTTTTCAGAACTGCAGAGATCCTCACAAGAACATAAACCAGCAGATACTTTCTCGTACTTGGTTTAGAGGGGCCATAAATGTATAATCAGAAAGATATCAATAATGCTGGACAAGTTACACTGACACTTCCTTTGTTTTCAGTCATATAGTCCCAGTTCCAAAAGAGTTGTCACACTTATGAAATTGTGAATAAAAACAGATTGCAGTGATTTGCAGATCCTTATGACCTTCATTTAATTCAGTACTCCCTGAAGACAAGACGAGATACTTGATATTTAAAGTAATAAATGTAATTGTTTTTTGGCAATATTCACACATTCTGGTTTTGATTCCTCCAACATGTTGCAAGAACAGTTAGGACAGAAGCTTCTTTACCTCTAACCTCCATTATCTTTTCTTTTAACCTCGCAAGTGTCAAGGGACTGAAGACATTAATTGCTGATGTATTAAAAAGGAAATATTTTACCGTTTTTGTTTTGTGCACATCGTCAGATGCTTAGCAGGGCAGCTTCTTCGTGGTTTAGCATGAGTGTGGCCTGCTATAGTAACTGTTTTATCAGAACTAGGAAACGTTTCTTTAGTAAAAGAACAAAAAACAACACTGAAAGCATTTCTCAATGGAAAAGAGAGTTTTACCTTCTTTCTGACAGGTTTCAGCATGAGCGTGATTCACAATCCGGCTACTGTTGTTTACTTTAGTCCTTAGCAGCAGTGCCCGCCTACTACATCATCTGATTGACAGGTGATTAATGTGAATGACAGAACAACGGTCCATTCTCCCTCTGGATATGTTATTCCAGAGTTTTTGCCCTCCCCAAATACTTTCTTCAGGCTGTTACTCAGATGGACCAGTGACTTATATCCTGTAGATATATGAACTGTCCATCTGGTGTGTCAGGTTAAGGGACACGCTGTGACTTCTGACAATTGTTTTTAAAGGTGTTCCTGAGCCCACATTGTAGTAATATCTGTCAGAGTGATGCTGGTTTTTAATGCAGTGTCATCTAAAGGGTTGAAGGTCACAGGCATTTAATTTTGGTTTCAGCCTTGTGCTTTTCTGAGAATCAGTTAATAATACTATTGACCGTAAATGATGAAATCTCTGAACCTCTGAACAACTCTGTCCCAACTGTTGCTGTAGGTATGTGTTTCAGAATGTCACCACCTGCTTGTGCATTTCTGCGATTAGTTTTTTTTTTTTTTCTTTTTTTAAATCTAAGGCATCCAATATTTGAACCAAGGATGACAAATGTTCGTTTGTGGCCATTTGGAGACTCAGGGGTTTCACTAACTTGTCCTCCA
Organism: Cetoscarus ocellatus; assembly: GCA_037902135.1. Lineage (NCBI taxonomy): Eukaryota > Metazoa > Chordata > Actinopteri > Labriformes > Labridae > Cetoscarus > Cetoscarus ocellatus. The sequence goes on from JBAMNC010001235.1 coordinate 20,821, forward strand.
GATTGTCAAATCTTGCATTTGCTCCAGTCGGCATGGCATCCTGTGACCATGTCGACATTAGTCATCGAAAGTATAAATCAATCTTTATTTGTATAGCGCCCATTCATAACAAGTGATATCTCAAAACACTTTACATTAGAGCAGACTAAAGACAAACTCTTCCATTTATGGATACACATAAAATGCATGTATACATATATAAAATACACATATACATATATATTCATATACATACATCCAAAACTCAGCATGAATCCATCATGGTGGCAAGAGAAAACCTCTGTTTCGTTGTAGGAAAACTTGACTGTGGATCCCAGTCTCACGATGAACAGCCATCCACACGATGCTGTGTTGGGTGTGAGGGTGAAGGAAGGCAGGTGGGCAGAGACAAGTGGACTGAAGTAAGAACTAAACCTAGGAACAGATCCATGGCCAAACATAGACCTGTCTTCATCATATTTGTCTCTGCTGATTACAAATTTATTAGAGGTTAGCCCCTTGAGATGCAACATCTCTCATTTTCAGGAGGGTCCTCATGTCTGTGTGATTGTAGTGATAGTTTTTATAGAAGTATAATCGATAATAATCAAGAAAAAAGTAAATATCTAATATTTACATAAACATCTATAATTAGATTAGATAGTACTTTATTAATCTCTTTGGAAAACTCATATGGGAAATTAGAATTCCAATAGCAGTTACAAAAAGTAGATAAAAAGCTACATTAAAAAGATAGATATATACAAAAATCTAAATAAAAACAAATATAAACAAAACAACAAAATGGCCCAACACCTGGGAAGCAGCAGTCCTGGACCGAACAGGCTCCTCTGGTGCAGGAGGTGACAGTCATCGTCCAAAATGTCCAGCAGCCTGTCCAGAGCTCCTTCCTCTGCCACCGTCACCAGCCTCACGCCAACCACAGAGCCGGGGCTCCTCCTCACTTCCACTGATATGTGGTGTCAAATCCTAGCTCATCTTTTTGGTTTTAGAGCCAGTAGTTCCTCCCTTGAAAAGCTGATGAAACTGGCTCTTTTTGGTAACATTTTTTGAGAAAAAACAGTCTGCAGGTTGCTTTAGAACTGACTCCTGGTAGCATTGATAGTTAAAAAAAAGAAAAAATATCCATGGGAAATATATAAAACACTAGAAATGTCTTCATAAGAAGAGCAGAAATGTCAAAAAGATAGGAAAAGGCTTGAAACTGTACAAAACTGTTTAAAAATTGGAGCAAAAACTAAAAAAAAGAGCTAAAAAACTGGAGATCTATTGGAGAGGCAGCCGTTTACATCCAGCGCCATGGCAACAGTCCATGTCCTTGATTGTGATTATGATTATGAATGATTATAAGGTAGAGATGACTGAGATTGAATAATACAGCAGCATCAAAATGAGTATTTATAAGTGGTAATTTATAATGCAGATCCATCTCTAAGGACTGAGGTTCCTCTGTGTGTGCTGGTTTGGGTGCTGAAGTAGTCTAATATTGGAACTTATTTGCCATTTCTCACCATGAATGTGTGTTTATCTCCAAAAATCCTTGAAGTTCATCAGTTTAAACATTGAGTATCTTGTCTTAATGCTGTGTTCAATTAAATATAGGTTGAAAAAGAGTAGCATAACACTGTTCTCTGTTTTAAGTCACATTTTATTCAATGTCACAACTTTTTGTTTTGTTTGTATTTAGTCGTTCACTCCTAAGATCAGTAGCTAAAGAATAAAAATGGGTTTGGAATGAAACTTATGCCCTAATATTGTCATTGTGCAACAGATTAGCTTAATTCTAACACTGACAAATCCAGTCAGTGTTGATATCTGAACTAGCTTCCTTTCAGGGGTAGAATTACAAACAGGAAACGGTCGGAGCACTTTAATGTTGGCTGGTCTTACAGGAAAGTCTCTTTGCCCACTCAGGAGAGTAACTGCTCCGTCAGAGCCGTCACAGTGAGCATTTGTCAGTAATTTAAAATGACGATGTTTGAAGACCTGACCCACGGTGGTCGGTATGATCTGCAAAGCTTTTTTCAGCTCCAGTGAAAGTGAAGTAGAGGGAGGAGAGGAGCTAATGGCTGTTTGCTGCACATACAGGCTCAGCTCAGAGCAAGAGGGAGAGAGAAACTACAACCCACTCTGCTGGGCACACACTCGGGAAAAGTGAGGGAGAAAGCAACAGCTGTGTAAACTGATAAGAGCAGAGCTGCAGAAGCGAGGAGAAAGGCCTGGAAGGCTGCGTCTGCTTCCCAAAGCCAGAGAGTGAAAAGAAAGCCAGACTGGAGATGAGCATGATGAAAGCGAAGGGCCTCAGCTCGAGGATGGACCAAAATAACCAGAGCTTGTGTTTTGCATTTCAGTGTTTGTGGTGCATGTTCCCCGTCTGTGCACTGTTTATATGTCATTTCACGGTGTAGCAGTGAGTGTTTTATAGAGTCACTGATGTTTTATGATCCGTTTTAATATTTTTTTTTCTCTTTGTGTGTCTGTGTGTGTTTGCCTGTGTGTGTTTTCTGTTCCCAGTGGACATCTGGTCAGTGGGGTGTATCATGGGAGAGATGGTTAAGGGCAGCGTCATCTTCCAGGGCACCGACCGTATCCTTCACCGCTCTCACTGTGTCACCGTGTCATTCACCTCTCACATCATCCACCCTCCAAGTCATTTTATTTTTCATTTATTCTTCCTAAAAGTTTAGATTAAGGAACCATGTAGCAGGGATGATCAAAACTGGGAATTAGTTATATTGCAATATCTTTTCTTCCTGGAATATATGTTGCAATTCTTTAGAGGAACAGCCAAATAATTTCTGTGTCTTTACTTATGCCACAATTTTATTCCTATCCTAATCTTCTTTTTCTATAAGCCCACTTGTTCTTCCATTGCACAGCTACAGGGATAAACACAGAGGAGGGAGCGTGGAGCATGCAGTTGTGCCAAGTTTAGCCTTTATTATCAACCATTTTTGACAATATGTACAGTATATTTTCTATTTAGTATTTTCTATTTTCTAAGAGTAGCTCGATGTTTTTAACTTAAAACCTAACATGTTGCATCTGTGGTTGTCACTGATCCAATCCAATCCAAATTTTATTTGTAAAGCACAAAAATAACCACAGTGGACCAAAGTGCTGTACAGAAGAAAAAAAAATACAAGAACAGACTAAGAGACATAAAACAGGTGTACATTTAAAACAAGGTGAAAACAATAAAACAAGGCAAAGATTATAGACCATTTATGCAGATAAAACATCCTTACAAATTGCTATTTGGTTAGATGTTAGCAAACACATATCATGAGCATTTAATTGACAATGATAAACAAAAAGGCCAAAAAAGACCAATCATCTTAAAAAAGTCTCCATTTTACATGGCCCCTCTTTAAAATGGACTACTGCTATATTTGTTTCAAGTGTTGTCTGTAGGCTTGTACACGTCGCAGGCAGTAAACATGCGTCTGCATGAATCGTGGTCTCCTGATGTTGATATAAGATAACCTTTAATGAAGAGAGTCAAGTAAATAATCAAATCAGCAGTTTTGGTATCAAACAACATCCAAATGGCAACACAAGACTTTCCAGATCAACGGATGGAAATCGAAAATGAAATCCAGTTGAGAATTGATAACAACAGCCACCAGCATTGATATCATCTTTATTTTGCTGATCAATTTCCTTATCAGTTCCTTCCACTTTGTTCTGCATGCCTTGCCAATCAAGAACATCACATTCTCATCAGAGGCAGTCAGCATTAACAATAACAAAGAAGTCAATGATGTGTTCATAGCAGATACTAATCAGAGGTGGTCAAAACTGTAGCTCAATTTTACACAATATAACCCAAACTGCCCAACAGCCATCGACTGTTTCTGTGTGATTTCAAGCAAGAGTGGAAACACCAGCAATGTGCTGAAGCGTTCTTCTTCCATTTGACATTTGAGATTTTTTTTTTTTTTTTCAAAAATGGGACAGTATGCATTAATAAACAATGACATGTAAATGCATGGGATTATAGCTGAGTGGCTAATTTCCATCCCCAGTCCCATTAGCAGGTTGGTGTCAACACATCCATGCTGCACGGTGTCCAATATCAGAGATGTCATGTGTTTGACATTATTGCCACAACAAACCTGCTTAAGGCAATTTCTCTCCATGAACTAAATCCACAGGAATTGATAAAAAAATGACTCGATAAGCAGAATCAATAATGACATTTGTATCAGTAAAATCATATTAACTCTCTTCCCTTTTCGGGTCACATGACTGACATTGTACATCCTGCGATGTGACTATTGTGCATGTACATATTGCAGTTGCGATGTTCAAACAATATATCCCGCAGCCCTACCATAAAGTCACTGGCACTGTATGAAAAGCATCAGTTTGGCAGCAGTATCAAAAAAACCCTAAAATAACTAGAGAGTACAGATCTCCAGCAAGGGACTTATGGTCAGTTGCTGCCTAGCTGAATATACAAGTACTCCTGATCCAGACTGAAGTCCAGAATAAAAAAAAAAAAAACTGACCTTAAACCAGATCCAGACCCAAAACATCATCAAAGTGTAATCCTTTAGTCCATAGGCCATCACCAATGGCTTCAAATAATCTCTTCAAATCTGCTGAAAATTTGATTCAAATCTTTTTATAGGATTTTGAGTTTTAGGGCACTTTCCCATAAGCCATAATGTTAAGACCTGATCCAGATCTTGATGTTTTGTCTGTAACAGATTCTACAATTGATGTTGCAAAAGATATAGACAGAGGAGTTATTTACCAAATTTGAAAGGAACGGGACCAAAAATTACTTTTCAAAGGTTTTTAAAGCATCAGATGTGGATCTTGATCTGAATCCAGTTTTAACTGTAGTTTAGCATGGACCAACATCCATCTGCATGAATTATTTTCAAAGCATTTCTTACATTATTAGCCTAGTTAATGTGGAAACTACCTAATCTTACAATGCTAATGAATCCTTCAAAAAATTCTTTGATCAGAGTCTGAACTGGATCGCCACCAAAACTGAATCACGTCTTCCTTTTTCCATGACCCACAGTCACTGAGGATTTTAACAAAATCAGTTGACAGTTTTTTGAGTTGTCATGCACACAAACAGACAAACAAAATTAATGCTGGCAAAAATAACCTCCTTGGTGGAGGTAACGAACAAAACCCAGTGTTAGGCTCAATCACAGGGAATAGACCTCACTACCCCTCCTTACTGATAAATTCTCTTGATTATATCCTACTGGTTTCTGACATCAGCTCACTCAGACATGAACAAATTCTACAATAGGGTTGGCAGAAACTGCAGATGAAAATGTCTTTTTTGCTTTCTCTCAGTCAGCTTACCCTCACAACTTTTTTGTGCAGAGATTGGATTGGAGTTTTGTGGAAGTGTGAAAGCAGCTTTCATCGGTCCTCACCATGATGTTGACATCTGTGGCTGTTAGGGAGGAGCAGCTCATGTAGAAGTCGAAGGGAAATGAGTCCGTGTTTTCATGCTTCAGTCAGAATCATTTTATAATTCGGGTTATTCTCTGACTCTTCATAAGCACCATTATCAGGATCTGTTTGGTCCACAATTTACATACATAGAGTGACTTCATGCATGCAGAACTTAGCCTTGGTTATTTGTGCTATTTAGAAGTCATGTGAGTCTTATGTGCTTATTATCTTCATGCTAGCATTGTCATTTGCAGGATATTAGCATGATTAAATCAGCAGTAACAGTAGCTTTAAGCACATCTTTACACAGTCACTTAGACCTGAATGTTGACTTTCTTTTGCTCTTTTCCTGGACTAAACAGTGTAGAAATTTTCTACCCTGATGCAAACGTGTTCGATTTCATGTTCTATGATGTAGCAGAGTTTTCCCTAACAGTCCTGTCGTTCAGATATTGACCAGTGGAATAAGGTGATTGAGGTTCTGGGCACGCCCAGTCTGGAGTTTATGAACCGACTGATGGAGACCGTGAGGAACTACGTGATGAACAAGCCGCAGTATCCTGGAGTCAGCTTCGCAGAGCTCTTCCCGGACTGGGCTTTCCCCTCTGAATCAGAGCATGACAAACTAAAGAGTAAGACACTGAAACACACCAGTTTGGTGAAGATGTGTCTATACAATTGACATCAGTTTCTGTTTAATTTGTAAGTATGTTGTACAAAAAATATACCATGTTCCTACATTTTTGGAAACCAAAAAATTACATCCACAGTTCAGGCTTGGTTATGCTTTCTGCATGGACAGACAAAGGGGCAATATCTCCATGAACTGAGAATTCAGTAAAATGTTCTTCCACTCCCCAAACACCTTCAACAGCATTAAAAGCAAAGAATATTACATTTTGCAGGACATTGGACCTTTAAAATTGCATCTCCTAATGTAGCAATCTCATGTGTCTCCACATACAACATACATGAAAAAGACATTAATGGTCATTTATTAAGGCCAGTATGTCTCAAAATCCAGGGTTACCTTAAAGTGGATGGAACTTCATAAGTCATACACACTTTGAAACATAGCCAGATTTCTTTTATGAGCCTTTACAAGGAACATTTTGTTGTTGTCACACAGTGAAACAAGACATGACCAAAAATAAATAAAGAAGTGAAAAATACAAGGACACAGAGGCTGAAAACTGGAGCCTTTATGTAACAAGTCCACAGAGTGACAGTTCAGGTCAAATGTCTATCGCCCTCATCTTTGGCATTTACAGTCACACCACACATCGCTGAAAACAATTCTTGACATTCTCAGATATGCCACCAAACACAGAGAAGGAAAGGACAACTTAGTTACCTTGCATTTTTTGTAGGCACAGAAATTCCTTGTGCTTACAGCATTAAAAACAGAAATGTGGTAAAATTAAAGGCTCGATACAGAGGAAATATGATATAAACATCATCAAAAAGAAGAGCAGAAGATATCTTAAAACTTTCTACCATGTTGAAGACATTTGTGTCAGGATTTCACTCTGATACACTAGAAATACTTGGCCTGAACAAAAGTTTGCCCACCTGAAGGTAGCCCAGCTATGAGAGCTACAGGAGAGGATGCCTCTCTCTCTCTCACAGCCAATCAAAATGACAGAAAAGGATAACTTAAAAAATAAATGCAAATACAAGAGAAGAGCAAAAGTGGAAAAGAAGAGGCCGATTTGAGATGCTTTACTAAAATAATGTCATGACCCTTTCTCCATAGTAACATTGCCCTTTCTCTGTTGCCATAACAGCGAGTCAGGCCCGAGACCTGCTGTCCAAAATGTTGGTCATCGATCCTGAATGTCGGATTTCTGTAGAAGAGGCCCTCAATCACCCGTACATTCACGTGTGGTACGACCCTGCAGAGGCTGACGCGGTGAGAATTCGGCGTCAGACGTGTTTCTCTGCATGCATACAGCTGCAGCATGTTTCCTTTTTGATAACGTATTAATTTCCTCCTTTTTCAGCCTCCTCCTCAGATTTCAGACAAGCAGCTGGAAGAGAGAGAGCACACCATCGAGCAGTGGAAAGGTAGGAGGCGCTGCCCTCTAGAGAAATCTGCCAGAAGTGCAGCTGGACTCTTGAATTATTAATGAAGTTACAGGAAACCTCACATAATCACTTTACATTATTATGGGTCCTTATGACGAAACATACATACAGTGAACATTGTTTGTGTAAAGCATGGGAGGTTTTAGCATGGGCAACTTTAGTTACTAAGAGAGCCATCTGAATTATATTCTCAGTGAATGAGTTACCAGCTCTCAAGTATCACTGCTAAGACAGTTTTGATAACATGTTTCTCAATGAGAAAGCGTCCATTATAGATACAATCAAGCTCAAAGGATATAGAAATTCTTAATTAAATGACCTTAACACAGAATTTAAGTCAATTTAAGCAACTTTTTGTAAGCAATAACCAGAGAACTTGCAAATTATCAACGTCTAACTTATTATATATATGTGTGTGTGTGTGTGTATATATATATATATATATATATGTATATATGTGGTTTTTTTAATTAAGTGATACTTCACTGAAGAATTGTACTGACACAATAACAGCTGATTACCAAAAATATGCAAGCAATCCAACATTAATGAGAAATATTTCAGTTTCTGTTGTAAGTGACAAAAGGGGGGTAATGGTGTAAATAAACAACTCTTTCCTCTGTAGTCTACATGTGAGGACAGTATAGATGGTATGCATTGACGTCACAATTTGCAAACCTGACTGGCAGTTTCACTCACTGAGTGACAGAGAGCGTAGAGAGTTATTGTGTATTTCTAATTGTTTTTATAATGGAAAATGTAGATTATAGTTATATTTCTATTTAAAAATGAGTAAATAAACCTTTGGAGCATTAAAGTTAAGCTTATAATGCTGCATTTATTTGCATATGTCCTAGGATGAAGCCTTGTAGTGTCTGTACCCAGGCTTTCTCTGAGCATTCAGCATTAGCATCTGTTAAACTGTTGTTTTCTCCTGTTTATTCTTAATGTGAAACCCAAACTGGTCGGGATCATTCATCTAATTTAGAATATGTAAAAATAACGTCAATAAGTGGCCAAATAGAGGTTATATAAATTTTAACAATCTAAAACTTTTTTCACTATTATATGTCAAATCAGATTTAATCTAAGTCTCATCTTATGTCTGCTACAAGCAAGAAAATATGAGTTTATGTTTGTAGCAACTTGTCATTTAGGATATTGATCTTATTTTTTTGAATGATTTGCTAAAATGTATGTCTTGATTTTGACTTGCATAAAATGCATGAATGCTCAGTGATTTGCTACCAGCTGCTGTAACAACGCTTTGTCTTTGTTATAGACCTGATGTTACGTCTACGAAGGTTTTGACAATATCAGCTGAGGATTTATCCTGCCCTCGGTGAACATTATTGAATAACTAACCAAAAACTTTAAACTTTTTAACTGAATTTATTGTTTTTTTAATTTTTATTATCATTATTATGTTATTTTTGTTTTGTGAACCAGGCTGTAAAAAATGCTAATTAAGGACGTAAAAAAACCAAAAAAATTCCCATCCAGTCATTTGAGTGTCAGGTTTCTGCAGCCAGCCTCAAGTGGTCACTCAAGGAACTACAGCTTTCAACAATTTCCATGGCCCTCCATTTCAGCCCTGGAGGTTTACGCTTGGTTTGATCTGGCCCCTGGACCGTACTGATGTCTACAATTTAGAGACAAAGTCGTCATTTTATGTTCCTTGGTGCTTGGTACATATTTTTTCTTTCCCCACAGAACTCATCTATGAGGAGGTGATCGACTGGGAGGAGAGGAACAAGAATGGACTGATGAAAGAAGACTGCTCAGGTACATGAACCGTCAGTCAATGCAGCTCTCAGGATGGTTTTCTGTTAAAGGGATACACCAACATTTTTCTGTTTTCATGTCTTGGCTCACTCCTGAGTCCATGACAAGCAGATAGACTCCATTCTTTTGACTGTGCGTGCAGTAACAAGGAAGAGATGGGCAGAACTCACCCACCGTTAATTAGCTTAGCTCAAACACTGGGAGTAAATGGGTAGTGTTAGCCTGCCTCTGCCTACATTCATCAGATAAACTCCTCAGCAGCTCTAAATGGTCCTGTGTGCTTGTTGTTACTCATATTTTTCACCGTGTTATGTTACGTTATCTTTTTTTATAAAGATTAGCACTTAATGTAATTTTCTAAATTACATTGTTTGTTTGAGCTAAGCTAACTAGCAGTGGGTGAGCTTTGACAGTCGAACGCACAGTCAAAAGAATGGTGTCTATCTGCTTGTCATGATCTTGGGAGTGAGGCAAGACATGGACACAAAAAATGGTCTTGATTTGATTTATTCAGAGAACTAACATTTGTTTCTCTCTTCCTTCATGTTTGATGTTTTAGACGTGGTGTCAGCTTCAGCCTCACAGTCCTCATCAGCCAACGACATCTCGTCCATGTCCACGGAGCAAACGTTGGCCTCGGACACAGACAGCAGCAGCATCGACACACTGACAGGACCGCTGGACGAGAGTCAGTGAACAGGGTCCACAGCGTGTGTCTTCCTGGATCAGAGTCCGCCCTTCACATTTACAACATCCAGTTAACAGAAAACAATCATCTTTCTCTTCACTGCCTCATCCTATATCTGCCTTCTTTTGTCCTTTTTATCTGCCCACGTCATTTCTCCTTTACCTCCATGAATAAGTCTATTTTTCTATTTTCTTTCCGTGCCGTGGATCCTGTCGATCCTCTTCAACTTCAGACTTTATTTCATATTTCTGCCAGGATGTCAAATCTGTTATATCTGTCTGTTGGGTCAACAGTTCATTCTTTTCTTCCTCATTGAGATTGTTTTACTTGATCACGTAGATGTTCTGATGTTTGCATCCGTATTGATTTTAAGGTTGTTTGTTCCTTATGCCTGTTTTTTAATAGTTTTATTTTTTTAGTGAATATTAAGTTGAGATCAGAGGTTATTGTAATTAATTAGAGCAGACACGTCCTGAACATAGACCACAGCTGCCTGCTGCTCTCATGCATGTAACGCCAGTATGAACAAAAACTTCCTGTAAGTCGAACACACCGTCTGATGTCCATCTGATGATCAAATGCTCTTCTAAAGTTTGATCCAACCTTTATCTAGCTTGCAGTACTGCAGAGGCCTGTTTCATGAAGCAGGCTTTAGTGCAAACTCTGAGTCTGTTAACCCTAAAGTAAAGAAACTCTAAGTTTTCAGTGTGACCCTGCCCAACCCCAAACTCCATCTAAAGCCAAAGCCCTGAGCCCGTATGGACTTCAGTGGCATCAGGTGTGAGTGCACGAGTGTGTGAGTCCAAGAGAGCTTCTGATCATGGAAAACTTCTGTAATACACATCCCCCTGGAACAGGATGATAAGCTCACTAAGTGTGTATTTGCGTTTGTTTCATTAAAATGTTCCCATATGAGGGTGCTGGTTTGGCGGAGTGGTAAGCAATCAGGGACGTCCCATGAATGCTTCAGGCAGCCTGAGTTAGATTCCCACCTGAGGCCCATTTGCCAAGTGCTGTACCTCGCTCTCTCTCACCCCTTTTACAAGCCTATCCACTCTCTCTCTCTCTCTCACTCTCTATCAAATAAAGGCAAAATGCCCCTTAAGTATACTTAAGAAAAATGAAGCCTATATTGCGGTACGGTGGCGCAGCAGTTTAGTGCATGGGCCTTACAGCAAGAAGGTTGCTTGTTCAGCTCCCTGTGTTGACCAGACTCTTTCTGTGTGTGGAGTTTTTATGTTCTCCCATGCTTGCATGGGTTCTCTCCAGATACTCTGGTTTCCTCCCACAGACCAAAAACATGCTAGTTAGGTAAATTGGTTCCTCTAAATTGCCCTTGGGTATGAGTGTGAGCCTGAATGGTTGTCTGTCTCTCCATGTAGCCCTGCGATTGGCTGATTGGTTCAGGATGTACCCTGCCTCTTGCCCAATGTCGGCTGGGATAGGCTCCAGCCCCCCATGACCCAGAAAGCGATAGGTGGTATAGATTATATCTAAATAACAGAATATCTAAATTAAAATCATAAATATTAATACTGAAAAAAACATGCTACTTTTTTAATGTTCCAAAAAGAACCACAAAATATAATAATTATCAGCACATTTTATTTTCGTAGAATATTTTCCCATTTTTAACAAGAATTTGGCTTCAGTTCATGACTGTTTACTTATATTTGCATGATGATCTTGTCCTTCACAACATCTATTTTGCAGTCAACTCTGGGGAAGTCTGCAGGAAATTCTGCAGAATTGTGGACTTACACAATTGCTTTTTGCTATCATAAATTCTTATTTTTAGTCCCTTTGTCTGTGCCTGAATGGATACATCTCTGGATGAGTGTATGGCTTCAGCCTTCTATATTGTAAAGTGCCTTGAGATAACACCTGTTATCAACCAGCGCTATACAAATAAAGATTGATTGGCTTACAGAAAGTCTGTCAAAACCCTTCAGGATTTGCTCTCACCTACTTAACATCAATGTGCTCTAAATCTGAGTGCTATGTCTGGGATTGAGCCTTAGATTTGCCTGACGTTACTTGTCTCAGCTTTTCTGGAACTGAAAACTCAGAGTTTCTCTCCTGATGGTCCACAAACTCAAAGTTCAGGGTTCCCCTCGCATTAGCCTCTATATTGAAACAGCCTCAGGTCTACACAGTGGTGTTTTCAATTCATCGGCTTGAGTGATGTTTATTTTAATCCTCCTCCTGACAGCTAGGGGGAGCTGTGGTTGCAGTGTTGCAGTTTTCTTTCCTGGTATAATGTACTGTATGTAAAGATGATCTGACGCTCATAGTGGCTCTTGAAATAAATCAGACAGTCTTGTTTTTGTTAAGTAGAACCACATTTCAATCGCCCCCATTTAAGACACGGTACTGAATAACAAACAGCATCAACCTCCTTCAATATGAGATCTGAAAAATTAAACATGTTCTATTTATTTTTTGTTCATGCAAAATGTTGCACACCGTCACACTGAGGCTGAAGTGCCTCTTGTCAAAGCATTTTATCTACAAACATTTCATTGGCTGCTCTTTTTCTAAACCATTCCATTAATACTGGGACAGTAACAATTCAATCATAAATCAGACATCATGTAGAATAAATGTTAAGGCAGTAAAACACAAATGAGTGTTGATCTTGCATGAAGGCATTAAAGATGCCGATAAGTTACTGTAGTTCTTGTCATACAGAGAAATCTGTTCAGGTCAGTTCTTTCACTCACAGTACTATGATGGTTTTGTTCTGAAATCCTTTTAGTGCAGATGTTTTTTGGTTTGGTTTTCTTATGTTACTTCTTGGTAACACTGTCGTTAAGGCTCCACAAGTTCTCCTGAATTCATGCATACACTTATGATGCAAGGTCGGTGTAACGCACATTAACCCCATTTCCAATTTTATTGATGAATCAGAACATTGACTGGGATGCTACTCCCATCATGAGTTGTGAGTTGAGATGATCATGTTTGTGTTAAAGACAGATGAGGGCTCCTTTTATTCGAGAGTTCACAAACAAGATTAAATCAAAAAGAATTGTTGCTGAAGTTATCATGTTTGCAACACTTTGAATTCAACAGATCAGTTTTTTTCTTGTTTTCTCTTGTCCCTCTAATTACAGACTCACCTGTAAAGATGTCATAAACATCAATGAAAACTCTCAAACTGAGATGTTTCTCATGCATAGATCATGCTCATGCATTTATTATAATGAGATGCATGCCCACGATCCTTTTAATACATGTGTACAACTGATATTTCGCCATTAATTCACACGTAAATTCCTGCATTTATCAGCCTGAATAATGCATTAATTTGTGGAGCCTTAAATTAAGTGTTCCCTTTTTTTATTTGCTTTGTAAACCTTTGTGTGTGTGTGTGTTTTATCAAAATGTACTGTGCATTGTTTCCCCCTCTCTCTTCTCTGAATCATCCTTTAAGGCGACAGTTTCCTGTTTGCAAAGCCAACGTATCGAGGAAGATGGCTCCTCAAGAAAAAGCGCACATGTTGTGGATTAAAATGAGGATGAGACTGTGGAGAATGAAAATGTAAAGCTCGGAGCTCAGGATGGAAACTTGAATGATGGACCTTGGTTTTGGACTGCGGAGCTGCTTTCCTGCAGAGCTGATTGCACAGTGTGTTGGACATGCAGACATATGACACTACAGAGTCACTGAGGACTTGAAGCACCATGTTGTACACTATATTTTCCTTTTATAAACCATGACCTTATTCTTTCAGCCATGCCTTAAACGACCAGAGGAGAGGCCCACGCACTCCCAGAAATCTTATCAGATGAGGATGGAGCAGAGCCGTGCTCCTGTGTGTTTACCATGTTGAAAAAAGCTTCAATATATACACTGTCAGTCTCACAGTTTTGTTCAGTTTGTTCTCCGTTTATTTTCAGAGATGTCCTGTGTGATTGCAACGACCACTACATAATCACTTGGCCAACATCTCTTGCCCGTACAAAACTAATAAAGTGGACATCAGTGATTCATTCTGCTTAGTGATGTGCATATTTCTTAGTGTCTTGAACTTTGTTTTTTGCATTTTCAGTGACAATTTCAACATTTTCTCCAGTCATGTGCCACTTGTCCCTGTCTTTGTGCACACTGTCCATAACAAAACACTTTTCCTATATTTGTTTAATTTCTCAGAAGCTTTTGACAATACTCTCAGTCTTCTTTGCTTCGTTGTTGAGCTCTCCGAAGGTGTCAAAGAACTGCTCCATCTCCCTCTGCAGAGTTGCATTTCGTAGTTCTGCAGCAGCCCGGGCCGTCTCAGACTCCACGATTTTCGCCTGGACGACCTGATACCAGTGCCGCTGCTGAGCCAGGTTGGTCTTCAACCGCACCACCTCCACCTGCAGCTCCTCGTTTCTCTGCTCAAGGCTGATGGAAAAGACACAAGCACGGAAAAGGAGGATGTAAAAAGGGCTGGGAAAGAATGAACAGCTTGGTCATTAGAGGTAAGCGGTGTATTTGTTTAAAGGGTGACACATGTGCTTACCAGAGTGTCCAAACGAAATGTAAAACAGGTAACAATTATTCCAAATGCAGAAACACACGGAAATAAGAGAGTGTCAGAAAAATGTAACATAATATACAAACATTGTCCTAATTTCACAGGCTGTTGTTTTTTTTTCTGAAGAAAATCATTTTCTAAAAGGGGCACTTTTTTTTTCTAAAGGATCATATCAAATAAATATTTTGGGTTTAGAAGTATGGCTGTAAGAATAAGCTAAACAAACATCAACTCTAGACTATATGTATACACACCTGATCAAAATTTTAAGACCAGTTGAAAAATTGCAAGAATTTAGATTTTGCACTGTTGGATCTTAAGAAGGTTCTAAGTACAGCTTCAAAATGCAAAAAGAAGAAATGGGAGAGAGACAGAAGAATGAGTAAGCAATTTATTGCAAACAACCATTAAACTGAAATGGCAAGGGAAGTTTACAAAACTGGACATCAGTTCCAGACAGTGGATGCCCTCCGTGAAGCCATCTTCATGACTTGGAGCAACACTGCTCCTGGAAACACTGGCATCAAGCATGCCGAAACAAATTTTTGACTTGATTAACAAGAACGGCACAGGTACCCATTACTGAGTCCTATTTTAAAAATGTATTTCTATTTTAGGGGGTTTTCGTTTTTTTGAGCCATGGTCTTAAACTTTTGATCAGCTGATGAACAGCCTATTTCAGTTTAGTGGGTGTTTGCAATAAATTGCTTACTCAATATCTTTTTGTCTCACTCCCGTTTCTTCTTTTTGCATTTTGAAGCTCTACTCAGAACCTTCTTAAGATCCAACAGTGCAAAATCTAAATTCTTGCAATTTTTTAACTGGTCTTAAAATTTTGATCAGGAGTGTATGACTGGTTCTACTGGAAAACTTGTTTTTCTCATGAAGATTTTAAGAAAGGCAGATACAAAGCCATATCATTTCCAGTTAATTTGTCTTTGATACTCTTGTGCCTACCACAGAGTCGACTTGTTAACCAATGAGAGCAGAGGGGAGCCTTAAATGGGCAGGACTTCTAACGGGGTGTCTTAGACAGAGAGAGGGGAACTCACTGAATGAAAAGTAGGTTATGAACATTACTGACTGTGAAAATACTCTAACAATCATTAGAAATTAACCTGATTTAAGGCAAAAATTAGCTTTGGATAGCAATATTGAGTGATCATAGTTTTTTTGTAATGTATAATCTTACAAGACAGCATTACTAGTCCAAACTGAATAGAAACCAAAATTAGACACTTTATTGTTGCAGACAAAATAAAAAGGGACTGAAGTCACCCATTCTAGTAGAGAATTGATAACAACTCCCTCAAGGAATAGAGATCATTAGTCTTTTTGCTTATCAATTGCTGCCACTGATGGGTTAGAATTGTCGCTTAATTTTTTTAACAAAAAAGTTGCTTACTACACATATTTCAGTAAGTGAAAACACCAGCAACTTGCAGAAGCATTAATGCAGCACAGCATTAAATCCAGAGTGTCACATGTTTGATAGAGGCTAGAAATTAAAATCCACAAATTATTTTTCACAAATTAAAGTTAACTATTTAACTAATTTTTTTCACTCTAGGAAAAAAAACTTTAAAATGACTCAGATATTAGATATTTGGCTTATTTCCCTTCATTGGAGAGGAACAGAAATGGATAAAGTAGGAATTTAGGGAGATCGGGTGGAAATCGACTTGTTTAAAAGGAGCCACACTTTGGATCCGATTCTTAAGTCTCCTGCTTTTTAAGCTAACAGCCTCTTTACATGTGGTGACACCTAACTGTTTGGCCATCTGCACCCCAGCTCTTTGTGTCCGAAGTACTGTACTTTTGATCATTTGATTGAAAATAAGAGGAACTAGAAGTGCCTCAAAAGCATAAAACTCAGCCAAGGCATTCCCCGATTGCTGGAGGGTTATTGTCAATAATCTGGACATCTGCCCTTCCTCACACTGTGAACAAATCCTTTTGGATCACCACCAAAATTGTATCACTCCTCTCTTGTGCCATTACCAACATTCCCTGAAAATCTAATGAAAATCTGGTGAGAACGACCCGCGTTATTAGGAAAACAGGGGGAAACTTCTCTATCTCGCAATGTTAACAAAACCTTTAAAAAATCCCTGGATTCACATCCGGATTCGGATCACTGCCAAATTGTTTTTCCTTCCATACTCTGTGTTGAGCTAAAAATATCTTAAATTTCGTTTCCTGTTCACCAAACAGCAGCACTGACCTTACACAGAGACGGTCTCTATCTATATCAGTAGTAAATGAGGTGTGTGTTGTGTCTAGGTCAGCAGCATGGCCTCTTAAATTAGCTCTCTTTCCAGTGCATGAGCTGTTTCTATAGGTCACAAACAGCCTGTGCTTTCTCTGACTGCTGCATTTTACCTGAACAAACTGGAAACTCCAGAATTAGACTTGGATGTGCCAGAGGAAGTCCAGTCGAAGCAAACAGACAAACTAATGGCCTATCATTAGATTGTGTCTCTCAGTCAGCTCATATTTAATAAGCTTATTGACTGCTGAAGTTAAAACTCTTGTGCCTTTTTATACATTTAACAGGGTGTTTGAAAAGAAGCTGCCCGGGACCTTTCTCTGACCCCTTAACCACAAAACAGGAAAACAATAAAACTAATGAAAACTAAAGCTGACATATTTATTTAGGGTAGGTTTCATCCAGCCTGTACTGATTTATCTCTCTTTTATTGTAACTATATCTGTTATTTGTGGTATTGTTCTTCTTTTACATGTCTGTAACTTTGGTTTGATGTTTTCCGTTAATGTTGGGACTACAGATGGAAATCAGCATTGTGCTAAATCCGGCATATTCAGGGTTCCCACTTGTCCTGGAAAACCTGGAAAATGATTGACAAATTTTGCAGTCATGGAAAACATATGGAAAATGAGGAAAAGAGTAAAATGTCCTGGAATAGCCTGAATTGTCCTAGAAAATTATTTATCTTCCTTTTACCTTGTAAGTGAACAAAAATCAAACATAAGAAATGAAGTAAAAATGTTCTTGGCAACTAATGCACACTTAGTCATAAAATATGAGTAGATAAAATAATGCAAGTTAAGGAATGAAATATAAGAACTCAAAACAATGGTGACAAAAGACATAATAAAAAATGGGAAAATAAAATTTAGGCTACTTAAACAGTAAATCAATAATATATGTTAATGAAAAAGCAGAGTAAATAAAGATTAAAAAAATAAGTATAAACCATAAGTTTATAATAGTGAAACACTCCGTAAAGGCCAGACATAAAGATAGCTAGCAGACAATGTTCATGCCCAAGAGTTATAAATAAATAAATCTTAAGTTCAATATGATACGGTGGACCTAGAGATATTGGTCATCAACCTATCATCTTGTTTTTTAGAAGGCTCGATTAACCTTCCCATACCAATATTGTAACTTCAGTTGGTTATGTGACACTGGAATCTGTGGGTGTGATTGTGCTGTTCTATGATAAATGTGTCATAATATCTAAGAATGTCAGAGAATGTCTGATATTTCGTAGATTTGTTACAGCCATGGACTGCACATCTTGTAAATCAGACCCCTGGGGCAGAAGAGGCATAAACATAGCAATCTGGGTAAATGTACAAAATTTAAGGCACAACTGTAGTGAAAACGTCCTGGAAATTGATTTCTATAAATGTTTGGGATCCCTCATATTTAATCTTGTATGGACTTCCATGACATTGTACATTCATTGATATCTGCTGTCCTGTCAAAATAAGCCTTGAAATAAAAAAAAAAAATATATATATATATATACATATTCTCAAAACTAAAGACACTCAACAAACTAACACTGAAACTAAACATAAGTACTTCAAAACGGGATGAAAATGAAATTATGAAATATTAATAACTAAGTAACCTTGCTCACTCCAAAACATTTGACTGGCATGTTTTAAAACCAGCTGCTCCCAATTTCAGCAAAAACAGGCTTCAGTAAATATAACTTGTATACTTTTAGAAAAGTAGTTTCTTACTCTTAAGCTTTTGCAGTGTAAAAGTGAAAGTCGACATTGTTATTGAGAATTTAAAATGAAAGGTCAGACTTATATGGGCTTCTTACAATCAGTATGACAAGCCCATATTCTGCCTTTTTTTAGTTTAATATGCCTTTTAGTGTGTTTCACATGCCTCCTTTAAGTGATAGAGCACTTCTATGAACAAGACAAGAAGTCTGCCTCAGGACTTCTCCCTCACCCCCTCTCTATAGCACAGCAGTTGCAACATCTTTGGCCCCCTGAATAGACCTACCAGTGTGACATCGTACCGTTTGTTTAAACCTATTGGCTCTTTGTAGCAAGCCCATTGTAAAGCATAGACGTTAGAGTCATATAATGGAGAAAGAATTAGATGAAGCCATGTGATGTCAACCATTTCGTTATCATAGGAGCCTTTGAAACATTGTTGATGTGTTGTGATTTGCGCTGCCATAATGTACATCATCTCAACCAAACTTTAGATCAACCTACTCACAGAGGAAGAAGCTGTGTGGTGGCAGGAGTCAAGGCCGTCTGACCAATAGTGGAGGTATGTTTATGTCAATCTATCCCCTATCTCTAAAACCAGAAATCCCTATGGGCACGATATAAATAAATTCACCACCCGCACAGGGAGAACACACAGATGTGTTACATTTTTAGACCAAAGACATAGTTGACCCAGGCTGGAAAGATGTTTATTTTTGACATAACAACCGTCTGTTGGATGCACACAATCATAACACCTCCATGGTTCCTGCAGCCAGCCTTGAGTGGACACTCGAGGGACTGCACTTTTTGGCACTTCCACATGGGCCTCCTTTTTCAGTCCCAGGTACTGCTGCTTGGTTAGAGTGAAGGCAGAGTTCCTGACAACATGGCAACCAGCAACGCTGAACTGACCAATCACCACAGACTAGACTTGTTAACCAATCAGAGCAGAAGGGAGCCTTTAAGGGGCAGGAGCTCTAACAGAGCATCTTAGACAGAGAGAGAATACAGCTGGATCAGGGATACTCAGTGTATGAAGAGTAGGTTTTCTGATCATTAGTGATTATGGCCATGCTCTAGCAGTCTTTAGAAATGAATATAGAATCTGATTTAAGGCTACAAATTGGCTTTGGATCGCAAAATCTAGTGATTTATAGTTTTTTTTTCATGCACAATCTTACAAGACAGCAGTATTAGTATAACCTGACCAGAAACCAAAATTCAACACTTGATTGTTGTAGACAAAATACATGACCCTAATGCTTCCTCCAGGCTGTAAAGGCAACTGTGGCCAGCTTATTAATCAATACAGAAACATTATATTATATTACATTATATTATATTATATTATATTATATTATAATACTGTAAGGGCTGCATATTTGTACCCATAGCTCTAAATGTGAGATTTTAAATCAGCCCACTTGCTCTAAACAGGATGCAGAATGAAGCTGGAGGTCAGCTGAGTGACCAGAGCAGCACAGCTGAGTGGATACACACTCTCAGGGCCCGGGAACATCGTGACCTCGCTCTGTAAATACACGCAGGGCTGAAAAATTCTCTCAGACAGAGCAGTAAACTTAGAAAAGTTATTCTGAAGAGCGCATTAAATCCAGAGAAGTTTATTTAATCTTTTATATGTTTGGCCTGTCGTACTCTGCAAATACTCAAAACTTAGTGAGTGTATCCCTCCTATTACTTGTCATACGTGTTTAAATATCCTTATATAAGCCACGATGATAATCTAATTTAAAAAATAGATAAGTAAAAAAGGAAGTCCAGTGTTTTTATGAGTAAATCTGTCTGCTAATGCTGCAAGACATGCATTGTTTTGTGAGTAACAATAACTAATGTTCAAACATGATTTAACATCTAATTTAATTTTAATTTTGCTTGATGAATTACCAGATGTTTAAACTCATTACAAGCAATTCAGGCCTTACTTGTCCTTTGTTAAAAGAAGATTTTTATTTGCACTTGTCTGGTGGATAGAAACAGGAGTTGATAAGATTTTATTGATACCCATGCCACTAACAATTCTGCTTATTGATCCAATTGTTTGGCTATTCCCGCTGATTTCCTATGAATCAGTGGGAATAGCAGTCCTTATCCTTGATCAGAACTGATCAAGAATAAGGATTGATCCTGATTTCAGTTTTTCCTTTAGAGTTTGTGTCAATTCATCTCTCCTGCTCCAATCACTCAGCTCACCCCGACCTCATCCCACCTGTTCAGAATGAGTTGATTGTCCTCTTTATATATGTTGAAAAAGTTCAATTGCATCAAAACTCAAAGGTTTGAATCTTAGTAAGCACATTTGTCTAGCTCTTGTCAAACATAAAACTTATTAAATAAGCCCTATCTGCCTGTAGAGATGGGAATTGAAAACCAATTCTAGTTGAGAATTGAGAACAGCTCCCTCAAGGAATCAATATCATTAGTCTTGTTGCTTATCATTTCCTGCCACTTTGTTCTGTATGTTTTGTAAGTAAGGGACATCAGACCTTCATCAGACGCAGGCAGCAGAAACAAAGAAAAGAAGTCAAAAATCATCTAAGGCGATGGGTAGACAAGGTCGAAATGGCATCTTATTTTTTTTAACAATAAGTTGCTTATGGTACACCAGCAACTTGTTGAAGCATTTATTTTTGCAGCACGACTTTGAATATCAGCAGTGTCATGTGCTTGATGTTATTGTTGCCACCGATAACCTCTGGAGGCCAACTTTTTTCTTCATAGAAATTCAGCAGAAATCATGAAGGAATTTTTATAGAACCGGATCAATAAGCAGAATTGTTAATGGCACTGATGTCAATCAAATCATAATTCCCATTTTGGTATCGAAAATTGGAAGTACTGCTACCTTTCTATATTCTCAAACCACTGTCAAAGTTCTCATCTGACCTCTGGCATCAACGAGGCATCTTTGCCCAGAGAACTGCCACACACTGGATATTTTCTCTTCTCTGGACCATTCTCTAGAACCCTAGAGATGGTTTTGTGAGAAAATGCCAGTAAATCAGCAGCTTCTGAAATACTTTCTTCAATCTCATGCTCGGCTTGAAATTCAGTAGGCTGCCATGACTATGTCTACATGCCTAAATGCTTTAAGTAGCTGCCATGTGATTGGCAGATTAACTATTTAAGGCTACGAGCAGTTGGAAGAGTGTACCTTAAAAAGTGGCTAAAGAAAGAGTGCTGTAGTTAACACTGCATTAGTTAAGGCAGGCATGATCCTACACTCAGGCTCATAAAAGTTCTCCTGGAAACTTTGTGGACTCAAAGTCTGACTCTAAACCATCAGAGTATTAACACGGTTTTGATTTACAGGATGATGAGGCTCTTTAAAAGTGTTTTTAGAGATACACGTCTTACACTGAGATAAATATACTAACTAAGCGTTGAGTTCTTGCAGTGTATTTGTAGAGTGATTTAGAGAATTGTGAATTTTGAAATGCAGCACTACCTGACGATCCGCTCCTCGTACTCCTCCCTCTGTCTCACTATCTGCTGCTGGAGGCTGGTGAGGAGGCTGCGGAGGGCACTGGCCGACGGGTCAGCCAGGGGCACGGGAGGGGGCACCCTGGGGGACCATGATGGGGGCTCCGGGAGCTGGGCTTCGACAGGGGGCCACATAACCTGGAACTCAGTTTGGGACATCTGTGAGGAACATGCTGTAAAAAGCTGAGGAGGTGATACGTGGTCCGCCTGTTTGTACCCGCAGGACCCTGAGTCCAGCTCTGGCTCCTGCTCCTGTTCCCTGTCCTGGTCTGGATTCTGGTCCTCATTACTTGGACCGGCTTCAGCGAGGATGATCTCACAGGAGGACCAGGTGCTTTTGTTGTCCTCTGTGATCTGCTCCGGGACCCACGCTGGGTAAATCTGCTCCTGCATGTTCTCTGTGATGCTGGTCTCCATGTCAAAAACCTCCTGGAGACTGTCTGGGCTGACAGCTTCAGGGAGGTTGTCGTACACTGAGAGAGCGCTCCGGTGCTCCTCGCTCTGAGATGGATTTGGACTGTTGCTACCTCCCTGTTCTCCTCCTCTCTCTCCTCCTCTCGCTCTGTTTACCCCAGGATCCAGCTCTGCCTCCCAGCCCGCTCGTCCCAGGCCTCCTCTCCAGCTGCAGTAGCTGTGGTCTGGCCAGGCGCCAGTCCCTCGTCCCCCTCTGATCGGTGTGGGAACTTCAGCCGCAGCTGGGGCCAGACCGGGCTGAGGGCTTCTGGGGCCTGGGAGTCTGGTTACAGCCGGGCACACAACCCTGCTCTCCATTTCCCTCTCCCTGGCCCTCCCTCGCTGGGCGAAAGGTGGGCAGTTGTCGTACAGAGGGTCCGTGGAGCAGGAGCTGGCTGTGGTGGGGGTCTCAGTGGGAAGACAGTGCAGCTCCATGGTCCAAGCAGGCTCACATGGGGGTGCTGAGAGCCTTAGATAACCACCCCTCCTCCTCTTCCTGTTTTTAATTTAGGATTGGAGCCTTGGATTTGGATCTGAGCGAGGTGCAGAGGGGTCGGTGCCAAGAGAGAGGAAGGTGCAGGAGTCCTCCTCCCCTTTTGGCTGGTGTGTGCTGCACCCTTGTAGCTGCTGCCTGATGGTGGACAGGTTGTAGCCTACGTGTTTGCATGTGTGTTTGTGTGTGTGTGTCTTTAAGCAGCTCTGACATCAGCTGTTACTTTAGCACAGCGTCTGAGGGAGGGACCAGGGTGTAATCTAGTCGGGCTCATTCCTAAAGACAGTCACACATAACTGCTCCCACAGAAATAGACGGCAGCCACGGGTGCAAAGAGTGAACGCTCACAATTAACCCTGTAATCTGGATTTATGCGTGCGGTCAGATCAGCATTCTGTAGATTTACTGATTACACTTTCTAACAGCTACACACTGAATACAGCCTTGGTGAAGGTTTAGTGAATGAGTGACTTACAATCTATGAAGCTGAATTAAAATTTATAGTTCAAACATGTAAATGAGATGATAAAATCCACTTCAAATCCAGTTACCTTTCATTACATAGCACATTTAAAAAAATTAAGGTCACCAAAGTGCTACACAGTGACAATAAGGCAGAAATAAAGCACAGTAAAATAAATTAACAAACATAAAACAGAGTGTTTAAATTGTAGACAATTAAAAAAAGGAAACGTGAAGACAGAAACCACAGAGCTCTCATGCTGAATTAAAAACAAAAAAAAATAAAAATACATTTTAAGACAGAACTTTAAACCAGGTAAAGAAGGGGACATTCTGATTTCAAGAAAGTAGTTCTTCCACAATTTAGGGGCCCACCTCGAGTTTTTAGTCTGGTCTTTGGGACGACAAAAGCCGCTCTGTTTCTCGAGGGCATGAAGGCTTTACAAATTCATAACTGTAGCAAGGTGTAAATTTATTTAAAGATTAAAAAATAAACTATCAAATCTTAAAAGTACAAGTGCTCAGAGAGTTATTATGGTTAATGAGGAAAACTGTTCTGTTGTGTAGTGTTCACAAATCCTTTCAAAAATCCCTTTATCTGCATCTGGGCATATCCGAACATACAATATTCATAAATAATAGGTAAAACTTGTGATTTTATGACATGTATTAAACACCCATCCATCCATTATCTACTTCGCTTATCCCTTTCGGGGTCGGAGGGGACTGGAGCCTATACCAGAATATATTGGGCAAGAGGAGGGGTACACCCTGAACTGATCGCTGGGCCACAAAAGAGAGACGGACAACCATTTATGCTCTCACTCATTCCTAAGGGCAATTTAGAGTCACAAGTCAACCTGATGAGCATGTTTTTTGGTCTGTGAGGGGAAGCCAGTATGCCTGGAGAGAACCCACGCAAGCACAGGGAGAACATGCAAACTCCACATAGAAAGGCCCTGACTGACACAGGGATCAAACCAGCAACCTTCATGCTGTGAGGCACGTGCACTACCTGCTGCGCCACCAGGGTTCTCTCTCACTGATCAAAAACATCATCATCAGGTTGAATGGTGACTCCAAATCGCCCTTAAAGGTGCGTTCAGGCCGAACGTGACTTGGTCACCATCGCTGTCGTGTTGCTCAGGGATGCCATGCCCGCTCGAGTTTCACCCCACGATCATATCATATCATGTAATAGGATGTATTAGCTGACATTATTGTCACGGGTGTCGTCACGCACCCACACAACACTGATTGGCTGCCACGGCACAGCCACACGCAATGTCGCCTGAAAAGTTCAAATTTTTCAACTTTGGCGACCGAGCAACACAACCTGGTCCCGCGTCCAAGGTGACCCCAAGAGTACCCGTCAGCAGGGACAAGGTCGCCGCCATATGTCTCCCAAGATGTGACCAAGTTGCCCAGATTGCCTCCATCCCATCACTTGAGATCTGTTCGCGCCTGATCGCAGCTGATTGCGACTGAACATTGACTTTGCATGGAGAGTGGTCGCCCAAGTCGCGTTCGGTGTGAATGCAGCTTTAGTATGAGTGTGAGCGAGAATGGTTGTCCATCTCTCTATGTGGCCCTGTGATTGTACCCCGCCTCTCATCCAGTGTCAGCTGGGATAGGCTCCAGCCTCATCCATAGATAATGGATGGATGAACGTTGTGTCACTGACATTAAACCTGATGTAGATCAGTTGGACTGAAATGTTGTGTTGTGATTCTACAACTGAAAAGAGTTTTATCAGCATAAATTGAGTCACTGTGAAGGAGCTTATTTCTTTTTCCTGAGGTCATATTTCATATCACCAAATATCCAACATCCCTGATTATTAGTCATCCAGCCTCATGATGTTATCTCAAGCATATCGACCCTTATTATTGCCTTTTATATCTTAAGATGAGATGTTTCAGAATAGAGAGGAGTGTGTAAGGAGAGTTTGAAATAGAATTACTATAATCTAATGTATTTGATTTGATATTATACAACAGTATAAGTTTCTTGAAATGTAGCTGCAGAGAGGGTGAAGAGGCCAAGACAATGTTCTCACTTTGTGGGACAGCTGAGTTCATCTTATAACTCAAAAACTGGAGAAATAAATGTTCTGATGCACGCACACAAACCTTCACTGGCGTGTGTTAACCACACGGTGGGGCTGTAGACAGAGTAATAAAACAGCCTTTATTTTGGCTGGGCGGGGTACCTTGAAAGCATTTAACACAAATAATGGATCATTTTTCAAAAATAAATCGTTAAATACATATCAAATTTGTAAATACACTTGGTGATTTTTGGGAGGGGTGTTGGTTTATTCTGAGGCTTTATTTTAGCAGTAGGATTATCACATTTTCTGTGTCTTAATGTTTTTGTCCATCTATGGGGTTTGGTGATGGTCATTTGTTCCTAACATCAGCTAACACCTATTAATCATGCATTGACTGGACAGCTTAATAAAGAAGTTCCTCATTAGTGTTTCATCATTTAGAAACCACTATCACAAGCTTGAATCCAGAGAGGAAACATTCAGAGGAAACATTAGTGCGGCTGCTTTGTCCTTAAATAGCCTCGCTCAAACTGCACACATATAATAAAAATCTGGAGAGAGAATGAAAAGTCTTTTAAACTATTTGCTTCACTATTTTTTTTAGAGCATCACTGAGAACAAAGTGTTTGACGTGAGAGCCTTGGATTGTCTCAGCAGTTCTCCACAAATCAAGGACGCACGTCTTCTTCTGCACTCCTGCAGTCAGCTGTCCATCAGCAGTGATACAGCTCCTCTCTTATCTGCCCTCTATGTAAATCACCCTGCACCCTTCAAGGCTGCACAGACGGGACTGAATTCACTTTTTTTTATGTTTGCAGGATGAGATGTATGCAGACTTGTACAAAGAAAAGCTTTTTGAATATGTGAAAATGCTGTTGTCAGGCTCGAGCTGCCATCAGAAAAAGCCTCTGAGGCGACCACAGCTCCACAAAGAAACCTCGCGTCTCCTAATGTCTCTCCCGTCCCCCTGAGGCTCGCCCTGACCTTCACCTGTCCTTTAAACTAACAATGGAAGGCCCAGCCGCCTTTACACCCCCCCACCCCGCGCCCTGGACCCCCTGACATATCACCACTGGATCTCCTCCATGTCGGAGTTAAGCACTATCACCCCATCCTCCTTCGCCCCCCTCCATCCCTCTCCACTTCCTGTACATGTGCGTAGTTGTTTGTAGCCATGACGACAGAAGCCATGGCAACACACATCCCCATGGTGCTAAATAATAAAGGTGGATGGATGAAGGAGGAGGAGGAGGAAGGGCTCTGTGGCTATTTTAGCAAGTGTCTGGATGGAGAGTAATTGAAGAGGGTCCTTGTTAACAAGACAGAGTCGCTAACGGGAAACTGATTCTCTCTGAGTTGCTGAGTGCTCAGATAGAAGAGTAAAGGTGTGTTTATTATGAGGCACAGGTTGGCATTTGGAGGGGGCCTCGTGCTCCAAGGGGCCTCAAGATATAGTCATTATAGGTGAAGAAATATGAGGTACAAGCTTCAATTTAATTATTTAGTTATTAAGACTAGCAGTTACCAAAACAGAAATTATTAATTTACATTAAAGGGTAAATATCAAACAATTACATGAACTGATCAACATACTTTACTAAAGAAATAACCAAAAAACATTCTGGAAACTGATCAGAAACTGACCATTTCACGAACCGTGTTTGGTTTTGTGAGCTTGATTTTGCAAAACTCAAAGCTGCATTAGAACATGTTCTTGACTCATACTGGACAAAATAAAAGAATAATGTTAAAGAGTGCATTTAACCATAACTGTCATAAAACCATGACAGATTCCCAAGGAACACCACATTTTCAAGTCCATGCAAAATAGAGTCATCCATTAATATGTGTAATGGTATCTTATCAGTCTGCTGTACATATTTATTTTATCTACAAATGCCCCATAAAATATGACATGTAATTGTCAGTCGCCTCAAGGTACACTAATGTGCCCTGCCACACCATTTGAGAACCACTTTGCTATTTGTTCAGACTCACCAAGCGCTAAAAAAGCCTCCAGTTTTTCACATATCCCTGATCCACCTCTATTCTCTTTCTATTTGATGCACACTCTCAGTGCGTCTGTCATTTTAAGGCCACTATCCCCACGTGGTCAGTTAAGTGCCGTGTTTCCAGTAGAACAGTCTCCTGTCTATGGTCCATGCTCTGCACTGGGCTTTCCAATCCCAGCCAATGGTTTTAACAGCAGATTAAACAATGGTATGATGTCACAGTGGTAGGTCCATTTAGGATTCTGGCAAATGAGCCATTTAAGGCACAGTAAAGAGAGGAAAGGGAGAAGTCTTGATGCTGTGGACTTCTTTTCTCTTGTGCATATAAGTACTTTATCATGTAGAGGAGTCAAGTGAAACACTAAAGGCATATAAAACTTAAAAAATCCTGTTATGGGCTTGTTAATATCGGTTTACATGCTAAAATAGTTTCATGTATTTTCACATGTCAAATCTAGTGGTAGATTATAAGAAATGGAATGCAAAGGGTTTATATATCTATATTTATATTGGTTAAATAATTGTTGTAACTACTCTCTCTCTCTCTCTCTCTCTCTCTCTCTCTCTCTCTCTCTCTATATATATATATATATATATATATATATATATATATATATATATATGTATACATATACTCTAGATTAATGATCAAAAACTGGAACTATCATATCAGGGTCTTAATTAAAATTTATAATGTTTGGGTTTTTCTGATGAAAATAGCAGACTAATCCTAATTCCAGTAAATTTACTAAAAATATTCAATATATGTTTTGTTCACAATTAAAAACTATTGGTACATAATAACCAAAATTCCATGTAGAAGCCTGTTTTCAGATAAATAAAAGCACTGCAATATGTAGATTTATTAAAATTGTCTTGAAGATTTGATCAAAAATGTTAATTATACCTAGTAAAGATGGTTTTGCTGTATTTTGGTCCAAGGGGAAAATTGATTATATTTTTAATTTATTTTTAGTACCATATTACACCAAAGAAAAAATACTAAACACCAAAATTACACTTTTTTTTCATTATGGACCAAACTTAAACTGAAAAAAATACTTGAATAATCAAATCACCTGTTAAAATGCTGTTAATTTTTCTGTATATATTTTTCTGTTTCGTTAGGATGACAAATCATATATTATGCACACTGGTACGTAAAGAGTTATTTTCCAAGTTCATATTGACCTCAACAATTAAAAAATACTCTATAGATTAAATAGTGAACAAAACCCAGGGAGAATTTTTAAAAAATGTTGGTAAATGGGGACTGATGTTACGGCCGAGAGTGTGCACTGATGATATGCTGAGGCTCTCGTCTCGTATGGGCGGCCCGGGTCCAACATCAGGCTCATGTGTCGTATGTCTTCCCCTGCTGTCTCCCATCCTTTCCAACTCCGTCCACTGTCTTCCCACTTTTAAAAATATTATTATTTTTTTATTATAAAAGCCCTTTAACACTTTTGTGGTTATTAGGAGCAGTAAGGAAGTTTTTATTGTGGTTCTTAGTATAATGTGAAATACACATCATTTACATGTTGACATGTATCATTTAAATGTTGAAGTATGTTAGCAAAGTTTGGATAAGTGGGTGAAACTGGCCAGATTGGAGTAATCCTTGCTAGATTTACTCATTTGTCTAAAGTCTGCAAACTTATTTGTGCAATTTTAACAACACATCAGCAAAGTGATTCGCTGAAAAAGTCCTGACAAAGTCCTTCAAATAACACAAAAAATAACACATAAACAACCTGCATTCCTCTCAAGTGCAAAAATTAATCAAGTTGTTGTTCAAACCTAAGACCTCAGCACCCCTGAGAGCACACTTTAAAGTTTAGAGAGTGAAAATGGAAAAATAAATCCAATAGCGCTGGCAAACTTTAGAAGAGCTTTGAAAATAGTGTGTTCACTTTCTGATTACTTTTAGCTTCTGAATGATCCTCAAATATTTGTCTGTGGCTTTCAAATGACTGAAAGCTGCCCTGGAGAAGGATTTGTGGTCCAAATACAAATTCACCCACAGTGTGAAGCAACAAACCAGCGAAAGTGGGGCTGAAGTTTTCAGGTGAGGGAGTGACGACGAGTCGAGCAGACACACAGAGACGTGGACTGTCAGGCAGAGAGCAGCGATAAGACAGAAAAGCAGAGAGAGTTTGTCTGTAATGTGAAGGTCTATTCCTGCACAGGGATGTGTTTGTCTGAGATTAACTCGTCCCTCTCTCTCTCACTCTGTACTTCAAAGCTGCAGAGCCACCTGAGCAGATTATATACCTTTTCCTCACTGTGTACTCATGTTTTATTGAGACAACCACAGTGTTTCATACACAGCAGCTCACAGAGGAAATAAACTCCAAACACCTCCATGAGTCAGATTTAAGAGCAGCAATATACTCTGACGCAGCTAAGGGGGAAACAGCGACTGTGTTTAGGTGTTAGATTGATGTTTTAACTCTTTACTACTTCCAGCGCACATTTTACACTCCTAATCTGATATAAAGTAGATTTTCATGTAGTAGAGATGTGATAATTTTTATGAGCAGTTGAAGTCCAGAGCAAAGGCTTTTTCATGGTAGGAACTTGATATGACAGATATGACAATTCTATTTTTTTGGTCAGTTGTTATTTACTATAAGATAAACGTTTACTATATTAATGTGTTATTACAACTTAAATTGTATATAATTTAAAGGGATACGCCAGCTTTTTTTCTTTTTTATTCCCGGATGTTTGTATATGTTCCTGATGTACACTTTGTATATACACTACATTTGTTAAGAGTTATTTTCATTTGCACTTCATTTTAATTTAGTTTTTTTTTCTTTTTATAATTATTTTTGCTTTTTTTTTTTACTTCCCTTGTACTAGAGAAAACAACTGCCAGAGTCAAATTCCTAGTATGTGTCGCATACTTGGTAATAAAAAAACGATTCTGATTCTGATAAGGGCTGAACAATATATCGTTATCGTATCGATATCGAGATATGAACATTCAAGATATTGATATCAAAAAGCAACGATATAAACAATATAGTTTTCCCCCACGCTAAAACTGCACTTTCCACATTCTTTTGTATTATGATGTTTTTATTTTTCTGAAAAATGCTTGGTTTTCACTGAACCCATAGTCGTATCGTATCGTAACGATATCGAGATATCTGGCATATATATCGAGATATGAAATTTTGTCAATATCGTTCAGCCCTAATTCTGATTCTGGGTTTTCATGTCTTGCCTCACATCCCAGACCATGACAAGCAGATAGACACCATTCTTTTGCAGAGCTCGCCCACGTGAATTAGCTTAGCTCAAACACTGGGTGTCAATGGGTAGCGTTAGCCTGCCTCTGCCTACAGTTATCAGATAAACTCTTCAGCAACTCCAAACGGTCCTGTGTGCCTGTTGTGACTTGTTTTTTTTTTACCATGTTTTATTACGTTATCTTCTACTATAATCATATTATCTTCTTCGACTCGTAAACAGAGGCTTTGTTTTGTTGACCTACTTCCGCGGTGGTTTGCGCTAGAGATGTGACATTTGCGAACGAGTCGAGTCTTTTGGACAGCTCTTTTAAGTGAATGATGCAAACTGATTCGCAGTTGTGAGTGAGCCGTTCGTTCGCGAGCCATTCCTACATTTTCAGGCAATTGTCATGGACTCTGGAGTGAGGCAAGACATGAGAAGAGAAAAAATGTTGGCATATCTCTTTAATGTCTGACTCACCACATTTTAATGATGCCTTAGGATGATTTACTTTTGCGCATGTTCACCCACATGGGTCCAGATAAGACTCCAGAATAGACTACAGTCTGTGCCTTTAAGAGAGGAGAATTGTATTTTGAAACGGGCAACGATAAGTGTGGCTCAGTCCATGAGCCCGGTTACGGCAGTTGGTAACGCAGCTGAAAGGGGTTGGCGTCCCTTGCCTCCGGAGCCTCGCTTCATTGCACCTAAACACCTTTGAATGAAGTCGGGTTAACATTGCTGGTGGTGCAGATGAGTTGTCAGGAATGATGAATGGCGAAGTGCCGACCCAGCATGTGCTCCCAAAACCTGACATGAGTCTGTGAGGACTGGGGAACGGAGAGTGGCCGGTTCAAGACTTGATCGAAAAATACTTGGAAGCTGGTTTTGTTGCTGAGGAGATGCTAACTGACTTCCTGGGGCACTGCCACCAGTTATGGTACTTGCTCACGCAGCTGCAAGAGGTTGTTTTTCTTTTCCTCCAGAGCCTTGGTGTGAAAGGTTTAAACTTCATCTCATGTAAACACCTTTGAATGAAGTAGGGTTAAAGGGATACGCCAACATTTTTTTTCTTTTTGTGTGTCTTGCCTCACTCCCGAGTCCTCGACAAGCAGATAGACAATAATGTTTTGACTGTGCATGTGGTAACAAGAAAGAGACGGGCAGAGCTTGCACACCGCTAGTTAGTTTAGCTCAAACACTGGGAGTCAAGGGGAAGTGTTAGCCTGCCTCTGCCTACAGTCATCAGATAAGCTCTTCAGCAACTCTAAATGCTCCTGTGTGTTTGTTGTGACTCGATTTTTTTTACAGCATTATATTACGTTATCTATTTTAGACTAATGCTCCAGTCACACATTCCCATTTATCATGGCGATTGTGCACGATTGTCATAATCCTGATGAAACGTGCTTTGGTCGTGGTGCATGCACTACTTGATCTTGATCAGTGTCGTATAGTCGTGGACGAAGGCCGAGGAACGGGGGAGGGTCCCGACTGTTTTGAACTGTTCAAAACTGTCATGGAGAATCGCCGCTCTCAGTATATCGGGGTGAAAGCCTAATGCAGTCCCAAGGCGAACGGTATTAGTGTGGCATGTAAGGGGTTCAATCAAGGACGCATCCGATTGTGCCCCGATCGTGTCCCATTCAAGGCAAATTCACAGCGTTGTTCTTACGGGAAGTGAACGTGACAAAAACACAAGCGACGGGGCTCAATCGGGGCTTACGTGACGCAAACTGGGCTTGAACGGGCCTGACGTCGTGTCAGCGGGATGGAAATTCATGAAATCCTCGTCATATTGTTGTATTGACCTTATTGAAGTGGGAAGAACGCCCCCAAAGCGCTGTAGAAGCGTTACTGACGGTGTATGTACGGGGTGTGTCCGGGGGGAGAAATAGTCATTTCCCGTATAATGCCGATCAAACCAGCCTTGCCAGTCGCGTACAGTCGTGCACAATCACCATGAGAAACAGGAATGTGTGACTGGGGCATTATATTAGCACTTTATGTAAGTTTCTAAGGACTGGCGTATCCCTTTAATGCTGCAGGTGGTGCAAACAGACATCAGATATGATGAATGGTGAAGTGCCGACTCAGCATGTGCTCCCAAACCTGTCTTGACCTGAACAATGAAAGAATGACTACGTTCATCGCTCCCATAAGTGAAAGTGAGTTTTTAGATTCTTTAGAAAAGGTGGTAACTGCTTCAATTTTGGATGGAGCTTGTCTTTGGTTGCTCTCTGTGGGCCCCATGATCACTGGGCTTCAGAAAGCGTTCTCCGTTTTTCCCACCTTATAGACAGCCTAGTAGGCAGCATGATTTAAGGTGCAACCTCTGAGTTTACACATCTACATCTGCCCCTTAAATCCCTCTAAAACTTTCTCCCTGCTTTGTGAACAATTAGTCTGAGCTGGGCTTCATTTTCATACTTATGGAAGCATTGTATGACCTCTCATGCATTTATACATCTGCATGATTTATTCAGGACTCTCTTTCCCTCTCCCTTTCCTCTGTCTCTCTCTTTCCTCTGTCTCATGGCCAGGATTGAACCTCGAGCCTGTTGAACAGAACCATAACTCCTTGTGTCGTGAGCCGTCTGTGCCTCGCCGACTCTCATCCATTTTCAACCAGTGTCTGTTTCAAGGTTTGGTTCTGCAGAGTGGATTATTTGAGCACAGGAGCACGATGCCTTCAGGCGGCCAGAATCACACACTATCCTGCTCTGTCGTCCAACAATCCCACGTAGAATTTTTCTCACACTGAAGCCGTGCGTCACTTGTATCTGTGTGTGGGTCGGCTTTGTTGCTGTCATGCTGGATTGGATTATACGGCTTCTTTGAAACCATCGCGCCACATCACACACTCTCAGCAAAAATCCAGCATGTTAAACTTCTGACACATTCATGCATGTGTGTTTGCGAGTGGCTCTGCACTTTCATTAAAGCTCATATCATTAACATTCTGATTAAATAGCTCTTACTGTCGTCTCAGAGGCAGCTGTGATGTGATTATCCATCTCGGGCATTTGTTCCCTCATCATGGAGCATCACACGTCCTGACAGTCAATTAACAGACCTGCTAGAGTTACCATGGGAACAACTTCATTTAGAGAAGACAGGCGCAACACCTTTAACAACCATCTTGCCTCCCAGCAGCCTGAGCAGCTGATGCACGTGTGATACCTAACAATGCAACCGCCACTTTGGGTCACACAGCTGCTGAGGTGAGGCAGATGTTTGGGTGAGATGAAGAGGGAGGGAGGGTCAGCAAAATCCCCCCTGAGTCAAGTCGTGATTGGTTTTGTGTTGTTGGATACTTGGGTGAGCTAAAGCAGTCATGGCGCAGATTTTGAGGCATATTTGACAGTTTGAAGCACATGATTAGTGCGTGAAGACAGCAGTTTTGGGCATGTTTGCTAATGTTTTAATATCTAGAGGATGCACAATCCCAGGGCAAAGAGGATGGGTTAAGTGCCTTATTTATGCATGGGTGTTTTTTGAGTGTAACATGGCGTGAAACAATCAAAATATCAGCTCTCATTCTATTAAAAGCAGTGTGTAATGATAAATGTTGTTATTTACAGAGCAGATTTTAATATTCGATCCAAACTCCAGCTGACTCTGTAAATTCTGTACTCTTGATTGGCCAAGCAAAGTCCTCACAAGGGGGGAGGAAGAGTAACAGGAAGACAGAGGACGGGAAGGAGCAGTAGCCAGCCAGTAGCCATATTTTTATTTATATTTATTTACATTCTTATTTATTTTTGCAAATTGTTTTTACGTTTTACTTTTTGATATTCTGTGTGCTTTTTTTTTTTCCCTGTGTGCTGCGATAAAATGCTGCTGGAATCTTAATTTCCCTAAGGGAGTTTTCCCAAGGGATTAATAAAGTTCTATCTAATCTAATCTAAACACCCACTTTATGAAATAAAGTTATATTTCACTGAAGCATTCCTGCAACACCAGTAATGATCATAAAGGCACACCAGAGACTTCTGCAAGAGCGGAAAACTGTAGCCTTGCCGTTTGGTAAATATCCAGATAAATCCAACAGAATCTGACAGGTTTATGTTTATGAATGTTCTGTTCACGTAACTTCAGATAAAGGTTAGCAGTAAACATTTATTTACTCATTACATCAGGAGATTTTCTTAGCTACATACTCTGATGCAGTGGTTCTCAAATGCTGTGGCAGGTCACACTGGTTTGCCTGAGGAATTTGTACAATCGTGTTTTTACTGCAAATATACAGCAGCAGAGGATTCAGTTTTTTCTTTACTCCGTCAGTGCATACTACGCTTTCATTACCTCTGCCAAGGAGGTGATGTTTTTGCTGGCGTTTGTCGGTCTGTTTGTCTGTTTGTCAGCAAGACAACTCAAAAGTTTATAAATCGATTTTAATGAAATTTTCAGGGCATGTTGGCACAAGGAAAAACTGGTTAGACCCAAGTCCAGATGCAGATCTAGGATTTTTTTTTTCTAGAATTTGTTAGTGTTACACAATAGGGTAGTTTTCCACATTTTCCATAATAACTTGGCCAACAATGTCTGAAATACCTTGGTGGATGATTGTGCTCATGGAGCACTTCTGGTTTCTGTATGAAAAGCAATTGCAGTAACTAAAAAAAGTTTAATGAACAAAAATCAAAAATGTATCAAAGAGTTAGTCTTAATTATTGAAATTACTCGACAGTCAACATTAACAGCTAAATTGAATGGCATTGCCTGTTAGCTTAGCTTGCAAACTGTTGTATAACCCTCTGATATCCATCCTATAAAGCTTTTTCAACACTTTTACAACCCTGGTCATATTTGTTTTGTATTGTGTGTTTCTTTGCATATTTTTGACTCTGTCAGAGAGTCCTCTTGGTGTTCCCGTGATGTGACTGTGTGTGTGCGCTTGTTTTATCAGGTGTGCCCGCCCCTGCCTGCATTACAAAACAGAAAACACAAATTAAAAAAAAGATATATTTTACCCATTACTGTCAAATTTGCCCATAAAATGAGCTCAATTTAAAGTAAAACCTCAGTCATGGGTGAAATTTTGTTGAATTTAGGGTATTATGTACAATAAATATATAAAATGCAAACCCTCACAGAACAGCAATGCTGCTTTCTAACGGCACATACAACGACTGCAGTTCCTCATATTTTTCATTTGGGGTGTATGATAGAGAGTTTGGGAGTGCCCCATCTTTGTGCTGACCATTTCTTTTGCACAGGGTCACATGTTCATTTGCTATTTAAACAATGTTGACTCTTGGCAAAAAAATGAAAATGACACAGATGGAAAATTGGAAAGACACCTGCGCTGCATGCTAAAAGAGGCAGGGAGCAACAAAGTTGTAAATAAACATGTGTGAAAGATAAGAAAGGTTCGATATCTGTAAGGCCTTGCAGAAAGAAATGGAAAAGAAAACCCAAAGGGGATGAAAATATTTGTGGAAAGCTGAACAACACCCGGGCGGAGTAATGGAGGGTAAAAAGAGAGCAGATTTGATGACTTATTCAGGGTTTCTCTGGAGCACTGCTTTATAAGTCTTCTTTGAAAAAGAGCAATGTTTGAAGTGTCTGCAGTGAGATAGTGCCTCTGTAAGCAGGAGGGGGGACAGAAAGACAGACAGACACAGGCTGAACAGGGTGAGATAGTGAGGAAGAAGGAAGGACTGTGTATGAAGAATATGGTACATCAAGGCTCCTCTGTTCACTGTGGAGGCCTCAGCGGGCTTTGGCAAAATAAGAGCCAGGAAATGCTCCAAAACCAAGCAGAAACCTTTGGTGTTGAAATGAAGTCAATGTGGAAGTGCAAAACAAGCTGAACTTCATCCTGTTTCCACTTGAAGCTTCCTGCAGAAGAACAGGAAGTCACACAAACATGTTATGATCCTCTATAACTTCACGCCAGCTTTGGTCAAACCATCCCTCTGTCTGTCTGGGACATTCTTGTGAGCACGATGTGGCTCATGGATGCTTTGAGGAATTTTCTTCAGATCTTGAGTGAATGTCCACTCTGACTGAAGGATGATGCACTTGGATTTGGAGGTCAAAGATCAAGGTCACAGGGCTTATCCATGCTTGTGAACCTGAAATCATGAGAATCATCTGGAGTCTTTTACACTGTGATCTGGTTAGTTTCAGGACAGTTCGGTATGGTTTGGAGCAGTAAACCCTGAACTTGTTTACATTTCCTGACCCCCCCTTGTCACTTCACACAGGCGGAAGAACACATAGCCATTTGCTGCATCCTAAAATAGTGCCAAACACAGAGACTTCCTAGAGGAAAAATCAAGTGCTCTGAAATTTGTACATTTCACCCAATCATAGTTTTGTGGCTTTTTTTTTTTAACCAAAAACTCACACAATTGCCAGAAATAGCTGTGCCCTCTAACAGCAGTATACCTCAGCTATCATCTAAAACGGGGTACACAACATGACAATCTGGTCGACTTTCGGCTCAGATCTCCACTTCCGATCAAACTCAGCAAAGCCCCGATTATCTTGCCTGATTATCCTGGGGTGTGAGGTGTGTTGAGATTAATTTTATCCACTTGAAAGCAGATCAGGGCTGCCCCAACTTCAAATTGTAAATATTTAACAGTATTTAGGACCAGAAGTCCTGATGTGTGAGGAGTGCACGAAGAAAGCCGAGCACATCCTCTGTGTTTTGTCACATGGACCAGAGCAAAGCTCATCAGGGAGCGAGCTGGCTGAAGCGGTAAGCAAACATAGCCATGGCAATGAGAGGAAAGTATTAAGTTATATGGACGTCAAAATGGAGATCCAACTCGTTGATTTGTTTAAAAAACTGCAAAACCTGAAAATTATAGATAACAAACTGATGAGGACAGGAGCTGGACGGAAAGTACAACCACCAAGGATGATAAAGGAAGCTAACTGCTATCCGCATTTAGCCTCCTGATGTTGTACGCCATACATTAAACTCACGTATGATAACAAGCTGTGAGAGGAGAGGTGCTGCCTTCTTGGTAAATGAATCTGTTGGTTTGTGGTGTCCTGTGTCTCTGTTTTTGTGGCACAAGTCTGACATCATCTGTCCTCATGTGTGGACTCTCACTGTTTCAAAATTAGTTAAGATTTTTTTCTTTATGTGTGTCCCAGGCCTTAGCTTGTTCTTCTTAAAGGTACAGTGCTGTTGTAAGTCCTTTCAGCCACTCCACTGACTTTTGTCGGGTCCCCCATACAACCCAACTTCAAAAATGCTGAACTCTCCCTTTAAGTCCCACTTCAGCTCCTTCTGTTTGCTGTTGACCAACAGTTGAAGTTGAAGTTGAAGCATTTTCAAAACAGGGACCTCTGGATTGTCTTCAGGAGATAGCTTCAGTAACCAAAGGCTGGACATCACTCAGACTTTGACCAGAACTTTATGAAGTTTTGCTAAAATCAACAATTTCTTTTTATTAAGATTTGACTTTGGACTTGTATGTCTTTATTTAGATGGGCAGAACAGTGGATGTGGTTCAAAGAGAGAAGTGATGACATGCAGTAAAGGAGCTCCAGCCCACATCTCAGGCCTCCTGGACAGCAGCCTGTGCTCCTGGTGCTCTGTTGACCCTGTCATTTAAGTGCAAAATTAGAGGCTGAATTATGAAAGAACAGCAGGTGGGACTAAAAAGTCTTTATGGTCACACGAAGGCCGATGAAAGCAATGGGAAATAAAAGAAAGACGAGGAGTATCAAGCCCTGAAATAGAGACGTTAAAATGCAAACGGATTTAAAACAGTTCAGTGGATTTTGGTTTCCCCCTTCAGACCCGCAGAGAACATCAGATTTTCCTCGCCCCCGTGGAGAGTAAAGACATTTCCGACCTTCTCACAAGCGGCTAATGAGCAAACAAAAGGCGGGACAGTTTCTCAGTTTAACAGGACGATCTGCTGGCTCCCAGGCTGGCACCGCGTCTGTGTGTGTGTGAGTGTGTGTGTGTGTATGTCCTTGTGTGTGTTTTTGCCTGAGCACACATTTGAAACGAGTCCAGTTTGCACAGAACACCGGCAGAGCTCAGCTCATTGGCCAGCACCACGGTCGCCGTGGGAGACGGTCCTGGGACGGCTGATTGGGTCTGGGAGAGTAAACAAAAGGATGATGGGAAAAGCCAACGTTAGGGTCAGAGGTCAGTGAGGTGGATTATATGTAAGACTGTACTGTGATATTTTCACACACGGCAACACAGACTACCAGTTATCCTGATGTGTGAGGACAGAATGTGGGGCTGGGCAGCATGGACTTTTTCCCTCTCAACAAAACAACTCTAGTAACAAATATTACATGAATCCAGTTTTGCCTTTATGTTATCAAAATATAGTCAAAAACTAAACAGAATTTCCCTCTTACAGTGAAAATGCATGTCATAAAATGTTGATCATATAGTTCAAATGTCTGCATGCCTGTTTACATGAACTCTGAAGGCTGAGCTATTTTCACAGTTTATTAACATGAAGCTGTCTTGACAATATTTAATCTCATTTATAAAACAAATAAAAGCCTAAACATGTGCATGTGCAGTTCCTGACAGGGCCTACCATCATGAAAACTACATTTTCAGTCTTTATATTTTCAGACATTGCAAAAACTTACTATTGGAGTAGGCCAAGAAATAAAATCTTGATTTTCAATTTTAAGATGTTCTGCAGAAAATAATTTGAATTAATTGATTTATTGATATATTGCCCAACCCAGCATGTGTAGACTGTTGTGTGCTGCCTCTATGACCATGTGTACATCACCAGTTTTACCCATGATCCTTTGCTATATATGCTCAGAGTCATGTTTATTCATGCAGCACACACTGATAAAACACAACTGGGAGCTTTTACTGTGGATAAGCAAGGCTGTTTACGAGCTCAGTGCATCTCCATATATATTTATATATAATATACATATATACTGTAGATGCAGCTTTAAGTGCTTTTACACACTACAGGAGTCAGAGTGAAAGTAAAACTGATAAATGACTCAGTGATTGATGACTGTAGATGTGCTGATGGTGTGTGTATCTGTGTGTGTATCTGTGTGTACTGTAGGTGTGTAGCTGCTCCCCTCCCCCTCTGAGAGCAGAAGAGGCCGTTTCTCTGTTATTTACACTGTAAACGCACAGGAGCTGAGAGCAGATTTCACTACAGCAGCAGAAACATCAAACCAGTGCAGCTGGATGCTACACAGCTTTATTCACCTGGACCTTCGCCACAAGAAATAATGAGTCCACAACAGGGGGGAAGATCCTACGCCAGGAAGATTCTTAGGGCCCATAACTGACAGAGGCCCCTAAAAAATATGATATTATCAGTTTTTTATTTTACATAACAATTTATCAACTTTTTTGCCATTTGCCTTTAAAGATCTCCTTACTTTTCACATGCAAAGCACCAAGCTTTTCTTATTTTTAATTTTAAAAAAGTAACTTTTGACGTCTTTTGCATAGGTTAACTCACATGAAATAACATTAATATGAATCAAAAGCCCTTTGAAACTCATGAGAGGATATTAGTCTTGTTTATGCATTTAGCGGTACTAAATTGCATGTCCAAATGTTTATTTTTAAAGATAAACAGCTGAATGTTGGATAATTTCTTATTTCTAATTATCACAAATTGCAGTCAACCCCCTGCACACAGTCTAATCAGTACAATATAACAAACAGGTATCAGTATGGATTGATTTTTACTGGAATCAGTATTTATTATTTTGTACCATTTTTATGAAAAATTCATACCCTGTGTTGCAATTTAGAAAAAAAACCCCACTCGTATACTTTTGGATTTAGCTTGATTGTCAAATTAACCAGCAGCAGGTTGTCTGTGGACACCAACTCCCTGTTTTATCATTCTGTTTAAGTTAGATCGCTGGTACGCCTGCCGCCATGCCCTCTCCTCTCTGTTTATCTGCCTTTTGGAGGTGACATGAAGCAGACAAATCAGCCCGATGTGGAGCAGCTACTTCAGTAACCAATCAGAACAAGAGCCTTGGAGGTATTCAACAGAGCCTGCAGCTTGATTTAGATTTCATGAGGTTAGAAGATAAACTTCTGTGTATTACTTGATGATTTGTATAGTTAAGTATGTTTGTAAGCACTTGTTTAGTTATAATTTAAGGGTCATTTATGTGGTTGGGTGGCACAGTGGCTCAGCAGGTAGTCTTTCTGTCTGGAGTTTGCCTGTTCTCCCTGTGCACGCGTGGGTTCTCTCCAGGCACTCCGGCTTCCTGCCACAGACCAAAGACATGCTCATTAGGTTGATTGGTGACTTCAGATTAGACGTAGATATGAGTGTGGCCCTGCGATAAGATGGAGACCGATTCAGGGTGTACCCCGCCTCTCGCGCAGGGTCAGCTGGGATAAGCTCCAGCCCCCCACAACCACAAAAGTGATAAGGGGTTGAGATCATGGATGGATGGATAGTTTTGGTTTATGCTGTTATGTATTTTCAATATTTCTGTATTTTAATCTAAAAGCCTTTCAGTTATCACCAGATTCAGTTTCTTTGCCTGATGTTGAACATTTGACCACATTTTTCTTTAAGTTAATCAATCATTTGAATTTAACCCTTAACATCTGGTTTATTTTCCTTCTTTTTACCCAAGATTAGCCAGGTTCATGTATATGCATATTTTCCCTTTCACTTGTAAAGATCCATGTGTCTGATAGCTGAACATTATTTCAGCGTTGAACAAGAAAGCAGGAGAAGGGTGTGACAGACACCAAGCAACAGATCTAAAAACATCCATGTTCTCCGCAGTGATCACACCATATTCAAAGCGCGGTACAGACGGTGTTGAACTAAAAATACAAAGTGAAGACTGAAACACATGTAGCTGTGACAGATCGAATAAAAATGGTAAAAATCAATTTACACGTTTTCTCAGAGGTGTTGCAGCTGCGATGCTCTGCACGTAAAGCAAACTGATATCACTGCAGAGGTTTTTTTGGTTTTCTTTTTTTGTCCTGCTGAAAGAAAACTCTGCCTTTAGAACTTTGCCCGAACAAGTTTTCACTCTGTGACCTCCGGATGTTGTTTTTTACAAATATGTTATCATAGCGCTGGAAGATAAACCATTTAATTCTAATTTTTACTGTGGAGGATTTTAAAAATGGGTGGCATGGTAATGCAGCAGGTAGTACACGTACCTTACAGTAAGAAAGTCGGCAGTTCGCCTTTCTGTGTGATGTTTACATGTTCTCCCTGTGCGTGCCTGGGTTCTTTCTGGGCACTCTGGTTTCCTCCCACAGACCAAAAACATGATTGTTAGGTTGACTGGTGACTCCAAGTAGCCCTTAGGTATAAGTGTGAGAGTGAATTGCTGTCTCTCTCTCTATGTGGCCCTGTGATTGACTGGCCACCACTTCAGGGTGTACCCCGCCTCTCGCCCAATTTGTGGTATTAGTAGTGTAGACTCGTTAAACACACGTACGGGCATTTTAAACATTAAAAGCATTTTATCATCATACAGATGAGCATATTTATCAATGTGTGACATGCTTTGCTTTGCATCGTAACACCTGTAGCAGAGTCTGCAGAGAAACTAATGTGGAAAAGCAGAGAGCGGCTTTCAAAAAGAAAAATTCTCCTTCTTTATTGAGCTGGACTAAATTCTGGGGGCTAAACAATTACTTGAATTAGTCCATGATGTTGAGTCCTGTGATGATCAATGAGTGATGGTCACCTGTTGGTATTTTCATGTATGCCGTGCCTGTGCACAGAAAGTGACTCCATGGGATTCAGAACATTGTCATTAAGTAGTACTTTGTCATCAGCCTCGTTGCCTGGTAGCTGAAACGCAGTTATTGGTACAACTGCTGCTTATACTGCAGCAGTGTGATGAGTTATTGTGTCTTCACTGCAAACTAATCGCTCCAGGGGTCGACTGGAAGCAAGCCGAGACCACCTATTTCAGGTGAGCTTGTCGTGGTTGGGTGTACTGAAACAGAGATCACTTATTGTGTTAATATATATCTACTCCCTTAAAAAAAAGTCTGGAAATTCTATTTTAGGCAATTATTTTTCCTCTTTCGTAATCCCAGTTTGTATTGTATTTTTTTTTTATCATTGGAGAGCCTGGTTAGTCATCTTTACAACAATGTACAACTTGTAAGGGTCATGCATTCAGAAAATGAGCAACACAGCTAAACATGTAGGTATCACCCCCCAAAACAAAGTGCCAGAATCCCCTCTTACCCTGGAAGAAAGAAAGTGAGGGTGGGGAACCAGTCATCTTGGAGTGTTGTCCTCCTTGACTGTCTGTCTTTGACTTCACCAGTCTCACAGAACTTGGTCCTAAGATTGGAAATGGTACCAAATAAGTCTGCCACTCTCTGTACCAGGACGCCAGCTT
Source organism: Cetoscarus ocellatus (assembly GCA_037902135.1). NCBI lineage: Eukaryota > Metazoa > Chordata > Actinopteri > Labriformes > Labridae > Cetoscarus > Cetoscarus ocellatus. The sequence goes on from JBAMNC010001235.1 coordinate 63,887, forward strand.
CCTGTTGACTAATCAGGCTTTCCAACAATATAAAATACAATATCACCTGGTATTGATAAAGGGAGTGAAATGATCAACTAATGAAACACTTTCAAACTTTATTTCGAGTATACTGCCAAATGGGAAACGCCCACTTGTTTAGGAACAACTCTCCCAAATGATCTAGTAGGAAAATGACCTTAAATACTTAGACGAGCTTTACCCTACAACACAAAAAGAGTTCAGGCAGCCTTAAAGGAAGTGAAATGATTTCAGGTAAATTATTCTAGCCCACTGAAGAGTTTGAATGTTTTTGTTCCTGATCAGAATCTGGTCAGACAACAAAGACTGAACAAAAGCAGGCCACGCTTTACTTCCAGATCCGACAGCTGGTTGTTTTCCCCGTCCGTCTGTTATTTTTCTTTGTATCTGCGTCTGTCTGCAGCTCTTGTTGTGTAGAATAAGCATGAGTGGTTTACATACCCAGAGACTGGAAGGCGAAGGTGAAAAGGAGTGAGAGCAGCGCTAAGAAGAGCCAGAGGCGTGTGCTCCGTGTTTCTGTTTCACACCGCTGTCTCCCTCAGCGGGCGGCCCGATGATCACACACTCAGCTGTCTGCGCACCAACCACCTCCAGCCCCGCAGGCACACACACATCTCCATCCATAGACAGACTCTTCGCTGTTTGATTCAGGATCTGAAGAGACTTTTTAATGGTATATTTATAGATGCTAGGAGTGGTTTCTGCTTCCTTTTTTGAGGATAGTTGCAGTAATTCCTGTCACGTTAGGGGGTGGTTTCAATCATTTGAAGACCCGAGGCACGGACGAATGTGAGGCCCACTCCTCAGGGATCGAATACACCATTCATTTGCTTGGTATGAGGACATTTTCAGGCTTTTAAGGGCCTTTTTAAGTGCTGAAACTTAAAGGGATATGCCGACATATTTTTTTGTTTTCATATCTTGCCTCACACAGGAATTCATGACAAGCAGATAGACACCATTAACTGTGTGTGCAGTAACAAGGACGAGACAGGCAGAGCTCGCCCACTGCTAATTAGCTTAGCTCAAACACTGGGAGTCAATGGGCAGTGTTAGCCTGCCTCTGCCTGCAGTCATCAGATAAACTCTTCAGCAACTCTAAACGGTCCAGTGTGCTTGTTGTGACTAGTTTTTTTCTGGCGTTATGTTACGTTATCTATTTTTAGACTGATTAGCACTTTATGTAATTTTCGGAAGAAATATATATGAAAGTAAACCGCTGGGTGCGTGCACAGCAGTAAACAACTGAAGAAAAAAGCAGAAGATACATAAAGTTCTAATCTTTGTCTAAAAATGATAACACAACATAACGCTCTAAAATTAAACAAGCACCCAGGACTGGTTAGAGTTACTTAAGAGTTTTTCTGATGACTGTAGGCAGAGGCAGGCTAACACTACCCACTGACTCCCAGTGTTTGAGCAAGGCTAATTTGCGGTGGGTGAGCTCTGCCCTTCTCTTCCTTGTTACTACACGCAGTTGAAAGAATGGTGTCTATCTGCTTGTCATGGACTCAGGAGTGAGGCAAGACACACAAACAAATGTTGTCATATCCCTTTAAAGGACATCAGTCATATTTTAAAACAAAATGAGGGAGAAAGTGTCTGAACTTCACTAATAATTTGGCAAATAATTTGACTTGTGGTTTCCAGTTTCACCCACATGCTTAGAAAAGACCTACTTTTCTGTAGAGCTGACCCTTTTCTGGCTCTCTGATTGGTCTGATGACTCACCAATCAGATTAAATAAAGATAACAATTGGATGGATTCCCTAGCACCATCTAATTTCCACACATAGGTTGTCTATGTTCAACAATAACTGGACAAAAGGATGAAGCTGGAGAGAAGCAAAGACTTATTTAATCCCTGTCAGCTTCAACCACTTGTCCAAAAGTTGCAAACCTACACTCATGGGCCACTTTATTAGGCACACCTTCTTTGTGGCCTTAATTGGCGTGATAGCATCACACAGTTTCTGTGGATTAGTCTGCTGCACATCCATGATGACAAATCTCCTGTTCCACCACAACCCAATAGTGCTCTATTGGATTGAAATCTGGTAGCTGTGGAAAACACTGGACTGCAGTGAACTTGTTGTCATGCTCAAGAAACCAATTTGAGATGATTTAAGCTTTGTGACATTGTGTTAACCTGCTGGAAGTAGCCATTAGAGGATGGGTACTCTGTGGTCATAAGTCAACAACATGGTCAGGCTGTGAGGTTTGAACGTTGCACAGTGGTCTTAAGGGTCCAAAGTGTGCCAGGAAAATATCCCCCATACCATTATAATAATAATAATAAACTTTATTTGTATAGCACTTTTAAAAACAATGGTTTACAAAGTGCTTTGACAGCAGGCAGGATTATAAAGTCAGCAAGGCACAAGAACTTAAGCACAAAGGAAAAAACAACTGAAAAAGGTCAATTAAAATCAGAGAACAGTTAAGACATAAACAAAAGGCAAAATGAAATTGAGAGAATTCCACAAAACATGAAGGAAAACTTAAACCCCAAAAAGTAGGCACAAGAATCCAGGCCCAGTCACTGGACATGGACACAGATGAGGCCCTGACCGCATGGGTCCAGAGACACACTGCACCACACCAGGATACAGCAACACACAAGAGGCAGAATGACTGTAAGTGCAGCTGCACCCTGAAGGTGCAAACTAACATGTACGAAGGCCATGTCCAGTGACTCCAGCCCCATGACTCAGAGGCCCTTTTCACCTGTCATAAGAACCCAGACAATACAAGAGCCCTGCTACATAAAATGAGACCATGTGGACCAAAATAAAAGCTAAAAACAAAACAAACATAAAAGGACAGTAATAAAGTAATAGGGTAGAGATAATAAAAAGAGGTAGAACAATAAAGCAATAAGGTTTTTCTATAAAAAGATTAAGAGTATAACGTAAGGTAAAGCAAAACTAAAACAATCTGAATTAAAAGAAAATAAAGACACCAATCTGTTAACATAGAAATCAATAAAAAAAACAAAGGAGCTAAAATAAGAGCATTACTAACAAATAAAAAGCTAAAAGAAGACTAAAACACAAATGAAAGCCAAAAACACAAATAAAAGGCTAAAAAAACCCCACTAAAACACAGAGAAAGAGAAGAAAAAGACTATAAAAGATGATAAAAGACGGCATCACATAAAAGCAATTCTGTAAAAGTAAGTTTTTAAAAGTGACTTAAAAGAAGCGACAGACTCCGCATGCCTTATCTCATCTGGCAGGTCATTCCAAAGTCGAGGAGCTCTGATGGAGAAAGCTTGTCAGCTTGCCACCATCACAGCCTTAAGTGTTGCTACAAGGCAGGGTGGATCATGCTTTCATGTTTTTTAAGCCAAACTCTGAGTCCACCATCTGAATGTTGCCCCAGAAGAACAAACAGGCATCTCATTTTACTTTATTTTCTAGAACTGATTTTTGGCGTCCTACCTAAAAGTATTGGCTGTTACCTTGGCCAGGTCTCTCTTGTAAAAGAGATTTTTAATCTCAACGGGACTTCCTGGTTAAATTAAGGTAAAATAAAAATACAAAAAATAAAATTAGAATTTAGCCAAAATTGTCTTATCATTAGAAAGTCATCTGTTTTATCCCAGGATAACAAAATCAGTAAGCAGTGATGTTGAGAAGCAAAACTAACTCTATGTGTCATCACAGATAAATAGAACATATACATTTATGTCTCCTGAGGTTTTCTGTGCACTGAAGACTTTTGCCTCCATTTTCCAGGCACTCATTTGCAACCCACCGGAACAGCTCTGTAAACCAACTTTGCAGGATGTAAAATCTTTTTATGTTGCACAATAAGAAGGCCAATACACCATCTGTCACACATAAATCCCAGACTATTATCTGCCCCTCCATGTGTGAATATCCAGGTGTGAACAGGAGAAGTCTTATCTTTAACAAGGTGGAGCTACAAGTGCAGAGGGAGACCGTAAAGCAGAGAATTAACAGGCTGAGAATGTGTTCTTTTAATGTACCTGCTGCAGCACATTCATCAGATACTCCTTAAATTCTCCCTCACAATGACAGCGAACAGGCTCATTCAGGCTCACAGTCTTCATACGAGATCAAATTATTCAATATAATTCTCTCTATCTCTCCGTCTCCCTCGTTTGCACACACACGAGCTCCTCTCGCCTCTTCTCTCCTAAATTCTCCTCTCTCCATCTCCGTGAGCCGGCTCTCTGAAGATATTCAGATTTGGTTCCCATCAGGAGGAGTGTCGGGCAGAACAACTGAAAAATTCTCCCTATTTGCATCTCTGGGGAAAAAATATAATTTGCTTCTTCACATGAAGGCGGATCATTGTGGAGTCTTTGGGATGCGTCGCACTTTGAGTCCATGAATGAAGAGAGGGAAAAGGCAGCCCGACGTCTTTAATCTATTTTTAGAATGAAAACATTGTTCAGGAAAATTGCACATGGCAACAGCTTTGGGGTTCTCTGTATATTAATGCAGCTCACATCTGATGCTCACTGTTCCGCCTCTCTGTATGGAAAGTGAATTATGATGATCCACGCTGTGCTCTGAACATTATCCTCATCACGGACATTACGGCCTTGTTACAGCGCAGATAAGAGGCTCAACTGTGGCGATTGTTCATTTTTAGTGAGCCAGATATTTATCCAGTCATACTGTGTTCAAACAGGCCTCAGTCACAGCCAACAGCTCAACGTTTATATCAGGAAAAACTCAGGAAACCCAAATAACACTCGTGATAGCTCCTTAACATGCAAGTAGCCCTTTGAGAATCTGAGATATAACTTTCACCAAACAGATGACAAAGGGGCTTCATGACGTTGGCCTTTGACCTATGCAAGCCAAAATTTAATAGCATTGTTCTTGAGTTACAGATGACATTTAAGCAAAGTAAAAGGAAATCATTTTATTGCTCTTGATGTGGACTTCATAAGGTTAGGCTCTTAAACAAAGGATAATAATGGGGTCCCTTAACCTTGAACTTTGACCTTCCACCCTCAAAATCTACATGCTTCATTTTCAGCTAGTCTCCTCAAGCTTTCTATAGGACTCCACAGCCTTGACTTTTGAACTGTGACCTTCAAAATGTGATCAGTTCATCCATGAGTCACAGAGGACATTTGTGCAATTGATTAATGACCTCCATAATTGTATCATTTTTAAAGACAAAGTGGACTTTTGAGCAAAGTTTGATGAGAATCACTTCTTGAGATATTTCATTCTCAAGAAAAGGATGATCAAGAAGTTCCAAGACCTTAACCTTTGACCTACAACAGCCAAAATATACTTGCATTGCCCTTGAGCCAGAAATGTATGCACATTTTTTGGAAAATAATTAAAATATTCCTGAGATGTTTGGTTCTCATGATCACAATCACAGACAAGCAATGATGATAAGCCCCATTATCCTGACCTTTGACCTCCAAAATCTGTTTATATTCATCTTTTGATAAAATGGACATTCATGCAAAGTTTGTTAAGGAAAAGTTTAGCGATTTTTTGAGATATTGTGTTCAAATCCAAAAGATGATGTAGGGGCTTTATGGCCTTGACCTTTGTCAGATGAAAGTTTGAGTGAAATATTTTTATTTCTAACAAACAAATGACTGAAAACTATAAACAGAGGACTGTCGGTACTTGTTGTTGCTTGGTTGATATTTAACCTTCGAGTTTTCCAAAATATGCATTTTCGGTGACCCAAAGCATTTTTTACATGTGGACAGAAGGACAAAACACACGGAAAAACCTCAGTTTTTAAAAATATCCATCCACATGTTGACACAGCCTCCTTACACCTTAGATTTCAAAATTACTCGAACAGACGTACGGACAAGCAGACAGACGAACAACCCTCCACACGGCTCACTTGAGCCGCCAAAGAGAAAGTTTTTGAAACTTCACTTCCTGAATAATAATATTTACATTAAGTAACATAGCGTAGTTTAGAACAGATATGTTGCAGAGAAGCTTACTTTATGGGTAAACTTAGTTATTAGATGGATGTTTATTAAAACACGTGTACATTTAAATAAGTATGTTAATGTACATACTGCATATATGATGTATACATTTATATTTTCTGAAGTGCTTACTTATTATTAGTGTATTTTGTTTGTTCTCTTGAAAGTTTATGTGAAGAATGGGGTTGTTCCTGCAGAGATTTATTTTTCTATGAAGATTTACTGTAGTTTGTAAAATGGGCTATTACCTTTGTATTTCTATTATTACATGAATAATGACAGCTAGTAATGAATTATAATTCATTTCAGTATCGGATCTGATTTTTAAGGAAGGGGCAGGACTAGATAAGCTCTTTCCTTCATTCTGTTCCGTCTCAAACTGGTTGTTGTGTTGACATAAATATGTTTGTACCCATAGGTGTAAATTTATTTGATGCACATGTACAGTTGTTTGGTGTACATGTGTATTATTTTGGCTTTGTTGTTTTTGTTGTTTGTTTTTTAAGTTTGTGATGAATAGAGAAAAATAGAAAGAAAAAATGAAGTGGCTGAAGTCTTCAAATGCTTTGGTTAAAGTTGTTTTGTACCAGGATTTGTAACAATCCATCTCCTTCATTCCTCCTCTGTACTCATTTCAAACATGACCTGCTGCATTCACACAGAAGCACCCTGCTCCCTCGGCTTGTAAATTTGCTTTCTCTGTTTCATAAGAGGCCTCATTAAAGGAAAAGTAACTCCCCGCCTCACGCACACTTAATGACTATTCCCCTGGATCTTATTAGGCCTCGTATTGAGCAAATCAATTAGGACCTGGAGAGAGATTACAGAGGCTCCTTACCCTGATCAGCCAGCAGTTAGAGATGAGATGTGTAGTCATTATCTAAGCATTAGATCAACATGGAGACAGGCGAGGGTGCAACAAGCTGGCCACAATGCTGCAGACGGAGCGCAGGTAATGATGGAGGAGAAGAAGAGCAAGAAGGTCTAAATTGGCCCAGTGGAAAAGGCTGGAAGGAGATGAGGAAAGACAGATAGAGAGGAGAGTATGTGGGCCAGGTCTCTGTAAAGGTTCCTGTCACATTAGAGAGTCTCCGGCGCTCACGTCTCTTCTTGAATGAGCGATTGTATCAGACTGTTTGACTCCTAAAACAAAGATTCATCGCTTTTATATCCAGGGAGTAAATTCAATAGAGCACATCTCTGTATGAAAATGTGTCCCAAGCTTTTCTAAAGGCCTGTGATGTGATTTGGTCTGTCTCCTACCCCTGGTATTTTACAGACAAAAGAGGATCCGGCACGCTAACTCCCTCCTCTTCCTCCTACTCTGTCCCCCGCTGCCGGTCGTCATTTCTCAACTATCCATTAACTGCACCAAATAGATGCCCGGAGGAGGAGAGGGGAAGGTCCTCGCTCTGCTGAAGGGACTCTGTGAGAGGTGGAAGGCCCTCGAGAGAAAGGGGGAGAGAGGGGTAGCAATGAATGGGTGAAGGAGAAAGAGAGAGAATATGGATGAGTAGATGGATGGATGGTGTTCAGCGTTGGGAAAACACAAAGTCAAAAATATCCTTTGACCTACTTTGTAACATGTCAGTCATTACGTTTCCCTCTCTCTCTCTCTCTGCAGTGTTTCCCTGTCACTGGTCACTCATTAGTTCTCTGTCTCTTTCTCTCTTTGGATGAGATAGAGCTGTCAGTCCGAGCACGGCGCTGCACCATCAGAACAAGACTTACCCAGTAGCTTAGATGAAAGTGTTTGATTTTCTAATGAAGCCTGCAGCTTGAGCTAAAGTTGTACCAAGATTTGAGTTCCATTCAAGCAAGACAAAGCAGAAAAAGTCCTGGTAGCATTTAAGAGCTGTGCAAAAGGTTTAAGAGGCAGTGCATTACTGCTGAATGTAATCTGTTTGGTTATCGTCTTAAAATATAAGAGAAGTAATGTGGTAGAGTCCCTTAGCATTATCAAGAACCCTCTGCTTAACATGTCTAAATCTGGTTACAAGTGTCTATGCCTTTAGAGCTGTTTAGGGTGATCATATGTCCTGTTTTGCCCGAACATGTGCTCCTCTTTGGTCATAAAATTATGTCCAGGGGGGTTTTATAAAATTCCCTAAAAAGTCTGGGTTTTGCTCAGCTTTTTCTACACACGAAGCTGTCGCTGGTGACGGAAAAAGATGTGCATGATTCAAACTACTGAAACTCCTTGAGTATCCACGCAATCCAAATAATTCCAATGGATTCTGAAAGCTGAGAAGCGGAGCTTTCCACTGATATATGATATGGACTTTACGGTAAAGGCTGGATTGCTTTTACCGTAAAGGCTGGGGAGGTAAGGGAAGTGAGCTGACTGAGCCGGAGTGCAGAGAGAGGATTCAGGGACAAACATGTGAGTCATTTATCAGTGATTTATCGGTATTTTCTGTGTAAATAATTTGTATGTAATGACATTATTATCATTCTGGAGTGTTTTCTTGCTGTTCTCTTGATGTATTTTTGCCTTGTTTTTACATATTTTTGCCGAGTTCATCTTTTTTGTCATTTTCTTTTTCATCATAGTTCATGTTTTATGAATTTCAGAAATAGTTTATTAATATAATGATATAAATAATAATAATAATAAATAATATAAAATAGGTTGAGTTTCTGCTTTGTCCTCTCAGAAGTGTTGTACATGTTCATTTAGAAGTGTTTATAAAGAGGAAGCTGTTGAAAATTCAAATCTCTTTTTTTCTTTTCTTGTTATTACACACTATTTTAAGCATTTACAACTTAATAATGACAAATACTTGCTGGAATGTTTTATTTTTACCTGATAAAAGGTGTAAAATAATTTACTCAAAGGGCATCTTCGGACACATTTTTTGACAAAATAGACCAGGTGTAGTAAAAGAGTTAATATTTATAATAAAGTGCTGCACTGGACCACTGGCATTATTCCAGTGTACCTACCTGTCAAGATATTGAGTGTGCATGCGTCATGATGCTACACATGCTGCTGAGGGTCCTCATTTTGGGTTTTTCAGAATATGGTCACCCTAGAGTTGTTGTATATTGTCTTACAGTTCTTGAAGCTGCACATTTTCTCCCGCATGTGGCCAGGTTGTGCTGATTGTTTGGTTAATCCACAGAAGTTGTTGCATCATGATTGCAGGTGTTGTGTGGCTATACTGAATGTTATAACGTAGCTAATGCTAACAACTGTTCACCAGAGCGAACTCTGTTGAATGTACTGAGAGGTGCTGCTTGGAGACTTTGCCATTCCAGTCTTATTCAAGTTACACAACTAAGTTTAAAGGTAGGCGGGGTCATCATAGCGTAGCTGTGTGAAATTAAGGGGACATCCTCACAACAACTAAGGTGAAAACCCCGACCCCGGTCTGAAGATAGGGCCAATTGGTTACTGGTAATTGAGGGATGGGGGTTACAAGTATTGATATTGAAGTTGAGCATATTTAGGCCTTATTAAAGGGCTATGCCAACATTTTTTTTGTTTTCATGTCTCACCTCACTCCCGAGCCCATGACAGACGGATAGACACCATTCTTTCTTTCGCGTGCAGTAACAAGGAAAAGCTCTCCCACTGCTAGTTAGCTTAGCTCAAACAATGGGAGTCAGTGGGTAGTGTTGGCCTGCCTCTGCCTACAGTCATCAGATAAACTCTTCAGCAACTCTAAAGGGTCCTGTGTGCTCGTTGTGACTCGTTTTTTAACATGCTATGTTACATTATCTATTTTTAAACTAAGATTAGCACTTTATGTAATTTTCAAAAGAAATACATACAAAACTAAACTGCAGGGGGTATGCGTAAACCACTGTGGACGTGCTTGTAAGTAGGTCAACAAAACAAAGCATCATTACCTGTGCTCCGTCTTTCTTGTTGCTTCACGCGCAGTTGAAAGAATGGAGTCTATCTGCCTGTCATTGACTCTGGGAAATGTTGGCATATCCCTTTAAGTAAAGGAGGAGGCCATATTTCCCCTCAGGCCACCAGTTGCCCACTCATCAGTGACATAAGATGTCACTGATGAGCATTTAAGATTTCCAAAGGGCCTAGAATGAGCAGTAAGAGTCAGAACCAGACCAAAAGTGCAGATTAAGTAGATGCTCAGTGATAAAGTGAAAGCTGTGTGATTGTAAAAGTGGATTATTGACATGAAATCCAAAGTGATGTGTCTGTCACAGAGCACTCTTGGTCCAAGGAGCACAAACTCTCTAAAAATGGTCCCCCTGAAGCACAGAGTGAATTTATAGATCACTCATGCATCAGAAACTGGGCCGTATGCATCACACCACACTGCACAGCCTTCTGGGTAATCTTCTCAGCTCAATCTGCTGCTGCCACCCCTGGGACAGAGCAGAGGTCCAACATCTAATACTTTCTAATGGAAGTCACACACACACATACACACACACAACACTATCTACGGGGGGTCAGGAGTGCACCCATTACTCTGTGCATCACCTGATTCCCGTCGGCACAACACAGTCCCACCGTGCTGCAGCAGAATAGATTATCAGACTTCTGGTTAACTCGCAGACCGCAGCCTGCAGCTTCTGAGTGTCTGAGGGTTTCTGCTGATGGACTGCCAGAGCCAGACGTCTGGGACTGGCCTGGATCTAGATGTAGATTTGGGTTCAGACCCCAGACGCAGTCGGCCTGTATGCTTTTAGGCTGGTCTAACCTCCCACGCAGAGGAAATGGAGGAGATAAATGCTTTAAGGGCTACTTAGCATTTTGAGTTTTTGTCTAGTTCCCCTTGAAAACATTTCCTCTGATCCGACTTATTGACATCCTGCAGTCTGTTAAGACTCCCCCTCCTTACAAATGCAATAACAACTCATTGATTATGGAAAAGTTAAATGCTTTCAAATTGCCCATTAAGTGTTGTCTGAATGTGTAATGAGCAGCCTCTGCTTACATTAACCTGAATAATGGGTCCAGGCTCAGGCTGTGATCATCGAGGCAGCCGTGGTCAAATGTTTGTAGAGATTAGATACAAAAAAAGAAACAAGAATTATCATTTAGTACAAGAGATAAAAGCAATGAGAATTACATGGTTAAAATGCAAAACTGAAAGGGTCACTAATTATCATAAAAATCTTGATAACAAAGGCGAAAACCTTTTAAAGGTCTGAAGTAGTGATTACTAACTGGCAAACTGAGGGCCACATCAGGTCCCTAATCGCTTTCCATCCGGCCCGCTGATTATTATCATACAGAAGAGGATTAGGGCCACTCTAAGGAGGATTTTTAGAGGTTAAACTTTTTTAATGACTGTGAAAAAATCAGAATTTTGAGATTGAAGTCATAATTTTGTGACATAAGTCAGAATTATAGGGTTAAAGTAAGGATTCTCAGATAGTGTATGACTTAATTCTTAGATTTCTTACATATCTCCTCTTAATTCTTACTTTAATTTCAGAGCTCTGACTTGTTTTTGCATAATTCTAAATTTGATTTTAGGATTCTCCCCCAAAATAATACGTTTATACTCAGCATTTCACATTTTCTCCATATTTAATACCGTATTTACTCCTCCCCAACACATTAAATTTAGTTTTAAAATTTTAACTGTTGTCCCCAGAATTCTAAATTTTATCGGAAAATTTTGACTTTTTTCCCTAGAATTCCAAATTAAATCTAAAAGTTTTTAGCTTTTCCCCAAAAAATTCTAAATTTAATCTCAAAATTTTGACTTTTTTTCCCTGAAATTCCAAATTTAATCTCATAATTTTAATTTTTTTTTCTCCCTAAATACTAAATTTGATCTCAGAATTTGGACTTTTTCCCCTCAGAGTTCAGAATTTTTTTTACACAGACTTAAAAACAAGCTCAACCTTTATCTGTCTCTCTACAGTTATGTTCATAATAATAGCAGTGTGTTTAAAAAGGTGAGTAAACCTCAAAATTCTGCAAATCAATTTTATTTTAATGCACACAAATGCATTGGGGACACTGCACATTCTATTTAAAGCAAGGAAATTGGAAAAAGTAATTGAAATTGATAATATTTTACAGAAAGTCAAGAAATATAATGTTCAAAAAAATAGCAATGTAGACATCTTTATTTACAAAGTCAAAAAAAGTAGTGTATAAACTAAGAATTGCTTGATGATTCAACTTTCCTGAGAATCATAAACTAATAGGTATTGAACAGGTATTGAAGCCCAGGACAATTGTACTACGTTCCACAATTGCTCTGATTTTATTGATTTTGCCTCATGAACAGCATTTTTTATGTCAGCCCACAAGTTTTCTGTGGGATTAAGGTCCGGGGATTGTGCTGGCTACATTACTTGAATTTTGTTTGTCTGGAACCATGATTTTGCTCGCTTGCTGGTGTGTTTGGGGTCATTGTCTTGTTGAAACACCCATTTCAAGGACATTTCCTCTTCAGCATATGGCAACATGACTTTTTCCAGTATTCTGATGTACTCAAACTGATCCATGATCCCTGGTATGCCATAAATAGGACCAACACCATAGTAGGAGAAACATCCCTTTATCATGATGCTTGCACCCCCATGCTTCACTGTCTTCACTGAGTACTGTGGCTTGAATTCAGTGTTTTCAGGTCGTCTGACAAACTGTCTGAGGCCCTTAGACCCAAAAAGAACAATCTTACTCTCATCAGTCCACAAAATATTGGGCCATTTCTTTTTAGGCCAGTCAATGTGTTCTTTGGCAGATTGTAACCGCTTCAGCACATGTCTTTTTTTAACAATGGGACCTTGCGGGGGCTTCTTGCTGGTAGCTTGGCTTCACATAGACGTGGTCTGATTGTTACAGTACTCACAGGCAACCTTAGATCTTCTCTGATCCTCCTGGAGCTGATCATTGGCTGAGCCTTTGCCATTTTGGTTATTCTCCGATCCATTCGAATAGTTGTTTTTCTTTGTCTTCCTCGCCTTTCTGGTTTTGGCTGCCACTTTAAAGCATTTGATAGCATTTGATATCATTTTAGCTGAACAGCCTATCATTTTCTGAACTTCTTTATAGGTTTTTCCCTCTTTTATTAACTTCTTAATCAAAGAACGCTCTTCTTTTGAACAATGTCTTGAATGACCAATTTTACTCTGTTTTTCAAGGGCAAATGCACAGCCAGCATATGCAGCATCAGTTGCCTTGATCCTTAAATAAGGGCCACTTGTTTAACTGGCCCGTAGGCAAGGGGGATCGGAGGGTTCATTTGAACCCCCCCTCAAGAGCCCCTCGCCACCGCCGTCGCCGCTGCCTCGGTGAAGGTTTACCGTCATGTCATATAAATAAATATAAATGGCTGTCATCTTTTAAATAACTATTCCAAATCATTCTAACCTGATCAAAAAAGGTAAGGTAATTAAGCAGATCGAAGCCCTAGCACCAAGCCTGGACACCATGGGGCATGAGTTGACAGACAACTGTAACGTTGCAAAAGCAAACGTCCTTTTCTCCTGTGCTCCTGTTCACACTCCAGTCCAGTGGGTGGTGGTAATGCCCCTATAACCGCAGATGACGAAGAAGAAGAAGAAGAGAAAAACGAGAAAATGGTTAAAAAGGAAGATAAAGAAAGAAAACGAAATAAAAAATGTGGCTATTATGTCCCAAAATATCAGCGAGAATTTCTGAAAAAAATTGGGTAAGGTGCTAAGTCCAGGCACCGACTGACGTGTATCGATTAGCGATCGTTAGCTCTGTTAACTCTGTTAGCTTCATTTTTTTTTTAAAGCTTTATTATCAGTAGACAATAGACAGGTTTCTGTCCAACGTCACTAAGATGCGCGCACAACCAGGGGGCAGATGAATAAATTAATAATGGACAATTATTGATAACCAATATAGATAATATAGAAATGATAAAATATATATTTGTACATAAGATAGTAAATGTAAATAAATTTAGAGAAAGAATTGGAAATTAAACACGTTCAAATTAACATGACGGACAACTTCACATGATGTAATTGGAATAAAATTGAATAGCTGATAAAGCATTTTTTGTTGGATTTGATATGTGACACATTCAAATTAATGAGGGGGTTGCCTTGGATATTCTGACTTTATTTATATGTAATTTATCAAGTTATATGAAGAGATTAATTATGTTAAATTTATTATTTTGAGAGAAGGAGCCAAAAATTATTTTTTTCTCATAAAAGTGATACTTGACTGTAGTTTTAACTAAAAGAATATGTCCCAAATCTTTCCAAAAGGTGATGCAAAATGGACATTTCTAAAATAAATGGATGATGCTTTCTTTTACAGAAGGTAGCTGAAGATGTCTATTAAATATATATATATATACACACACACACATTAAGATATAACATTTTAAAACAACTTCATTATAATTCTCTGTGTTTACCATATGTATGTGTGTGAAATTAATTTTAATTTTGAAATTAAAATTAATTAATTAAATTTCAAATTAATTTTGAAATGAGCAAGATGAGCAACAGATATGGACAGACAACAAAAGAGAGCAACAGAGACACAAGGAGAGCTACAACTAAGAGAAAGATAACTGTCCGATAGTAGAGAAATAGTACACCTAAATTTAATTCAATTCATTGATTCACAGTAAAAGGATTGTTTGGATGATAACAGAGATGGTTCATTCCATTAAATTCATTAATGTTTATTCATTCAATGAATTAATGCATGTTGACAGAGACATGCAGCAGAAGAGAGAAGCAGAGACAGACAACAGACAGCAGAGGTGAGCAACAGAGAGACAGACAAGGAGAAAGCCACAGAAACACTGGCACTGAGAGGGTTGAAAATGGGAAATTATACATTTGGAAAGTGGCCATTATCAGAATTCTTTTATTACATGGTGAAAATTGCTGTAATAGGCTGTGTTTGGAATTTGAACGTTAATCTAAAAATAATCACCTGTACCAATGTGATGAGTACCAGCTCATCCACTGCCACATTAGAAGAGAAAGTATGCCTATAGTGGCCAAAAATGGACACATCACAACATTTGAAGGGAAATTTGAATGATATAGAGACAGTACACTTCAATTTAATTCAATTAATTAATTCATGTTAAAAGAAAGTTTGGATGGTAGTACACTTAAATTTAATTAATTCATATTCATTCATGTCAGCAGAGGAGAGCAACAGAGACTTAAAGAGGAAAACAGAGAGACAACTGGGGAGAGAAATGTCATGTAAAAGTGAAGGTGTAATCAATAAAAAGTCTAAATTAAAACGTATGAAATGTGCTCGTGTATTTAGGGGGGCGGGTGGTGAAGTCCACTATTTAGAAAAAAAGGATCCCCCCCTCCACAAGGCTGGCTACGGGGCCTGTTTAACACCTATTTTTTTCACACAATCAATTACCTCACTAATTGAACTCAGCACTGCTATTTTTTGAACACGCCCCTTTCAGTTAATGATTCAATTTCACAGAATCAGCAGCATGCACGTCATGCCTGTTGGGTCTGTTGGATTTCTATAACTTTAGTAAAACTTCTAGAAACTTACTTGCAGTGTAGAAGTTGAAATTCTAACAAAAACAGTGATTTATCTTGCTAGTGATGTGGGACTGCTATTATTTTGATCACAACTGTATGTGGCCCCACAATCAGCTGGGTGAACCCCGCCTCTCGCCCAGTGTCAGCTGGGATGGGCTCCAGCACCCATGACCCCCAACAGGATAAGCAGTATAGATAATGGATGGATGGACAGAACAAGATATTAGCTCTACAATTAGATTTCACCTGCTGTCTCTGGTTGTAAAGCTTTTGTTATTTTTTTTTCTTAATTTCCTTTTTGAACAGAAAAACTGCATAGCTCTCTTTCCAGTCAACTGAATGATACACCTGGAGGCAAAAACACCTGTGCGTTGTATTTTGTTGTGTTTTCTTGGTCTGATAAGGTCTTATTGGATATGACAGCAGAGGTGCAGAGGAGTAAAACAGATATCAGGGAGGGCTTTTTTTTTTTTTTTACCTCTGAGGGCTGACGGGAAATCTCACAATAACAGCACATGTCCACGGGGACACGCAGTAGGCAAATGGCTCCTCAGAATGAATCCATCTCTGCTCACCCCCCGCAGGACGACCGGCGATTTGCTGTGATTGTATTTTCTTCCCTCGTGTGCACATGCAGCATGTCTAGACATGTTTTTGAACCCCCACATAATGAAAATGTAACACATATGACGGCTGTAGCTGAAAGATATCGACCCGCAGTAACAGGAGCTGTAAGGCCTCACTGAAACAGTCTGTCCATCCTTCCCTGTCTGGCCCTGACTCTTATTCATAGGCCTGGTCTGCTAATATCTCTGCTCCTCCTGCACACATGTCCGTCCATATCAACGCCCACTCTGATCATATTCCTTTATCCTCCCGAGGGGTCCTCACCCCCACACCTTCTTCCTGCCAGAGAGACAGTCTTATAAAATACAGTTTTCCAGATGAGTACGGATGTTTGTTATTAACACTTTGGCATCCCACTCCTTTCTCTGAATGAACCAAATCTGAATAAAAAACTCTGAATTTAAATTCAGTTTTAGTCAGAGACCTTGAGAGTGTGGTGATTTATCAGAGGTCAGGGTTGTTATTGAATCATCTTTATTCACAAGCACTTCATTTCTTCTCCCATTCAGTTCAACACAGTAACTGTGGAAACTTACTGGCCACTTTATTAGGTACAGAACTGCCTCAATCCTTTGTGACAAATATTCAGCAAGGCCCAGGGTGGCATGGTGGGACATCACGTTGTGCTCGTGCCTCACAACACAATGGTTGGTGGTTCAAACCCAGTGTCTTCAGGGCCTTTCTGCGTGGAGTTTGCATGTTCTCCTTGTGGATGTGTGGGTTATCTCTGGCACTCTGGCTTCCTCCCACTGACCACTTGGTGTCTCTGAATTGCCCCTACATGTGGGCATGAGCATGAATGGTTGTTTGTCTCTCTGGTCTCTTTTTCATGACAGCATTTTCACCAGAATCTGAAAGGTTTTTCCTTTGCGTTTTTCAAAGCGCTCCACATTCACACAAAGACGGTGTGATAACGATGCGTGTTCACATGGACCCGCGAGAACAACTGAAAACGTGGTAGCGTGCATGCCAGGCCAGTAGTCAGTGATGTAAGTTTGTAGTGTCCTTGGCGAATATAACAAATGCGTCTCCGCTGGTCAGAGTGTTGATGCAGTAAATCCACATTTTGTTGGAGGAGTGATAACAAACCAAGCACAGTTAGGCCCTGTTTACACGGAGACGCTCTCACCTGAAACGCAAAAGTTTTTCCTTTGCATCTTCAAAAGCAATCCGCGTTCAGACGGAGACACCAGAAAAACTGAAAACGCTGTAGTGTGCATGCCAGTCCAGTAGATGGCGATGTAGGTTTGCAGAGAAACAGCACTGTTACAACACACGTACGAAGAAGAAAAACTTTTCACAAACAACAATGGTGAGTGGACGCACGAAGATGCAGGAGTTTCTTGTCGGGACAACAAATCTGTCGGGCAACAAATCTCTCTGCATACTTTTGTCTGGATAACAAATTGAGCACAGTAAGCAGCAGACATGTTACTCGGTAGATGGCCGAAGCTGTTGTTGTTCCTGGTATGCTTGCACAGCTTTCATGTGAAAGAGTACTGCGCATGCGGGGACATCAGCATTTCACCCTGAAACACTGAATCGCATTTACATGGAGTCGGGTGGTGATGCATTTTCAAAACGCTCCGCTCTGGACCCTGGTTTCAAAAGTTTGCGGATTCAGGCGCTCCAGGCACCGTTCCCATGTAAACGGGAAGCTAAAACGCAATGAAAACTCTTTGGATTCGGCCGAATCAGGCCTCCTGTAAACGGCCCCTTAGCAGCACACTTGTTGCTCAGCAGTCGGCCAATGCTGTTCTTGATGTTTGTAGGTGCACGTGCTACCTTTTTCTGAAAGAGTACTGCAGATGCACCATTTTACCTGACAACGGAGATTCCTGTTTACTCGGAGAAGACAACAAAAACATTTTCAAAACTTTTCACCCTGAACCCTGGTTTTATAAGTTTCCAGATTCAGGCACTCTGGGAAACCTTCTTGTGTAAACAGAAGGCGCAAACAAAATGAAAACTCTCTGTTTTTGGACATTTTAATTGTGTAAACAGGCCCTCTGTGTGGCCCTGTGATTTGCTGTTGACTGGTTCAGGGTGAACCCTGCCTCTCACCCAATGTCAGCTGGGATAGGCTCCAGTCCCCATGACCCAGAAAGGGATGAGGATGATAGATGGATGGAGTCACTTGGCTGTAGACTCTTGTGACTCTGATAATATTATTGTACCTTGTCAAACCACATGGTTCTTTTGCTTTTCATATATATATATTTTTTAAAACTGCAGTGCCACACCTTTTCTTTGCTCAATAGCACTTTAACCAAAGTCCAGCATAATGTTGTTCCATGCATTTTAACTCACTCATTTAAAAAGATGCCAAAAGTACAATTGATAGTTAATTAAACCAAAATAACGCCACTTGGACAAACAAAAAAGAAAATCATAGGAAACAGGACAAATTGGGACAACATCACAACAGAATAAGATTATGCAGCCTTTCATTGCTTTCCATTTTTACCTCCATTAATCTTGTTTTTCACTCATCATTGCGTTTCCCTGTTCCTAACAGCCTTTAATTATGTGTCTCATGTCGATCCTGTTTCAGCTGAATGTTTCACTGTTAAAGAATCTAATAAGCTGTTTATAAATGCTCTGTGACAGTGCCTTTAATGACTCGGGCTGTTTACAAGTACATGTCAGCTTTAGCATGCAGGCTAATTCATCAGCTGTCACTCTGACACCTCAGTAAACGGGCCCCCTGCTGTTTGTTATTACAATGCTAATGCTGTGGACTGAGATTGGATTGCTGTTTTATTTTCAGATCAGGGTTTCCTTCAGTGATACCACACCAGAGAGGGAGAGAGGGAGGCTGCCTCCTGCTGCATCAGCTCCACTTTAAAGAGAAAACATCAGTGACGGAGGATAAATGAGGGGGATCCAAGCTGCCTCTTATTTACATGACAAGTTTAAAGACGCCGTTCCCTGCAGGCTGCAGTTTGAGCGCCTCACTCTGAAGCACACTAATTGATGAAAGGTAGTCTGTCACAGTAGTTAAGAATATATTAGTGTCGAATACCGACTGCTCCAGTGGCACACATTTATACTATGCTGACCTGTGGGCCAGCATGTCGAGGTTTCAGGGGCAAATTTTAATCACACACCTGAAAAATGAGGATACTTGTGCAAGATGAAGACTTTTGCTCTGATTTAGAGTGTGCAACTGGAAGCAAAAGGCCCACATGTGGCCCCTCTCCTCACTTATTGTGGCCTGGGAGTCATTATGAAATATTAGTAAAAAGTGAAAATGAAGAGACTGTTCAAATAAGGGATTGAACCCCAGTTACCAGAACAATCAACCATGGAAAGAATTTAACAAAGCCCGAGAGACATCAGCTGTTACATTATCAAAGAGGGCTTTGCCAGGCTTTCAAAGCCAATACGTGGATGCTGCCATACTTTGAACGCTCTTTCAACCTAACTTTAGATTTACTTACTGACAGACAAAGCAGCTAGGCGGAGGTGGGACTTAATGCTGTCTAACCAATGATGACACTGCTCGTGCTTCTATCCATGTCATCATGTAACCTGGGACACCAGATGGACAGTTCAATATATTTCTCCAGGCCATCTGGGAAAGAGCCCGTAGAAAGTATTTGTTTCAAAAGCATATCCGGCAGGTGATTGGACAATCATTCTGTCAATCACATTTATTACAGATAATGTAACAGGTGGGCACTATAAAGCGACTATCCCCAAAAAGGCCAAGGTAGTCGCCAAGAGGCTAAGTAGGGGAAAAACTTTACCTGCTGGACGTGCTGGCTTATCCAAAAGATGTGTTACGCTTTGTAAAATTATTTCAAGTAAAAACAAACAGTGAATCGATTTCCCAGTTTTAAAACCGTACTTACCAATGTCTTCAATTGTGGTAAGAGCAATATCAAAAGGTGTCGGTCAACAAAAGTAGGACTTCCCCCCTCGCCCCCTCAGTTCATTCAAAAAAGACTGCTGGTGAAAAACAGCTGATATTACTACTATCTGCTGGCACTGCCCACGATGTGACTCACATCCCCACGTGTGACCAATAACAACTGAACCTGACATGTAGCAAAGTAAGTAACACCTCCAAATAACATTAGCTGGCACCTACAATTCGCCTCCATACAGTGGGGGCACTAAATGCAGTTGCTAAGTATTTCCCCGTCTACTATAACATGATGTTCAGTGCTTCTTCAGCAAGCCTTTAGTGGACACTGGAGGAATTGCAGGTTTTGACAACTGTGCATCGACAGCTCTGCAACAACACAGAAAATCAGGCTCACTTACAATTGCAAATTAAGGGCTAGTATTTAGTTGATCCCCTATCTGTTCCGTCACTGGAGGGAGGATCAGGGGTGTAAGGGGCAGATTACACAGGGGCACATCGCTGGAAAATCATTGCAACTAAAACCATTGTTTTTCCATGTATCAGCACGGCTACTGGGTGAATTTCTCTGCTGTTGTGCGGCGTGGTTTTCCAGAGTTGAATGGACTGACCCAGACTTTACAACATTGCAACATCAATTGGAATTTCTCAATATATTTCTTGCTTAAAATATCAGATGTAAATGGCTGGAACTGCTTTTGCAAAACTCCTTTTTCTGCATTATAAAAAGTAAATGCTTTAATAACTAGTAAATTCTCTGGTTATTTAAAAAGTTGCATGATGGGGCTTTTACACTGTTTGCATTTGAGCTTAAAAGTATGTTTGTGTTATTAAATATGACGACAGCTTTGTATTTTCAATTTCAGTTACATTTCAAATTAAAATAAATGCTAAACCAGCAGTCAGCTGTCGAGTTGGTATAAATTAGCTTGCACTTCATCCGGCTCTGGACTTGTTTTAGACTCATGAAACAAGAGATCCAGTTTTAACTTGGATCACATTTATGTTAAAGGCAAGAGGACAGAGAATGACACAAGGTGGCTATAAAACAAATACTCAAACACATTACAGCTCATGAGTTTGAAGCTTTCAGACCAGTTTGGTCAATTTTATATCATGAATTTAATAACAAAGAGGCATTTCCTGTATATTTTCTTCTATAATGAAAATGTTAAACACAACCCTGTATGAAAGCACCAATACAATTCGACCCCATAACAATGAGAAGGGAATTCCTGCAGCACAGCTTATAACTCAAGTTGCCTCCATTGAGGCATTAAAAGCATGTTACAGTGATTTAGGGTCATGTTTTAATCCACTTTGTGCATCACGACACGTCAAGAGAGATAAACAAGGCTCTTAAAACGGTCAAAGACAAAGGTGTAGGAATCTAGACACCCTAGAATAAAGCTTAGATAACTCCTCATTTAGCCAACATGTTTAACATCTTTAACACCTCATGTCTCTGGTTTGTAAAGCACTCGAAACAGAAACAATAACCAAACCTTCAGAACAACAGAGGACATTGTTCACAAGGCTGAGTGTCTCTGCTGTGATGAGTACTTTGACCTTTAGCAGTGTAACTGTGAAGTTTGCCTTTAAGATTCAGTGACAGTTGGCAAACAAACTGGAGAGATCAGATGAGTCATGAGGAGACGACACACTTTAGTGATAACAATGATCCTTCTATAATTACTAATGCTGGAGGTTACTCGCCTCTGTTGACAGACACCAGGATTCATGTACAGAAATTAAACCATAGCTTCAGCTTACCATGTGATACTGTTGACAGTGCAAATCATGCTAATATGAGCTCTAAACTAAAAGAAACACTCAATCTATTCTCAAAAAATTAAGTTTAAAGAACTGTGACAATTTTGATTTAAGGTGCTGAAGTGAAGAACAAGTCCACAAAATTAAACTTGTTTGCCACATTTATTTTTGTCTGAGTTTTTTTGCACTTCTGACAGTTTGTAGGTGTTAGCTGAAATGTTTGGTAACTCAAAACAAGCAGATACGTGATATTGGGTGGTCCTGCTTCCAAACCAAACATGAACTTAATTTTTGTAATCCTTTTCCCCATGTATTTCTCAGATTTTTCCCAAATATGACAGAAACAATCAAAGCAAAACCTCAATATAGTTCTTAAACTCTCCTTAAATCCACAGTGTTCCACAGGGGCTGTGAAATCTCAGTCCCTATTTCCTCCTCTACAGACAAATGCTCATGAATTTTACCATTTTTACCCTCATTATGGCTTCTTAAGCATAAAAAATTGTGATGTAAAATAAAATGATATATTTTCTACCCATCATGAGAGTCCCTGCTTTACAGAATACCATCACCATGCTGTGATGAGGATGCAGTGGCCTCAGATTGAGTTTTAAAGTCACAACTGACTGAACAAATAAAACAAAAAAATCATAGGAAGGTTAAAAATATGATGTAGGCATGAAGCAGCAACTTAATGAAGTCCTGGCTGGCACAGTGCAACATGTAATGTAATTTGACTGATTTAATTTAGTTTCTTTGCATGATGATGATGATGATGATGATGATGTCATTTACATTAGTGCATCTCTGGCCATGAAATCTGGGAATATGGAGCATTATGCCGATAATGAGTGTGTGCATGTAGAAGACCTCCCACTGGAAATGTCAGCATAATGAGGAGTGGTCTGATGATGACAAATGGAGGAAGAAACACACACTCCTCTGCACAATCAGATCATGGAGATGATGTCACATTTAATGAGGGGAGAGCATGTACGGCATTTATCATTGCAGCTGAAAAATAAAAACTGATTTGGTTTATGACTCTAATTTCTTTACATCACTCTGTCTTATATGATTTCAATTTAACATTTAATATGTTGTGATATTAGTTCAAGGAAGTCAGTTAAAAAATCATGACTGTAAATTTAAAGTAAAAGACCAGAATTTTCAAATTCAATTGATATTAGATAAAAGACTAGAAATGCCAAGCAGCTCAGTTCCAGCAGTCCATTTTCCACAACCCCTGTAAAAGATACAATTCTGGATCACTATATCCAGATTAATGCCAGGATCTGGACCAAACTCAGCACATACATGGAGGTTGTTATCCTGTATGAACACAACAAGTTTTGGGAACATCACTTAATATTTGGATTTTATATGAATTACTGAATGTCGTCAATAGGATTTCCCATTCTAAAGTTAAATGTTTTTTTGTTACTTCAATCTGGATCAGATCCAGATGAAATTTACCTTGATGGTAGAGACATGGACCCCATATTATCCTGTAAAATTGGAAGCGAATCCATTGAGAAATGGCAGAGATATGATTTTTTAAAATTCTGCCCGTTGTTAACCTATGGGATTTTTTAAATTTCGGGCCTTTTTTGAATCCAGACCAACATCTGTATCACCACCAAAATTTAACTGTTATTTTCTTCTTCCTTGGACCAAACCACACCTCTGGTAAAATGTTCATGTAAATCCATCCAGTAGTTTTTCTGTAATCTTGCTCACAAACAAACAGACCCTGGTGAAAACATAACCTCCTTGGTGGAGGTAAAAATCAAACTTAAATAATTTTGAAAGTCAAAACCACAGATGGGGCAGAAGGTAGTGCGTGTGCCTCACAGCAAGAAGGTTGCTGGTTCGATTCCTGTTTCACTCGGGGCCTTTGTGGGGTTTGCATGTTCTCCCTGTGCACTTGTGGGTTCCCTCTGGACACACCGGCTTCCTCCCACAGACCAAAAACATGCTCTTTAGGTTGACTGGAGACTACAGATTGCTCTTAAAAGAATTAGAGTGAGCATGAATGGCTGTCTGTCACTTTCTGTGGCCCTGTAATTGGCTGGTAACTAGTTCAGGGTGTTCCCCGCCACTCACCCAATGTCAGCTGGGATAGGCTCCAGCTGACAACCCCAAACGGAATAAGGGGTATAGATAATGGACAGAGGGATAGAGTAGTAAATACGTACATTTAGTAGAAAACAAAATAAAATAAAAAAACAAAGAGTTAAAATCCAACAAAAAACATGGTAATTTTACGGCATTGTGTCATATCATTTTGTGCATCTGTTTTAAATGATTATCATGTATATAACTCTACTTTAATTCAGAACTTATCCAACAAACAATCCTGCTGCATCTGTGACATTTTGTCCCAGAAAACTTTAAACTTTTCTCTCAGTGCAGGAAAATGATGGCCTCTGAATTTCCTCATTTATGCTTCAGCTGATACTTAACTAATCTGCTTAGACTGTGGAAGAAATTGGAAAGTTAGTTTCACTTTCTTGGCTCGCGCCTCCCCCTCTCTTACTGAGCACAATGTGGTGACTCACTGATCCTGGAAAGACTCTTTATCTCTCTCTCCTCCTTCTTCTGTGAATCATGTATTGAATAACACAAGGTGCCTCAAACATGGGCCATAAATCTCTCTCTCCCTCTCAAGCACACGCTCACAAACACTCCATCACACACAGCAGGTTTCCTTGTGTAGCTGTGGCAGCCTACAACAAGTGTGAGCTGCCTCCAGGCCGGCAGAGCTCCTCTATACATCAAGCAGACTCCCAGGGGCCGGAGGAGAGCACGAGAGCTTTAGAGAAACACAAGATATCTGATGTTAGACATGAAACGCTCCAGCTGGCTGTGTGTATATGAGTTTCTCCCCCGTGCATGTATGCAGATGTTGCTGTCTGCCTCACCTGCTATTTAAAAATGGCTCCTTTTTCTGTATCATAAGACGGCGAAGCGTGTCCAGGTGCCAACATGACTATTTGTTCATTTGAATTACAGCCCACTTATGAGAATGGTTTCATGATTGAGCTGAACGAGAGAGGGAACACGGGAGCAGGGCTAGTTATCCACTCGCTGATGGGGGACCTCATGTAGGGAGCAGAATATGGAGGGACTAATCTTTCACCCTAATACAGCCATAGCAGCTGTCTCCAAAGCCCCACAATGAAGACAGATGAGAGTGAGTGGCTGTGATCAGTGGGAGCGGGAATTCATTTGCTTGTGTAAGAGTGCCTGGGAGTGTGTGTGTTAGTGTGTGTGTGTGTGTGAGCAGCTGAAAAACAGCGATACAACAGAGCGGCCATGCTGTTTTTACAGGCCGTTTCCCTCGGGGCTTTCTGTGTGCACATCCAGAGTCTGCGGAGACACAAGAGAATAAAAACTACTGTTCACTCAACATAAAAGATGAAGCCATTACAATCATGCTGTGGTTAAAAATTAAGGACTAGAGACGTAAAGTCATGTGCATGTTGTGCAGATAGAATTATTAATGAGCAATTTTATTGGCCTCAATTTGAGAGTGCAAAGCTGGTAAATACTTAAAGGGGACATACTATGCAAAAACCACTTTTAAAGGTTTTTGAACATATTTTTGGGTATTTGGCCTTCCTCCCAGCCCACAAAATGTGAAAGTAGACAACAAAACCTGTATTTAGCAGGCTGCATGAATGTAAACTCATGGCATTTGGCGAGCTGTTGAGTCTGTGGATATACTGTTACGTAACAGTATATTTTGTTTGCATAAGCCTATCCTGATTCATCTACCTAAGTATCCCCCCCACCACCTTCTTTACATGAAGACTTATTGTATTTAATTAGTATTTATTGCTGATCCTGCTAATCTGTGGGAACTGACAGGGGAATGTGTCCATATGCTGCTACGAGTGTCTTGCATTTGTTTGTTTGTTCCCTGATTTGTTTGGATGGTTTAATAAGGCAGGGTAGCTGTGAACGGAATTGCCCTTCGGGGATTAATAAAGTTGTCTTAGACATCAAGGATCCATTTCAAATGGCATAAAAGGAGCAAAATATGGGACCTTTAATACAGTTTTAACAAAAAAATCATGATGTGAATGTTCTGGAAATTTTCCCACAATAGATTTTTCTTTAAGTGTACATTTCAAGGGATTTTTCTCTCCATTCCTTTGTAATTTAGCCACTAAATTTCAATGAAAAATTTCAAATGACTCCAGGAAAAATGACAAGATTATTCTCACAAACCCCAGAATAATTCTGGCTTAATAAAAGCAAGGAAAACCTTCATAAAAAATCCATGACACCTGATCATGCACTCAATACTGACATCGCATCAATTAAAGTTGTACTGGTAACTTTACCTCTTTTGTTTGTTTGATTGTTTGGTTTTTTTTGGGGGGGATGCATTTCTTTTTTTCCTTTTTTTTTGTATGTCTTGTCTTTTTGCATACTCTTTAAAAATCTGAATAAAAAATGGGCCAAAATCTCTGGGGACTGTCTCCAGCTCCTTGTTGAATCGATGCCACAAAGAACTGAAGCAGCTCTGAAAAGGGGTCCAAATCAGTCCTCACAAGGCGTACCTAATAAAGTGGCCCATTAGTGTATGTGCATGATCAGTGTTCTGTTCTTTTCAAGCATCTTTTTTCAGTGCTTTGGTACATTTGACACGATAATTCTTCCTGTAATTGCAACATACTGTGAGGAATTCTAACGAGTGTGATTACAGCAGCGCTTTGGCTCTTTTGGAAATGCAGCTGGAGGCTTTGGCAGAGACTCGCTCGGACAATCTGGGTCCAAGTGAGGTACAGCTGATGCCACAGTACCAATCTGTCTCTTATTAAGAAGACTTTTAATATAAGTGAGGGTAATATGAGTTACAGTCATTTCCCATTTGTTTGTATGTATTTATTTATTGAAAAAGTAGAATAAAATCTCGAGGGACGATCTTCTTTTAACAGCCATAGTGATTTAAAATCAGGAGGAGAAACCTGTATTTGGTCTTCCAGTCTTAAATGCTTCTCATGTTAAAATAATATCACCACTATCCCATCCTCTCTGGTGTTTGTGCCCTCCAGAATAAAACAGAAATGACACTGAACAGGAGGTTAGGTGCTCACGCAATAAATGTTATGTCGAATCGGGAGATGCCCTTTTCAAAGCTCCCTCTGCTTCCTGCTCCTGGGGGACATTTTATAGGCCTGGATCTGCTGAGTCATTAACACAAGCTGGAGAATACTGCTTAGTTCACACTCTATGGGATTCTGTGGCTGCACACATGCACTCGAATACACTCGAACACACACACACTCTGATGCCTTCACCAGCTTCAAATCAAATCAAGCGGCTTCCACGGCGAATGCCACAAAAACAATTTGGCTCTGCGTTAGCTGTGGAAGTGGTGAGAAATCATCAGATAACTGCGGCTGGAACATTTGTAGACAATGTGACGCCTCACTTTCTTTCACACTTGGAGAACACTGAGGGACGGACTGGAGACAAAGCGAGGGAGGTGAAGGGCCAGGGAATGACAGTACAGCACGGGGATGGAGATGTTTGCACATGGATAGATACACTGTTTTTTTCTTTAATCCCAACAGACACATACTGAGGCATCGTGTGTTTTGGTTATTTGTCTGTGCAGGGCCCTTGAACAAAACACCTCAAGAATGCTTTGAGAAATTATCTTCAAACTTTGCACCAGTGTCCACTCCAACCTAAGGATGAACTGCCTTACTTTAAGGAGGTCCTAAGTCAAAGGTTGAGCTATGTGTTTTGTTTGTATCTCTTGCTTGCATATGCCATTTAAAGTCAAACTTAAGTGTTCATTTTACTCAAATATAAACAGATTTGATTTTGATTTTGGGGCTTGAAGCTGTAGGATGTAATTTATTTGTCATGTCACTTGCCAAAAAAGTATGATCACCTGTCAACATCTTATTACTGAAGCCACATAGAAAGAAAATCTAGCAAGGGACACCCACTTCCAGGCCAATCAGGGCTCAGTTCAGGGACAGGATCTTCTACTAAAGTACATATGCTTGTTATGTGGTTTGTGGCTGAAAATACATGACATTAAAATAATAATGGCAGCTGAAGGCACACAAACACAGAGGATTGGTTGTGCATAAGGAAAGGGGCGTGGCTATAAACACAGCCTTGGAAGGGAGGGGGGAATTAAACTGCAGTCGCATCCAAGTTTTAAGGTCAAGGTTGTGAACACAGTATTTTATTTGAATGGCTTCAAATTTTATCTCAAAATTTGGAAAGATGTTCATCCTGACTGTTTTGCTAGAGGACACCACTAGAGGGCGCAGAAGACTGTATGTAACTACCTGTTGTGTTAGAAGTAAACTGCAAACATGGCAGTGATTCTGAGAGTAAAAGTAAAAAAGTAAACATCAATAATCAACATTGTCAGTGAATATTTGATGACAACTGATGTCCAGCATCATCTTCCCTCTGTTTCTCTGATATTTTTCTCTCTGCACCTTCAGAACTGTCTTGGTGTATCAGTGTAATGAGTTACCGTGTTAACTGATGACTTGTGGCCGAGTGTTCCAAAAGATGTAGTCAAAGTCACTGCGCCATATTAACATCACTTGTTTGCAAAGAGTTCTTCAAAGAATTTTTCCCAAACTTTGTTTAAATGCGTACCCTGATTCAACTAGTGATTTTTCTACAAAAATAAGCAACCAGGTCGTTAAAAACAAGCCCAAAACAAGCCACCTCCAGCTAGTTATTTTTTCTAATGTGATATATATTTTTTTTAAAAGAGAAATCTACATAAAGTGTGTTTTGATTTAAATCTACGATACATTACAATTTCACAGTGACAATTTTTCTTATTCGGCTCTTAATTTACTTCTTCAACATCCTTTTTTTGGAGGTGGAGCATCCTTTTCTTTATCCAGAAGTGAAGTGAGGGACTACTGTTATTTATAACTCTGTTATCACTAAACAGTCTGTCTAACCTTGATTTTTGAAACTAAACAGACATAGTCAGGCTTTTATCTAAGTTTTACGTTGATCCTCTACAGCTTTATTATGGTGAACACAGTAATAGCTACATTAGAAATAAATTTAATTCTGCCTATAAGGACTTCTTTTTGGTTACGGTAAAATTGACATTTGTGTTTGTGGGACAAAATAATTTGTGTAACTTCTGAATTGAGTTTATATTGGTAGTAGAGTGTGTATCAGATCCCTCCTGGGTTTGGGGGCACAACATGCCCAAATGAGCAACTGCACTTTTGGAACAAGCCCAAAAAAACCCACAACCCTCAACTGCTAATATTTACAAGCAACTTTTCAAAAAAGAAGAAGCCCAGAATCACTTATAATTAGCAGACCTGGCAACTATGGACTTAAGGATGAGCAATTAGATTTTAAAATTCAAGGTCATTTAACTCAGGGTCATAACATGCTTGTTAATGTGATACTTCAAAAATGTTTCGAGGGATTTTATTCAAATTTTGCACAAATGTGTGCACAGATTCTCGATTTAACTGAATAAATTCTAAAGGTACAAGGTTAAAGTCATTGTGACCCAAATCTTGAGGCAAAAGATGCACCTAAACCTCAAAACCAATAAAATTTACTCAATATTTAATAACAGAGAAGAAGAGCCACTCATCTTGACCCGCTGCTGTACCTCCTCTTCCTCCATATTGTTTACCTTGTGGAGAAATTAAATTGCCAGGATGTAGCTTCAGCTTCACACATTCATGCACACGCTCAGCCTTTTTCTCGTGCAGCTCGGAAACACAGGCACAGATCAGCCATGTGTAAAAGCAGAGTACTCTGTGAAGATGAAGCCACATTTGTGCAGAGCATGAGCACCCTCTTTAACACCCCATCCCCCATTTACGCTGCTCACACACGCCAGCGTGAGTGCAGCTGAACAGTTTTCTTCTGTAAAGCTGCCCTGACTGATCGCTGTGTGGGTTGTAGTGGGTACAGCATCTTCGAGCTCATTGTTCGGAGAAGAGGTACGCATGTAAACAAATCCCTGCAACGAGGAGTATCCCCCTTTGTGCTTCATCAACATACATGTATGTTTTCTAAGGAGTTATGACAGCTTCGTGGTTATGTAATCAGCCGTGTATTGAAGCTGTCAGGGTCTTAAGCCGCTCTAAACATAGATGCTTCTTTCTTCTCCTCCTGCACCAGGCCTACATGCTCTGACTCACCATCAGACCTACACTACCTCCATAGCTGCACGTTTCTTTAAGATAGACGCTATAAATCAAGCAGCAAGGCTTCAGACTGAAATACATCCATAAATGGAGGAGCTGAGGATGTATGAAAGGAAATGTTCTGCATTGATAAGCTATTTCTGGGCTCTTTACCATAGAAACCACAAAGGTGGGTCATGGCTGGAGGCTGAGTGGAAATGAAACAAACAAAAGCACCGAGCATGAAAAATCCAGCATTTAAAGTAATATCCTTTTCTTAGGCAGGTTGTAGTTATTCAAAAATATGTCCTCAGGATGTGGGAGTTTCAATAGGAAGCATTTTTATCACATTAAAAAAACAGCATGGCTGAAATAAGAGTGTAGGCTTTATTATGCAGGAGACTCGGCTCTGTTTACAAAATGGTCCAGACCACAGGGCACGATCAATAGGTGCAGGTCATGAAGTGTGAAATATGGAAAAAGAAAAAGAAATAAAAAAGAACAACTCTTTATCCTGTGTGAAGAAGAGCCTGCTGCACTCTAAAACATATTAATGAGCTTTGTAGAAAAAAAGCATTTATCTCTGTGATAAAAAATCATCTTGGTGCAAAGTACAACAAGTAAGAATACACAACAAATAACAAGAAAACAAGAAATCAACAAATCAAACCTGAAAAACAAGTCAAAAGACAAGAACTGAGAAACAAAAACAGACACATAGTAAATAAGAACAAAGCAACAAATAAACAAGCAATAAAAATGAACAAATCAAAAGTCACAACCAAGAAAACATGAAAATACTGAAGTAAATCCAATAGAGGATTAAAAACACAAAATTAAAAATGAATAAAAACAAAAAAGCAACAAAAAACAGCTAGAAATAACAAAACTCCATCACAAAGGAGAAGAGAAGCACATTGACAACTAAAACAGCGTTATAAAAACATCATCTTGTATGTTTAATTTGTTGATTTCCATTGGTTGTTAATTTTTTATTTTTTATGTTTTTGCATTGACACTATATTGTCTTATGTGTTGTTGCAGTTTGGTTTGTTCAATGTTAAATTTCCAATTGTGATTGCTTTTGTTGTTATTCTTCTGTTGTTAATGTTTTTTTTGTGTTAATCTATTGTCCTTTTTGTGTTTTTATATTTGATGTTTTTATCTGTTGTATTTGTTGTTGTGTTTTCTTTTTTATTGTTGTGAGATGTTTTTGTGTGATTTTTATATGCTATGTTTTATTTGTAGCTTCCTTTTGGTTTGTTTTTTGTGTTGAAGTGTTTTCTTAATTTTTGTTGTGTGAGTTTTTTTTTTAAATTGATTTTCATTTGTTCATATCGATTGTTATTGTGTTTTTTTTATTGTGGGGGAAGGGGACATTTTCTTTTTTTATTCATTGTAAATTATTTGAAAAGGTATTTTTGACATTTTTATTTTCGTTGTGTTTTTTCATGTTCTTTTGGAAGTTATTTTGTGTTCTGATCTGTGGTTGTGTTCTCTGGCATGCTGTTGTATTTTTTTTTCAATCTTATGTAAATGTGTTCTTCCTGTTTGTTGCACTTTGGTGCTTTCATTTTATTATGCTTTTTAATCTGCTGTTTTTTTAATTTTGTGTTTTATAATTGAATTGTATTTCTGATTTATTATTATTGATAATATTATTATAATTACTAATTTTTCAAATGTTTGTCCTGTTTTTTTATTATGATGCAATTCATTTTCATCTTACATTTGCTGTTTTGTTTCCCCCTGTCATTGTATTTTCTAAATGGTCATTGTGTTTTATACAGCCTTTTTGTGTTTAATAGTTATTGATGTGTTGTCCTTTTGAAGGTATTTGTATTTTCTTTCCTAAATTGTATGTTGTCTCTTTTTTGTTTGTTGCTGTTCTTCCTTTTGATGTTTTCTTATGGGTAATATTTGTTATGATTGTTTTGTTCTGTAATTTTTTTGTCTTTCCTTTTTATTGCTGTTGTTATAGTTCATTATTTTTTGCTGTTGTGTTGTTGTTTTTGTTCGTGCTGTTTTCTTATAATTCTTTTGTTTTATTGTTTTTATTTTGTCTCTTCTTTTTGTCATTTTTTTAATGATTTTATTATTGTTGCTCATTCTTTATTATTTTTGTTTGTCTTCTTCATGTTGTTGTTTCTGTTCATTATTTGTTGCTGTTGTGTTGTCTTTTTTTAATACTGTTTTGCTATTATTGTTTTCTTTTATTGTGGTCTGTTCTTTTTGTTGTTATTGTTGCTCATTCTTTTTTGTTGTCTCTTCTTTTTGTTGTTGTGTTTTGCTCTTCAGTTCCTCTTTAAATATCAGACGTGAGGGTGCACAGAGAGCGAGGTGAACATTTAGCCTGAAGGAACGTCTGTTATTATTGTACAACTTGTTCCTGGGTGCTCAACATCTCCACCCACACAGACCCGGGTGGAGAACATGTGCATGAACACACAAACATGGATTATGTACACATGCTCAGACACACACTCCCGGGCCTGGACAACAGATTTAGAAATATCCTCTCGGATTTTTGACCTCTTTGGAGCACACAAACTATCTGATTTTATCTTCCTCCTCAGCTTCTCAGGATCCTCCTCCTCCTCTTCCTCTGGTTCTCCTTCGTGGTTGATTTTCTTTCCCTCAGCTTTCTTACCTGCTTTTTACACTCCGTTTTTAAAGGACCACAGCTGATTTGATCTGAAATCTTTCAATATGATGACATTTTGGAGGACACAGGTCAAAAGTTAAGGTCACAGGGTCTCTTGTTCATCCTTTGCTTGTGAATGAATTTCAGGAACACTGTGAGGGAACTGCATCAATGTTCATTTTCTCTAGAACGTATTCATCGTCTGGAGTAACCTTAAAATACATGCAATGGTCTGCAATTGTGCTTTAATTATTTATTCATTTTTGTTCTTGTTGATGTTTTTATTTTTTATTCATATATGTGTGTTCACTTCAGTTCAGTTCATTTTCCCTCCAAGAAAAATTTGGACTGCAGTGACAGCACAACCAACAACAACTACAAACAAATAAATAATCCTTGACACAAAACAACACCACACTGTACAGAGTAACCAATTTGTTAAGAACAACCCCAACAAAGTAAACATAAAGGTATCAAAGAGTATAAATACACAGAGTGTGTGTGTGTGTGTATGTATATATAAGTATCTATGTGTATGATTGTGTTGTTGGGATCCATGCGCTCCAAAAGGAACATGTCCCTGCAGAAGCCTGAACTACAGTTGGCTGACCATCTCACCCCCTCCCCCAGGCTTCACATGTAGGTGTGATAAGTGTATATGTATATACATATACATATGTATATGTATATATGGTCCTAGGATCGGCAAAGATAGTGCGCAGGACCCTCAAGCTCCCAGGCCTCTGGTAGAAGACCCGAGCTGAAGAGGATGAACAGCCACACACCCCACCGGGGAAGTAGGACAAATTGAACAAAAATCAGATGAAGTGGCCCCCTGCAGCTGTACATCACAACTGGATGTAAAGTAAAAGCTTAATGGACGTCCTCTTGATGGCTGACAATCAATGGACGTCCATGGGGAAAAGACATGACATTCATGGAGAGCCTCATATCCATTAAGGTAATTAGTAGGTAATCAGAAGGAGGACATTGCTACCCCTACTTGTGCCAGCCCTCACACAGACCTGTTGCTAGGAGACCCTGAGAGGGATGGTAGAGTGACTATCAAAAAAAAACCTTCACCTGATAATAAATCCACTGCAACATGCAGAAGTGTCAGAGGAGGAGACACAGACATGGTAGATCCTGCAAACAGCACACATATGTTAGTGTGGCCGTGACAAACAATCATGGATGACCTGCTGCTGCGGACCTGCTCCACTCCATGTGCTCTGTCCTGCATCAACCATCAACAGAAACATCATTTAACATAAATTCATACTTTTAGACCAGTTTAACCCATTTTAATGGCAGTTCAGCTAGATGCTGCTTAATTAATCAACATCATTCCTCTCCTTTAATAAATTTGTATTCAGCAAATATAAGATTGATTGAATCTATATACAGCAGAGAAGAATGTGATGAGGACAGATTGATGATCTGGGTGTCCATGGTTTTTCGCCATCATAAATTCTTGTTCTTAGTCCCTTTGTCTCTGCCTGGATGGAAACATCTCTGGATGTAAGTATATACAAATATATATTATATGTATTTGTATATATGCATGTACAGTGCTCAGCATAAATGAGTACACCCCTTCAGATTTGTCAGAAAAACTTTAGTTTCCTTTCAAAATCAACATTTTCTATGGCATACTATACCACAAAATACTCCCCCAAATGTGGGCCATTGATTGCAAAGATTTTTTAAATTGCACACAAAAAACTATTTTTCTCATTTAAGATCAGGATGCAAAAATGAGTACACCCCAATGGCTAAATTTTAGTTATGATATTACCCTTATTTACATCTTATGGTTAAAAAAAAAAAAAAAATTATGTTAAACTCAGCTTTGTCAAAGCTTTAGGAATTGCTCATTGTTCATTTAGATATTGATTAGTACATTACTTTTAATAAGGGGTGTACTCATTTATGCACTGTATGTGTATCTATAAAATGAAGACTTTGTCTTCAGCCTGCTCTTTGGTAAAGAGCCTTGAGATAACACCTGTTATGAACTGCGGCTATACAAATAAAGATTGATTGATTGATTGATTGACAGAGATCAGGTTTGACTGAGCGGGGAATGAGGAGCTGGTGGTGGAAATAGCCTTTATCACAGTCAGGAGGCTGATACTTCACTGTGAAAGTCGGCCATCACTCTCTCACATACTGTGTATGAATTCATCAGGTAAATGGTTGTATTCATCATTTCTGAGGAAGACTTGGATAAATCTTTGGGAGTGTTTTTATGCTGTTGTTTAAATTGCCTGTCTTTGTAGTGACTGAGCGTCATATTTCTGAATCTTCTGGAGATGAGAAGAAATGGTTAATTATCACAAAATGAGACAAAGCATGTCCCTCTCCAATCCTCCTCTATCTGATTGTTTCTATCTGATCTGCCCTCTCCCTAAGACTCACTTTATTAAGATTAATTTACTCTCTAAATGGCTGATTCTGCTGTCTGGGTGGATTTCCCCAGGGATGTGGACTGAGTGATCCTGCAGGCCTTAACAGAGGCTGGTCAGTCTGGGTTAAGAACAGGGTGGAAGACGACAGGTTTGACAGTGAAGAGGACTGGAATGAAAAATACTGAATGGTTTATTGTCTTACATCAGCTGTTACTGTCGTCATAAACAGATGTCTTTTGTCTTTTGTTCTCCTGTCCTCTGTTCTTCTCTTCCAATATTTTCACTCCACTTCCGACATGTTTTGGCGAGAGTTAGTTTTATGCAGTGGCTCACATTCTGTCCTTTACACCGCTGCAGTAGCGCCCGCCTACTACATTATCTGATTGGTCCGTAACAAATGTGATGACGGAACAATCGTCCAATCACCTCCTGGATATGCTATTTAAAGGTTCTGTCCATTCCCAAACACTTTCTATGGACTCTTTCCCAGATGGACTAGTGAAATATATTGAACAGTGTCAGGTTGGAAAAATGTCTTTAAAAGACAAAGAATGCATCAGAAATGAGGAACACATCCAACAATACTTTCAATGATTAAGACATGAACAGCAATTGAACAAATTGGTTTCCAGTGTTTGGGCGAGTGGATCAAACTTTTAAGGATCATCTTAGATTATTAAAGTCTTGAATCTTTGAGGATCGTAAGAGCAGCAGGTAACTGCCTTCACAGTTTGTCTGGCCGTGCTCTAAAATACTGAAATATTAACAACCCTCTGCAAAGTCATGGCTGCCAATTAAAGCATTTTACATCATTAAGCTTAACATCTCAAACAAGAAAGAGTGCACTGCATTAAAGAGGTCATTTTATGCTTCTTTGAGTTTTATCAGACTTTTACTGTGTGCTTAGAGTACTTTGTGGAAAACATTAGGTCATTTTCCTTCTTCACTTCCTGGATTTCACTCTTCATGATCTGTTATTGTAGCACCTTTCCCTCGGTAGTTGATTCAGTTCACCTGTTCACCAGAATCCTATGAGCCTGTGTTTTTAAATTGGTACTGTCCTTCAAACTGCCGCACTTTCACTGGGAAATTGTTGAATTCTTTTCCATATTTATTGTTGTTTATTGCCTTAAAACTTTTTTCTTGAAATTGTATTTATTATTATGGAGTGTGCTGCTGAACTCTTGGCCAGGTCGCCCTTGTGAATGAGATCCTGATGTCAATGGGAATTATCTGGTTAAATAAGGCTAAATAAAAAAATTAACTAAAGCCTCCGTTCCTTCACTCACCTCCTTTGGTGTCCACAAGGAATGGCAGCACGTAATCCTGATTTGACACAAATCAATATGTCTGCTACACCTGCCTGAGGATTCTGGCTGGATTTACACACTGAGCGGATGTACCCATGATGATGGCCACTCTCAGTTGAGCCAATTTCCTACATAAACCCACAACACTCCCTCCTGACTCAGTCAAACATCTTTTCTTCTCTTTTTTTGTTGTTTTATACCAGTTTTTAGGTGCAAACCAAAGAATCTGAATCATCCAGACTTCTTCCTCTCCACCTGTGAACCATGTCATTAACTGCTTGAAACACCTGATTCCCCTGGCCCCCCTATGACGTCCCATCAGTGGTGAGTTGACTGTCTCATGCAGCTACCATATTGTCCACAGGAGGACGGGGAGAAATCCCAATGCTGTGGACTTTGTTGTCACCCTTACAAGAGTTCTCTGCCTGTGACAGAGACATGTCAATTACACAAAGGGACTTAAAAACTCAAAAAGCAGACCATGGCCTCTTTAAATGCAGTGCAGACTTTCTGAACTGAACAGTTTTGTAATGTTTGCCCAAGTGGCTAAAACTTTCAAGGTCCAGTGTCTCATTTCTAAAAGTACACAGAATTCGTGGCGGGCTTTGCCAAGCTGAAAATTTCAGATTGGTTGAGACTTGAAGTGTTCAGAGGATCATCAAAGCAGAGAGTAGTTTGACCCTCCAGCCGTGTCCTTAAATACTGAAATATTTACGACCCTCAGAGAAGTGGTGGCTGCCAGTAAAACCATTTCACATCATTAAGCTTAATATTTTAAATGGGGTGGAGTGCACTGCATTGAATTAAAATCTGAAGTAAGGTGTTGAGGTTTTGACAATGACAAAGATATGATGATGTGACAATTCTTAGTGATAGGATGATGAAAAACAAAGAGGGAGAGAGCTGATCTGCAAAGTAAAATCAGATTACTCCTGAAAACTGCAAGTAGATGATGAATAAGCATTGCAATGCAAGTAATCCATTAATCAACAACTTTAGATAAATATCAGCCATGCAGCAATAATGGAGTCTTTACATTCACAGGCAGGTCACATATTATCTTTCCCTTTTCTTGTTTTTAGGTTGACAGAAAATAAGTTCAGAGACTCTTTAATGTGGAGACTGTTGTGGACTGGCTTTAAATGATGCTGGGATGACAGCCAGTCCTTTAGTGGTCCCCAACCTTTTATGTTTCATGCACAAACACCAATTCCAATGAAGTCTGGACATCAATAAAAACAGACAACAATGATTTGCAAATCATTTTTGAACTTTATTCAGTTGAATGCGCAACAAAGACAAGACATTTAATGTTCAAACTGATAAAACCAACACTGAATGCCCATGACCTTTGATCCCTCAGGTAGAACTGCATCAAAAAACAACATCATTCTGTAAAAGATATCACCACATGGGCTCAGGAACACTTCAGAAAAACATTGCCTGTTATCACAGTTCATCTCTACATCTACAAGGTCAAGGTCAAACTCTACCATGCGAAGACAAATATCAACAACACCCAGAAACACAGCCGGCTTCTCTGGGCTCAAGCTCGTCTGAGATGGACTGACTCAAAGTGGAAAAGTCTGCTGTGGTCTGAATCCACAATTCAGACTGTTGAAATCATGGACATTGAGTCCTCCGGGCAGAAGAGGAAAAGGACCATCCAGAATGTTACCGACATCTGTGATGGTAAGGGGTGTCAGTGCCCATGGCATGGGTAACTTGCACTTCTGTGAAGGCACCATTAATGCTGAAAGGTACATACAGGTTTTGGAGCAACATATGCAGCCATCCAAGCAACGCCCCTGCTTGTTTCAGCAGGACAATGCCATGACACATTCTGCACGTGCTACGACGGTGTGGTATTGTTGTAAAAGAGTGTGGGTATGAGAGTGACCAGGCCTCTCTCCCACTGAAAATGTATGGCACATTATGAAGTGCAAAATATGAGAATTAGGACCCCAGAGGTTGTACATCAAGCAAGAATGGAAAGGAATTCCTTCTACAAGCTTCAACAATCAGTGTCCTCAGTCCCCAAACGCTTATTGCCTGTTAAAAGGAAAGGTGATGTAACAGTGGTAAGCATGCCCCTGTCCCAGATATTAAGGAACGTGTTGAAGGCATCAAATTCAAAATGATTGGATATTATAAAAACAAGTTCATCAGTTTGAACAGTAAATATATTGTCTTTGTTGGGTATGCAGGTGAATATAGTTTGAAAAGGATTTGTTAATCATTACCTCTGCCAAGGAGGTTAAGTTTTTGACGGCGTATGCTTGTTTGTTTGTTTGTTTGTTAGAAAAATTATGCAAAAACTACAGGAGGGATTTTGCTGAAATTTTCAGGAGATGTTGGTAATGGCCCAACTTAAAAATGATTCAATTTTGGTGGTGATCCAGATAACCGTCATTAGCAAATAACCGTTTTTGCTCAATAACTGTCTAACTAAAAATGATATCAACATGATTCCAAATGCCAGTTGTGGGTTTTCAGGGTCAATGAATCATATTATGTTGCTAACTTTATCATGGAACTATTGCTTATAAATATAACAGCATTATGTGATATACCATGGCGGTGGTTTGCGCTCTCCAAGTGCTTTCTAGTATTATTCTGCTTTTATTTACGTTTTGCACAATGTCGTAACTTCAGTGGAATTGAGTTTGTAACAGGGTAATGGAGGATTGCAGGGATGATGACACACATGTCCATAGTGCATGTACATAACTCACTATCAGCGGCAGACTAATGTGCTTAATGCCCATAAGACGGAGGCCCTTGGTAAAACCTGTAAGAGTCCCTTCTTCAAACAATAGGCCCCGTGCATCACTCAATACAACAGCAGTGAGCTCAGCACGAGTCTGATCATGACGTAGGTGCCACTCAGACACATGCAGACATCCATATAACGATCTGGACCCAGACTGCACTGTCCATGAGTCATAACGAAGCAGCTCTCTCATCGCTCCTCTCTTTGCATAATGCAGCATACTTGAGGGATCATAGTCGCACACCCACTCAGTGCCCCTGAAGAGTTCTCTGCAGCTGTCCATGACTCGGAGCTGCTACACTGATCTTCATGCTGCAGCAGGCAGACTGATAGAATAATCCACTGGCTGTATGGATCGGAGTTATTTAAAGCCACACATGCCATGTTGAGCACTGGCCAACATAAGTACTTCTTTTTGCTGAAGTAATGGCTTTAATAGACATGAGAACTGTCATGTTTAAACCCATGAGGCACTTTTATCTCCACTGTCAGGCTACATTTCCTTTTTCACTCCTGTTCATGTGCACACGAGTCTTCTGGAAGTCTCTGTGGATGTAATACTGTTATGCTGAGGCGTTTCTTCAGCAGGGAGCACTTCCTCGCATTTCTGCTTCTCGTGCCGATAGTGTGCAGTCAGAGTTAGTGATACATGCACTGCTGACAAGCAACCAGAGCAGTCACTGGGATGTTAGAAATGTGCTTTCATGAGCAAAGTATTACCCATAATTCTCCTTCTTTGACAAAGCATTTTATTTTGCTGCTACTGCTGACAAAATCCTGAAGCATAGCAGCATTTGCAGAGACATACGACTTTGACTTTGAGATACGACATCACTGCTGTACCTTTTTTTGGGTCTCATTTTATTTTGTGTGTGTATTCTGTGTCCATTATTGTCCTATTTTCAAACATTTTTATGCTAAGCTAGAAACCCCATTTACACTTGCAAAAAATCCCTAACTTTTCCCAGGTGAGTCACATGTGTGAACGCAAAAAGCCAAATATTTTCACTCAGACTCTGCCTGCGTAATGGCCTTGCACCCCTGTATTACTTTTTTTCCACATAAGGTCCTGTTGAGCACACGTGATGACTTAAAAACTGGAAAAGGGAGACTTGACAGGATGGGTCAACTCCAGAATGAAGTGCAACAGGAGAGCGCAAAGGGGCAAAATTTGTGTCACTTACACGCCATGAATTTTGCTTTTGATGCATTTTCATTGTTCAACAACTGAAATCCAAGTTTGGTGTGAATACTGCACGTTTTTTCACTGCCTTCTGCCAACGTTATCATGCCTGTCATCATGTGACCACAGATACAACCGTGTAGCCTGTCTTATTTCACCACGTCAAAGCACAATTTTAAAGCTCTGTGATCATCTTAGCTGACACAGTGACCGTTGTAGCAGACTGTTCAGTCCAGCCTTGTGCCTCTCTCAGTCTCTCTGGTATCCCTCCTCCCCCTGTCTGCGGCACACCTGAGAGCAATCTGTGCTCAGGGAGGCAGGCACGGCATGGAGGGCTCTGCTCACTCCCTGGTTCACGGTTACTTTCGTTTTCCCTTTTCCTCCTACAGCGCTGGGTTGCTGGGTTTTGTTACTTTAGTTTAGACTGGAGGTTGTTGGTCCAGTTCTCTCTTTTTTTTTTTTTTTAGATTATTTTTTGGGCATTTTGTGCATTTACTGACAGGAGAGAGAGACAGTGGATAGACCCTCTGCAAACTGGCCACAGGCTGGATTCAAACCCGGGCCGGCAGAAGTATGTATATGGGTCGTGCCTGGTTGCTTACCACTCCGCCAAAAAAAGAGCTGGGCTTCTCTGCTTATGCTGCTGCCCCCATGGATAAGTGGAAGAAGACGGTACAAAATATTTATCGGTGGAGTGCCAGGTACGACGGCCTCTTAAGGGTTGGCCTGGTCATTGCTCCTGGTTTTTTCATTTTTGCCAACAACTCCAGCCTCTATTGGTTTATTAAGTTGTTTCTCTTTTGGCATTTTTCTTAATTAATCAGTATTAATTTTGGCTTTTGAGTGGCGTCCCTTTATACGTTTCTGGTCTCCTTTTGTTTACCTGAACCAGTTTTTTTTTTGTATGGAGGTGGACAAAAAAGTCCTTTCAACCTCCTTTCATCATTCAACTCTTCCTATTAAAAATGGTCTTTAATTAGAACACCTAACTGTGATTTCAGCTCAGATGTGACATGCATGTATCTGTTAATGAGCAGCCCTATCCATAAACCTCTAGCCCACGGGGATGTACAGAGTGTGACCACTGAAGCATGCTTCTCACGCTGTTCCACACCAATCCCTGTGTTCGCCATGTCTGAGCAGCAGAAATGATGTTCATTAT
Organism: Cetoscarus ocellatus; assembly: GCA_037902135.1. Taxonomy (NCBI): domain Eukaryota; kingdom Metazoa; phylum Chordata; class Actinopteri; order Labriformes; family Labridae; genus Cetoscarus; species Cetoscarus ocellatus. The sequence goes on from JBAMNC010001235.1 coordinate 105,242, forward strand.
CCGCCCGTAATTAAACATGTCACATACCTGCTGAACAACACGTTTGAACTGCTGTCAGAAGTGTCAGGATGCAGCTGTGCACGTGTGTGTATTTGTGTGTGTGCGTGTGTGTGTTTGTGCATGTGTATATGCAAACCAAAGGGAGACGGGTGTGTACCGTATCTAACCCCTCATGACTAATCTGACTGTCACACTTGTCCACCTGGTTCTTACTTCATTTTCACTGCAGACAGCTCAGCGTCTCACCTCGGTCCCCCGTCTGCTTCTTCTGTATCATGTCTGACTCCCAACGGAGAAGATATACACTCTCTACAAGGCACAGATGGCAAATATGGCACCAAAGATAACGCAGAGCAGGGGGAGTCACTACAACAAGGTCCAGGTACAGCGAGTCCTGTCAGGGAAGGAAGAGAAACTGAGAATGAAGCACAGGGTATCACTGACACATCCATCTTTATGGTGTTCAGTGATGGCTGCAGAAACAAAAACAGCCCCATACTACAAAAGCACACATCACATTTAGATTTGTGTGTGTCTGTGAGTGTGTGCTGCCTGTGCATTTCAGTAATGTTCATCATTTGTTCTTCAATGGTGTTTTGATGTCGTTCTCCCCTGTGGGATCTCTCTTTTACTCGGGAATCTTGTGAGCTTTCCCTGTTTTTTTATTTTGTATTTCTATCTTTTATTCTCAGGATGTGTTACAGCCTCAAAGGCAGAGAGGATTTCACAAAACTACAGTTGGTAGTGGGTTGTATTGTTCCACTTCTGTTACTGCTGCAAAGAACAGAAGATAGATGATAAGAAGAAGCATCATGTCACTGCTTTGAGGCTTTCGAGAAGGCTTTGTTTTTAATAAATCTTTCTAACAGGGAAGAGAGCAAGGGAAAAAAGAATACATCACAAAACAGCAAACATCCTTAAACTCCTTTTAAAGAACAAATAACAACAGTCTCTGTGCCAAGAAAGCAAGTAGTAACTAGAAAAGCACTCAGAGAGCGCAGACCTCCGGCAAGCAGCTTCAGTCCACCTTGGAGAAAATGGTCCTATCTGTTAAAGAATCCTTTAAAAAATTCCTGGATCCGGATGGTGATCCGGATCAGTCCCAAAACCTAATCATTTGTTCCTTATCCCATTCCACACATTTCCTGAAAATTTCATCCAAATCCGTCCATAACTTTTCAAGTTATCTTGAACACAAACAAACAAACAAACAAACAGACAAACAAACCAACGCCAGCAAAAACATAACCTCCTTGGCGGAGGTAAAAATAAATAATGAATGGATGAATTAAAGGCTACTAAGAATCATCAAATATTGACAACCAATTAAGCAAAAACATACCAATAAAGGACAAGAAGTTAAAAAGGCTAAAATATTGACCATTAAAATTGGACCTGATTAATTAGAAACATTGAAAAACAGCAAAAAGTAATGAAAATAAAATGTGAATATTAAATTAAGCAAAAGAGAATAACAATAAGCAGTTAAGTAAATGAATGAATGAATTAAGTAAACTTAGGAAAAATAAAATTAATAATAATTCGATAAGTTAAAAAAATAAGTTATCATCATTGTATGGAATTTATTTAGCTGACCTTGAAGATAAATTAAATTAACATATTTCAGCATATTAGGTAGGAAAACTGACCTTTATCCTGCTAATTTAAACACAAAATTCAACATAGGAACGATAAATTTAAATGATAAGACAAAGTTGTCAAAGATTTTTTTTTCCAATCTGAAAGTCAAATTGTGGCATTTTGGTTTGATTTAACGCAGTGTTGATCCAGTTAACAGCAAAATTGTTGATGGTATATTCACAACCGACTCATTTATTAGTTGCTGTCAGGTTGTGTTTTTAAGGATTGTGGAGCAGATTTCCAAGGCACACCTGGACCACCGCTCCATTTGAGAACCACTGATTTAAGTGTGCCTCGGAAATCTGCTGAAGTAGTGCCTTAACAAAGCGGCTTGGTAGTGGAAAAGTAATTGTAAAAATCTGTTTATAGCCTGTAATCACCCAATGCTGCTTGTCTGGCTTGATTTCAATCACAGTCCTTTAAATTACACTGAGTCTCAGGACCATATGCTGCAATGTATAGCCCTAGCTTCTGCAATGACTATTCCTGCACAGGTGCAGAGCTCAGCTTTGAGACTGTGGCTTATGTTCAGGATAATGTCATATACCCCATACAATCCCTCTTCTAAAATCCTGAAGTATCCCTTTAACAACTTAAATTCATGTCCCAAAATTTGTCTCACAAGATGACCAAGGTTAGCATAATCCAGAGGGGGCTTTGGTCAGAAATGTGTTTTCCAAACTCTCTGTTTATGCACCTTATTGTAAATGTACAGACAAATAAAGTTGTTATAATTAGAAAAGAGGCCAAAGTTCAGACAGCAGGTGTTCTTTAATGCTGAAGAAACAGCCTCACATGCGTATGCATCACAGATTGAGTGCTCCAGTATTTTTTGAGCAGCACTCAGAGAATCTGGATGTGAGTCATCCTTCACACCTGGTCCAGTTTGATTAATGACCACATTCTTTCAGAGCTTTCAGAGACGTGTAATCATTGCTACTGAAGACACTAAAACAGATTATTAGACACCAGTGAGTCTAATAATCGACTCATCCTGGCTGATGTCAGTGCCTCTGAAGGGAAAACCGGCTGAAAGATGATGTCATGGCCTCCTCTCTATCGATGTTCGAGGCTCCACGCTGGTGTCTGGGAGCCTGATTGGATTGGCGACGAGCACAATGGATGATGTCATCCATCTCACTTGGAAATGGCCCAGTTGTGCCACGGGCACTGCCTGTGTGAATGATGAACTGTGCTAATAGCAACTCTGTTAGAGCTGATGCTTAGTGACAGGGAGAAAAGCCTGGCAGAAGAGAGGGAGCTGCACAAAATGAGAGCCGCCTTAGCTGCAGAAGTAACTGCCTGCAGGCTATTTTTTGACCTGTTCTAGTTGGTATTGAATCAGATACTCCTACCTTTGATAGTGAAAGCAGCCAGGACACCATGCCTAAGCGCCTGTACAGCAGAGAGGAGGAATATTATGATAGTGAACCACAGGCAAGCCCTCACAGGCAGCGGCCTGCTTTTCTGACAGCTAACACTCAGTCCAGAGCAGAGTGTGTGATTGGTGCAGAGCAGTGATAGACTTGGAGACGGCGGCGTCCCTGCAAATATGAATGTACACTCACTGTACCCTGTGTCTGTATCACTGTGATTTGTCACAGGAAGTGTAGGATTGACTGAGTTGCACCTACCCCTCCTCTCTCCACCAATTTGAAGTGACAGAGATGGAGACTGAGCGTTTCTGCACAGGAAACCCATCTGTCACCGTGGCAACGAGAGAGAAAGGAGGGGTGTTCCCGCAGAGACACAGAACAGACCTGTCAATCATGTCGACTCCTGGAGCCTCTGGATGTGGAGACAGAGGACAGAGAGGGGATCAGAGACAAAGGTGAAGACATGCAGGAGGAAAAAGTCAGTGAAGAGGTGATACAAGATACAATATTGGACAAAAGGTTATTATTCAATTTACTGTGAGCCCTTGTTGATTCAGATCAGTGGTTTCAAACTTTTTAGGGCACATTCAAGATGAATTTAGAGATGATGATTTACAGTATGTTTGCAGTCAATACATATGTTTTTGAATCTACTCATGCCAAACAGGGCGGCACGGTGGAGCAGCAGGTAGTGCATATGCCTCACAGCAAGAAGATTGCTGGTGTGACTCACGGTGTTGACCAGGGTCTTTCTGTGTGGAGTTTGTATGGTCACCTTGGGCATGTGTGGGTTCTCTTCAGGCACCCCAGCTTCCTCCCACAGACCTAAAACATGCTCATTAGATTAACTGGTGACCCTAAATTGCCCTTAGTATGAGTGTGAACATGAATGGTTGTCTGTCTCTCTATGCAGCCTGAGTTAATATGGAGTCACCAGATAATCTAATGAGCATGTAGCTGGTCTGTGGGAGGAAGCTGGGGTGCCTGAAGAGAACCCACGCATGCCCAAGGTGACCATACAAACTCTACACAGAAAGACCCTGACCAACAGGGGATTCAAAACCAGCGATCTACCTGCTGCATCACCATGCCACCCTATGTAAATATTGGCAGGATTGAGCTTTTGCACCTATTTTGTTTATTTTTTTTATATTATAACCTCCACCAAGGAGGTTATGTTTTTGCTGGTGTATGTTTGTCTGTCTGTCTGTCTGTCTGTTTGTTTGTTTGTTAGCAAGATTCCACAAAACCTACAGAACGGATTTTGCTGAAATTTTCAGGAGATGTTGGTAAAAATAACAACATAAAAATGATTCGATTTTGGTGATAATCCAGATAACCACTATTAGTGAATGATGGTTTTTGCTCAATACCTGTCTAACTAATAATAATGATATCAAGATGATTCCGAGTGTTACATGGGTTTTCAGGGTCAAGGAATCATATTATGATGCCAACTTTATCATGGAACAATTGCTTATAGATGGAACAGCAATATGTGAGCTACCTTGGCAAAGGTTTGCACTCTCCGATTGCTTTCTACTTCTATTGAGAGTACTCGGCATCCGTAACAGTGTGGCCCTCAGGCAGTAAGAACAGTTTTTATCATATACGCTTTGCTAAAATACTTGTGCTGAGTGACCACAAGCAGCCTTATGTAGTTTTTTAACCCTGGTGATCAAAATGGTCCATCCCTGCTGTATATGAACTTGAGTGATTGCTACCACAAGCAGTAATAGTCTTCTTATCCCATCTGGACCTGTGGTACTTCATAAAGAATGTCCTTAAAATGCAGTAACCATGTACAGCATGCTCTCTGGAGCCATAGGAGATGCATGGTGTCAAGACCAAAGCTGTCAACATGGATTCCTGGAGCTCCACGGTGACCTTGTATAAACCGATCAGTCCTGAGTCCTCTCTCCATCTCAGTGTCAGCATGAAACATGACACATGTCAGAAGATGTTAGGCAATGCCTTATCAGAGCTGCTCCAATAACACACACTCCTAACCTGACATCATCGCAAGCACAGGCAAGCAGCAGAGATTCAAGAGGCTGTTTAACAAACAGGGGTTCACATCTTCTCCCCCTGGTCCTGTTAAATATTGAAGCTGACGTGGATTACTATCAGAGCTGTTTATGCTCCTGTGTGTTTGATGAGGAGCAGAGACGTCAGCTGGAGCATCCAATCATCATTTTCTGTCACAGGAAATAAACTGAGGAATATCACAAACCCAGAGATTCCAAAAATAGAAAGAAATTGCTGCATCTTTTGCTTGTGAATGTGATGTTTTCAACATGATATCAAAAAAACTCACTTTGAAGGATGTCCTTCATGCTTCACACAAATGTCAAATCTGAATGTAGAATTATGTCAGTACATTTTTGGAGGTCATAGGTCATAATTTAAGTTTCAAATTGCCTCCTTGTGATCACATATATGTGAATCTGATGAACATTTTAAGGACGATCTTCAACCTCAACTTATTAAGTCTTACAGGACATTTTTTTTAAAATCTCAAGGTCATGACGTCTCATTGTCATCATTTGCTTGTGAGGGGTTCAGAATGTGAAGTTTGAAAAAGCTATATCTCTCATTTAAGAATGATGAGTGAGGCAAGACACGAAAACAAACAAACAAAAAAAAGTTGGCGTATTCCTGTTAAGGCTGAGCTACACTGCCCCCCCTTACAATAGTCAGGCCTCTGATACTACCTCTGGAGATGAAACAAATGGGGGGTCACCTCATCCCCCTTTTGCATCTTGGCAAAATATACAGTGGAGGCGAAACGTCTCAGGGGAGTAAATATGGCTTGAACAGGCAGCTCATCTGGGGATTATGATGAAAAAAACCCAGTCCGTCTTGAACCACCATCGTACTTTCACTGCCTCTTCACTGTAGACATTTGACGGCGTAAACTGACGTGCAGTTCTAGTTAAATGAGTAATATCACCTACTGCGTGACCTTTAGTCTCCTGATATTCACCTGATATTCTGGTAACTTGGCAGAATTTCTAAGTATTTTGTGAAATTTTTGAATGCATTTGAATGGAAATTCTATCATCACTTATGATGGAGGAACAAATCTGAACACTTTGTCCTTCGGCTGAGAGCACATTTCCCTCTATGTGGCCTTGTAATCCCCTGAGTCCTGCTGATCTCAGCACCACAGGGAGAGCTGTCGAGGCTCATAGCCCAGAAAAAGAGCTTTGCCCTGGGCAGCCTAAACACAGACAGACCCGTCACCCTGGGAGTCCCCCTGCAAAATCAAGGGGGATTATGACCCACACTTGAAGAGTCAGTGTGTGGTACGTAGTAATAATGTCAGTAATTACAACGTCCTTCTGACAGAGCAGCAGGGTTAAATGCTGTGTGGGAGGATGAGACTGTGAATAGATGCTTGTCATCACATTCTCCTCTGGTTGTTAATAATATGGGCAAAATGCACAGGTGAGAGCAGAAAAACTCAGGATGATAACACTTTCTTGTCCTCACTCTGAAACCTTGACATATCTTTAAAATAGAGGTATAATAATAAAAGCCAACATGGTCTTCTGATCATATTTTCTCTCCTATAGCAGTGCCAGCTGTGCCTCTAGCTTTGAGCCTTAAAAACATCTTTATCTGGAATTTACTAACCAGCCCCCCCTTGACTTGACTTTATTAAGCAGGGTGCACACCACAAGATAATCGGCCTGAGTTTCATCTTGGATCCCCGTTTCTGACCAAAGTCACCAAAGGTCAGATTATCTGGTGGTCCTAAAGATTATCTTGAAGAAGACCTGATTATCCTGTGGTGAGGGGTTTGTTAAGAGTCTTTTCATGCTCCACAATCATCTTGGGAGATGATTGGAGCTTTCCTGACTTAAAATCCTAAATGTTAAACAGGGGCTAGGGGTCCACTGAGGACAGCCAAGCATGTCTTCTGTGTTTTATCACATGGATTGAAGTTAATTCAGGGAGCAGGCTGTCTGATACAGGAACAAGCATGGCCATGGCAACGAGGGTACAGGCAAAACACAAAGTAAGGTGGACATCTGAAACAGAGAACCCGCTTGTTGATTTGTGGAGAAACAGGAACATCTATGCAGTGAAACCTATAAATTACATATAGCAAACTGTTAAGGAGTAACCTTGCGCAGCAGCTGGATCAGCCTAATTCAATTACCAAACTCCAATTTACAATGAATGTGAGCAGCCCAAAGCAGAACGGCTTAATCAGGAAGAGGTGGGAGATACAAGCAAGATGACAGCAGGAAGTGACTGTTCATGCAGAGATGAGCAAAGGTGCTAACAGCCTCAGTAGCAGTTTTATCATTCCTTCATTAAATCAAAAACAAATACTACAAACTTCTTGCTATAAAGGATTTGTTCACTTCACGTCTGACATATTTTGGCAAGAGTTTGTTCTACAAAATGGCTCATGTTCTGTCCTGTTCTCCGCAGCAGTAGTGCCCACCTACTACATTATCTGATTGGCCCGTAATGAATGTGATTGACAGGATTAACGTCCAATCTCCTGCTGGGTATGCTTTTGAAATGCTCTGCCGATTCCACACTTTCTATGGGCTGTCGCCCAGATGGACTTGTGAAATATTGAATGGTTCATCTGGTGTGAAAGGTTAGAAAAAAGGATGTCATGGGGAGCTAACTGCTAGCTGCATTTAGCCTTCATTGTTCTTGATATTGTCCACACATTTGTTTACACCAAAGTCACATTTGACCACATGAGAGTAGAGGCCCTGGCTGTTGGTTGGCACCATGCTCTGTATGTCATACCAGCAGCAGTGTGTGTGTGTGTGTGTGTGTGTTTGATTCAGGAGTGGAATCAGGTGTGCAGGAGCTGGCTGGAGCAGCAGCTGCAATACATCTGCAATCAACTCTACTCCAAATACTGGGCTTCAACTCCAACACGCAGCCAGATCGTAGACTTTGTGAAACAGAGTATTTCCAGCCGTGTTCAAAAATCTCTTCTTGATTGTTGTATCTCTGACTTTTACCTTTTTCTCTGCCAACAGTTTGACTCGACTCTGCTCCTTCCACCCCTGCATGTGCACTCACATTTGGATCTCTGGACATAGATCAGCTCTCATCTCTGGATCTCCAGATAACACTCATCTCTGAATCACTGGATTTGGACCTGCTCTCTGAATCAGGAACTCAGGCTAGTTTGCTTTTTCGTGTCACGACCCCAGGCGTTAATACACGGCCTGGCCAAAAAAAAAAAAAAGTCACCACAAAAAAAAAAAAAGGTCACACAATCTAATATTTCATTGAGCCGCTTTTAGCTTTGATTACAGCACGCATTAGCTGTGGCATTGTTTCTATAAGCTTCTGCAATGTCACAAGATTTATTTCCATCCAGTGTTGCATTAACTTTTCACCAAGATCTTGTATTGATGATGTGAGAGTCTGACCACTGTGCAAAGCCTTCTCCAGCACATCCCAAAGATTCTCAGTGGGGTTAAGGTCTGGACTCTGTGGTGGCCAATCCATGTGTGAAAATTATGTCTCATGCTCCCTGAACCACTCTTTCACAATTTGAGCCCGATGAATCCTGGCATTGTCATCTTGGAATATGCCCGTGTCATTAGTGAAGACAAAATCAGTTGATGGAATAACGTGGTCATTCAGTATATTCAGGTAGTCATCTGACCTCATTCTTTGGGCACTTAACTTACTTTCACTATTAAACATATACCTGAGCTCTACTCTTGTTTATCTTCGATTTGATTTGGCCAAACGTTTAAGTGATCGACGATCACGATCATTCATTTTTTTCTGACCACATCTTCCTCAAAGACGATGATCCCCCACTATCCTTCCAGTTTTTAATAATGCGTTGGACAGTTCTTAACCCAGTTTTAGTAGTTTCTGCAATCTCCTTAGATGTTTTCTTTGCTTGATGCATGTCAATGATTTGACCCTTCTTAAACAGACTAACATCTTTTCCACAACCACAGGATGTGTCTTCCCACATGGTTGTTTAAGAAATGAAAAGCTACTCATTGCGTCAGCTGGGGTTAAATAACTTAAAAAATTATCCAATAGGAGGCTCGTACCTATTTGCTTAGTTAAATCCGGGCGGCAACTTTTTTTTAGCCAGGCAGTGTATAATGTAAAATGTGCCATATATTATATCTATCACTGTCAGTGCTGCTGCTGCTCTGCTTTAAATATTACCTCAACATTTCTTCATCCCTTGCAATACAATCATATGTGATGTATATAATCGTCTGTGAGCATCAATCACCATGTGCACTATAAGTATTCTGTAAATATTCAACTATCCTGTGCAGTACATTTCTACATATATATTTTTAATATGTATCCTTTTTATCATCAGGTATTTCTATCAAGATTTTCAATTGCACTGTCCTGTAGGATTTTATCTTATATATTTTTTTTTACTTATACTTTCTTATAACTATTTTGTACTTCTAACCATTTTTTACTTTACTTCTGTTTTTACTTATCATCTGTTTGCAACGAAAAAGGAGAGGCTCTCCAATCTTGTTGTACGTTTTGTGTAATGACAATAAAGGGCATTTTATTCTATTCGTTTCTATTTTTTCCACCAGAAACTTACCTGTCCTGCCTAACCCTGTGATACTGCTCCAAGTGTATTATTCTTAGCTCACTGTTTCTTTAAACTGACTTACTTTGAGCTACTTGTTGTAAATAATTATTCTTGCATTACCCATTGTTCTCTGAGTTTGTATTCTGCTCTTGGTTTCTCAAAATAGGATAGGATGGCACACTCATTCCTCACTTTTTTTCAGCAGGGGGGCCAACAACTGAGTGAGTCAAAACCCCCTCTCTTTGTCTCATCAATCACCAAAAGGGCACCCTTTTTTGTCACTTCTTTCACTTTCTCCCTCTTTTTAAAGGCTGCACTTGTTGCAATGGTGCACGGACTGGGCCATTTGTCCGTGGAGACAGCGAGGCGCCGGGGGGAAAGAGGACTGTTTCGACCAGGGTGGCAGTCCAGACTTGGATCGGGCTCCGGGAACACTTTGGCCAGTTTGCACTCTTCACAAGTAGCAGTGGACAAACAAATGACGGACAGCGCCGGTCTCTTAACTCTTACAGAAGCAAAGCCTTTCAAAACTGTGAGCGACCTATTCACGCCTTTCAGTGCAGCTATCTCTCCTGAATGCCTCTTTTCTTCCTCTCTCTTTCCTCCCACTCATCCTCTGGCAGCTAGTTTGTCTGTCTGTCTTGTTTTTCACAAGGGAAAGATTTACTGAGCAGCCTCTGTCAGTACATCCTCGAGTTACATCACAGGCGCTCTTCCTTGAATGTTACAACCAATTATATCCTCGTACATCAGGATTACGAGGGTCGAGCTGCACAGGGCTGCGTGTTTGTCACATTTGAATCGAGGCTTCCTTTGTTCAGTCAAACTTATAGCCTCGTGTTACAGTGATTTATATTGTTAAAGGATGAACATGCAATTTAATGTTGTTTTGCTGCACTGTTGGAGGCATAAATAATAAGTCTACTCCTGGTGAGGGATGCTGGCCTTGCAGGAGAGTCAAGGAAACAGGGTTTTTAGAGAAAGATGTAGCGAGGGAAAGGTTAGGAGAGACAGTGGAGAGAAAAATAAAGAAATAACAGAGGCAAGTATCATGGCAGAGGAAAAAAGACCTATTCTTTCTTGAGTCGCTGCAATTTCAGAGGTAAGGCAAGGTTCGTTTATTTAAGTAGAACCTTTCAATGTCCTTCACGTTGAAAGGTTCCACTTTAATAAACAAAATATCAGAACACAGATGATAAAGGAAAAGACACATCCGAATAAACCACCGATCAATGAAAACACAGAAGATACAAATAAGGGAGTTAAAGCAAAGATAAAACAGGAAGAAACAGTGAGCCAAAATAAAGCCAATAGTACGAGAAATATATACACATATATATTTTAAATCTTAACTATTTTTTTTATTGTTTTTTGGGCATGTTGTGCTTTTATTGATAGGAGAGAGTGAGAGACAGTGGATAGGCTTGTGAAGGGGTGCGAGAGAGAGTAGGGAGGACACTCTGCAAACTGGCCACAGAAGCATGTATTTGGGTCGTGCCTGGTTGCTTACCACTCTGCCAAACCAGCACCCCAAAGAATTTTGATTTATAATTAAATGTCTTAGGACGACCCATTCAGAGTCCTTTGGAGCAGAAGAGGTGTGAGCTATGAGTGAGACGACAGCAGGAAGTGACAGAGATTAGCATAGATGCTAACAGCTTCAGTAGCAGTTTGATCAGATCTGGACCAAATTTCGTTTTAAAACGAAAAAACAAATATCAGCACTAAAAAAAATCTCAATAGTAAGGATATTTTTCCACCACTTACAACATGTTTTGCCAAAAGTTTGTTCTACGAAGTGGCTCACATGCTGTGTTTTACACGACGGTAGCGGCCACCTTCTTTCACCTTCTTCATTATCTGGTGGCCGATAATAAATGTGATTGACAGGACAATCGCCCAATCTCCTGCCTTATCTACTTCTGAGAGGTTCAGCCAATTCCCAAACACATTGTATGATCTCTACCAGATGGGATAGTGAACAATCCATCTGGTGTGTCAAGTTAAAAGTTCAGTGTTTTAATTAAAGTAGTTTCTCATTGCATCCACACTAGTAGTAAATAAAATCCATCCATATCCATTTGCATGTACTACTCTAAAACAAATGTGTATTTCAGTGTGTGATGTCAAATTATGGAATTCTTTAACAATTGACTTAAAAGCCTGTACCAATATTCATCAGTTCAAGAGAATGTTTAAGACAAAATGATAAGAAAATATGAAACTGATAGGTAAAAGAGCTCTGTTGCTTTGTATGTTATTGTTGTTGATGATGAGTTGTTGTGTATGTTTTTTTTTTTCCCTGCTTTTTTGATAAGAAGTGGTTGTTAAATGTCTGATGGACAGACCATAAAATTATTTCTTGTTTCATTATTTTGAGAAAGGGGCTGGTAATAAGAAGACTTTCTTCTTCCTGCCCCTTTCCGATCATGGAATGGAACATGTGGCAGAATTTGGAATTGTACGGCATGTGAACTTTCATTTTCATGATACGGCATCAAAATGCTAAAAATGCTACGAATGCTAAGAAAAAAAAAAAAAAAGTAATTAGTTAAAAATTAACAAACTTATGTTTTTTTTTTTGTTTGAGGTTGGGTCTGTTTTTAAAAAAATCATAATCGATATTCCCAGTGTGCTCACTTTTACTTATTTATTTATTTATATGTCCGAGCTAAGAAACATCAGATCAGCTCAGAATGATGGCCAATGCCTGGAACACACTATGTTCGTACCCTTTGCACTACATTTTTACAGCATTTTTCTCCTTGCTCAAATAGTGTAGCGGTTAAATTAGTTACCCTGTCAACTGGTGACTTTCAGCCAACTTGGTTCCTAAATGTCATTGTTAAGCTGATGATAAAAACAGAGTGCATCATCAATGTATCTTTTGCAAAGGCTTAGAAACAAGCATATGGACATGTGAGTTTGTTTGAGGTTATCACCCTGCCTTAAAAAATATAAAAAGGTTGCACGATGGTGCAGAAATGCTCCTGCCTCACAGTGAGAAGGTCATTGGTTTAACTCCCTGTGTCAGACACGGTCTTCCTGTACATACGTGGGTTTTCTCTGGTCTGACATACCAAAAACATGCTCATTAGGTTAATCAGTGACTCTAAATTTCCCCACTGTGTGACTGTGTATTGCTGTAGAAATTTTACTCTGGTGCATGCTTATACTTCACATTTGAGTTACACTTCACATTTCTGTCTTACCACACACATATGAGCTCCTGTCTTACAAAGACATTCACTTCACTTCATCAGCATTTGAACGGTTTAAGTTATTTCATGACGTCTTCCTTACAGGAGCAGAGTCTCACACATAGATGAGATTAATAACATACGCATAGATTAGCTGAGTGGCGCGTAGATGTCCTTGTCCTTGGTCCACACGCATAGTTCCAACTAAGATATCAGCTGTTTATGTCTGATAACTTAGAGACCGCGCCGGGACAGAGTCTTTGGATTTACACATACACACGTACCTCTACACGCACACACTCCCACATTCACAAACACACATATCCTTGAATTGCTATGCTTTAAATGTGTGCACTTCTTCCTATGTCTTCAGACTTTCTCTGCAGATGATGGACCGCCCATCTCTGTTCTTTTGATTGTCTCCGGACTTGCAAGCCTGTATTTTTCCTTTTTGTAATAAAAACTCACAAAGGCGGCACTTGGTTCAAGATCCTTCATTTTTCATCTTTTTCCATTCTTATGGGAAGATATACGAATTTGCCATTACAGTGTAAATGGCTTTCTGACTGTCTATGTCGACCCTGTGATTGGCTGGTGATGGGTTCAGGATGTACCCTGCCTCACGCCTGTCAGCTGGGATAGGCTCCAGGCTGTGACACCAAAAGGGATGAGCGTTAGAGATAATGGACGGATGCTTTTGAAAACTATTTTAAGTCTCTGTCTGTTGTTGACATTGTACCTTGTGACTTTTTTTCTGGGGTCATACGAAGGAACTCAAAGGGAGCCTCAGCACACCCTAAAATGGTCCAAAATGGTCTATGCTCCTGCGTAGGACTTTCAAAGAAAAGCTCTGCACTCTACTAACTTCTGTTTTCTTGTGCTCCTTTGTCTCTTATCTAGACCTCACAGAGACAAATTTGCATAGCCACGTTTCCAAAATAGCTTCATCACCATGCTAACTGTTGACGTGATGCACTGAGGTCTATATGTGAGAGCACAGCATTCTCACCTTCAGGTGGCTGCTATGAGCCTGACTTGTTCTCTAACTGTCGAGTTTATTATCAGCACTTCTCTGAATGTCATTCCCTCATGCCGGAACCAAGCAACAGCTTTTGATAAAGGCGCAATGTTGGTGTTGTATTCTGCATGCAAATGACTTTGAAATAAAGAGGGGCTGTAAGGGGGGAGAGTAAACAAACTTTGAGTGTGAAGTCTGCAATCCGCATCTGTCACTGATACTGTTGCGACACCTTTGCTGCATAATGTGAGCCTGTGAAGAGAGAGAGAGGCGACCAGAGGAGTCGAGTCTGCTTCCTTTTCTATTCTAGTAAAGCTGTTTGGAAACTATAACCAGAGCTCCTCTCACGCTCTGTTGTGTAATCATTAGTTAAGGCTCCTGTTTAAGAGCGAACACAGAAACACATACTAAGGAAAAGATCAGAGTGCAGAGGAAGTTGGTGACGGGCTAAAAACACTGATAAACAAGCTCGTAAAAGCTTCTGAATCTGTGCGTAAATAATACTTTAGATTTCCATGTTCTTCCTCAAATGCTGACTGAGTCATTATTGTGTCTGTATGTGTGTAAACATGTGTGATTCACGTCTGTTAAAAAATCACACTGTGGAAAATCCCCCATCCACACGGGGAAACACTTGGTCATCACAACATTAGGCATGTATTTTTGGGCTTTTGTGAGAGGTTGGGGTCAGGTCAATCCAAGTTTTGTTACATTTGGGTTCAATTTGACAATTCATCCAGTACCAAAATTGTCAGAGCTTCTTCCTTTCTGCGAAGCCTCTGCACCCTTATGTCTGGAAATACAGCAGCTTCTGGCAATATTTTAAGGTTTCTGGGCCACAAACCAACTAGCTAGGTCCACACATCATGTTTTTCTCACGACTTTCCCCCTTCCCAACCAAGGACTGCAAACGCCAGATTATCTTATGTTTTATAAGATTATCCCATAAGATTATCCTGTGATCTGAGGTGTGTTAGGAGTGAATTTGTCTCGAAAAATTGGCTCTGAAACGGATCAAGGCCGACAATCGTAAATATTAACTTGTTCATTGTTTACGACCAAAAATCTCCATGTGTGTGGGGGAAAACTGATGACTCCTGAGTCATGACTCTGTGAATCGTGACGTGGAACAGAATTTAGCCAATCAAGAAGCTAACTGACTGAGGAACAAGGAAGCAGGTGTAAATAAACACAAGCATGGCCGACCTGAAACATAAAGTACGGTGGACCTCAGAAACGGAGGACCAGCTCACGTGTTCACGCTGTCTCCAGGACTTTTTCCACAGTCTTTTCTTTTTTATAGTTCAGGATTTTTTAGTCAAAAATAGTCCCAAGATCACAATCATTCCCTCTTCTCTATGTCCTCTTCCATGTTTTTGTGTTTTCCGGTTGATGTTATGTTTCTTTTTCTTCATTATTGTTAGATCACGTTTGATCACGTGAGTCTCGGAGGACTAGATTCTAGGTCGGTGGTGGGACAGAATGGTAATGTGTGTGCTGTGCTGTGTTGAGATTATCGGAGCACACCACACACAGTACGATCAAAACTGTTCAATGCCTGTCTTTTTATCTTCATGTGTGGAGGCTGTAACAGATAAAACATCGCTTCAGATTTAAAGAATCCTCATGTGTGGACCCCACTTTAGACGAACAAAAGAGCTGCATTCTGTATTTATCGGTTATTTCTCACTCCACAGAAAAACCTGCTGCACCTGCTTAAGAGAGAGAGAGAGCATTTTCTCTGTCCTCTCCTGCAATGTCAGACTCGTCCTTCCCCTGATCCACGGGGCCCAAGCAGCAGGCGTCAAATCTCCAGGGACAGCAGCTCACACACCGCCCATCATGGCCCTACAAGGACCTCTACTGCTGTGCATCTCATCCACTTAATTATTTCCCCCTCTGTCCGTCCCTGCCTGTCTCTCAGTACAACACCTCCCCTCAAATTAATTACTCCCCTGCTATAACTTACATCTCAACCTTGCATAAAACACGGTGATAACAGCAGCCAGGGCATAACAGCGGCCCTCTCTTAAAGGTAGAAGTCAAACTGAACTTTTTAACCACTGAAGTGTCCTGATGAATTAAAAAATGAAGTTATATTTCTGCAGTGGAGTATTTACAATACCTTAAGTGTTTTTAAAACCAGAGAAATTCTTAATTATCATGGATGATATGGTCATGACAGAGCCAAACCACGTTTACATGACAACAAAAATGGGCAAAGAGTTTTCATTGCATTTGTCTCTTCTGTTTATTTAGGAGCAGTGCCCGGAGTGCCTGAATCTGCAAACTTTTGAAAGCAGGGTCCAGAGTGAAAAGTTTTGAAATATTTTCATATCCGTCTCCGTGTAAACATTCAGGGAAGATGATGACATGGTAAATGGACTTGAGCTGATATAGTGCTTTTCTAGTCTTTGACTACTCAAAGCTGCTTTACACCGCAGGTCACATCTACCCATTCACACCCATTCGGTCTCACATTCACTCATTGATGCTTCTGAGTTTCTATGTTAGTTATCCATCAGTATCAGCTAACACATTCACGCCCTTTCGTGCCCACTCACACTGACGCAGCAGTGGGAGCAACATGGGGTTATATACATTAGAGTTTGCCTTCATCTAAACTATGTAAGTGCCATTGATTACAGAGTTACAGCCTGCAATCAAAGTGGGAAATTATTAATATTTTTTTTTATCAAATTAAGGCAAAACATGTTTTTAAGTTATTTCTGTTATTTTATTTTATGAAAAATTCTATTCAAATTTAAACGTTTTTTTTTTATCTATTCTGGAGTTTCAGGCCATATCACCCAGTCCTAGAGTGGGAGCTAGAATATTAAGTATGATTTATGTGTGGATATAACAAGAGCAAATAAATTATACTAAGTTCTATGTTAGCACCTTTATACAAGATTAAGCACACTTATGCAAAAATATTCAAACTTGAAGGGGTAGCATGACAGACGGTGTCTGGAAACCACTGACTTAAAGAAACAATTTGTTAAATTTTCAGGAAAAGGGAAACAAAAATGTCTTAAATTATTAAACAAATGTATGATTCTAGGTTATGGACATTTTTTTTAAAACACCTACAGCACCTAAACATTTGCTCAAGCTTTGAGGAACTCTTAAACTGTCCTTATTGTTGCAGGATGTGTCTAATTCTGCGACCAAGGTGACTGAGCCGCCATTGAAGACACGTCATCTTCACCCATGCCAATGAAACACTTTGAGCCCTCGTATGCCCGACACAGAGTGTTTCGGCGTGAAGCTCTGTTGTCTTCCTTCAATTCTGCCTGACCAGTTGTCATTTCTGTGCTCTTGCTTGCGCCCTGTTGTGTGTTTGTCTGGAAATGAGGAGCGATAAAAGCAGGTGTGTTTCTGAACTTCAGGAAACACGCACACTGCTTGAAGTGAATTGTCACTCGGTATTTGAAGTGAAGGACTCTCCTCTGCCCTCTATTCTGTCAGAATGATTCATGACGTTGACTCAAAAGCTACAGATGGCTCATGAGGGCATTAGTGATCAACCACACCTGCCTCTTTGTTTTTGTCTTTATTTACCTCCACCAAGGAGGTTATGTTTTTGCTGGCATATGTTTGTTTGTCTGATTGTTTGTTTGTTTGTTAGCAACCTTACGCAAAAACTACTGGACAGATTTTGCTGAAATTTTCAGGAGATGTTATATGGCCCATCTTAGAAATGATTAGATTTTAGAACTATTGCTTATAGATGTAACAGCAATATTGGAGCTACCTTGGCGGAGGTTTGCGCTCTCCCTGTGCTTTCTAGTTTATACCTTTATCCAGCGCCATGACTTCCATGGACAAGTTGAACGTGTTTCAACTTTCATGTGCTCTCAACAACACTTGAAATCCACGTCATGGAGGGACAGATCAGACTCCTGTATTCAGCAGAGGTGGGCGGAGCTGACAGCGAGTCACGACATGTCATCTTTTGTTACTGTTTGAATGAGAGCCCCCTTGTGGCAGAATTAACATGCAGTGCTGAGTGTTTAATCAGTCAATCCAGCTTCTCATCAGCGCTCTGAAAGGAGGGTTTGGACATTTCATCTTTGTTGTCTCTGAATTAAACAGACGGTGATAATTAACTCTGGTTTATGGACGTGAATGTCACAAACTCATCTACATACACAGAGATAGCTGCTCATTCAGGGGTCGTGCTTACTGAACGTCACTCAGGATGATCGAGGGTTTGATGAGGGATTAAAAATGAAAAGAGTGTCCATCCTGCCGTCTAATCGGCTCGTGACTGTTTGATAACATTTAATGAAAAGAGCTGATAAGGCTGTGAACAATGAGATGATTTATTATCTGACAAAAGAGCGAGTTTGAATAATAAAACAGTAAATTAAAATTCCAGTGATGCCTCCCACTCTGGCTTTGAAAGCAGCATGACAGCTTGATTCAAAGGGCAACTGGTGAACATACCCTCTGAATTTTTACTGCCTGGTGATTGGCACTTAATCTCACTGATGCATATTAATATAAAATGAAAGACATAACAATATTTTTATTGTTTTAAACAAGTTCACTCTGATGAAAGGGTTAAATCTATATTATGTAAATAAAAGAGTCCTGAAAGCATCAGAGATTTTAGTTTTTGTCTGCTGGTGCATGTGTGTGTGTGTGTTTGTATGAATGTGTGTTTATGTGTGTGTGTTTGAGAGAGAGAGTAAGAGAGGTCTGACGCTGCCTGCCCACAACACCAATTTGAAGCTCCCGGAAATACCTGCCCCTTCAAAGTAAAAGAAGAAAACATGAAAAGAAAAAAAAAAAAACAGCCTTTTTTATGTGAATGTTGACAAACGATTTCACAACAAGTCATGTTTTCTTTTATAATTAGTTCAAAACACCAACATCAGCTGCATTTGCACTGTATGGACATCTGAGACTTTTTGAACCCTTTTTAATGTTGTTATTTACAGAGCAAGAGGGTGGCATGTATAGAGTGATGGTGTGTAAGAAGGTTGCTGGTTTGAATCCGATGTTGGTCTGGGCCTTTCTGTGTAAAATCTGCATGTTCTCCCTGTGCATGCGTGGGTTCTCTGTGGGCACCCTGGCTTCCACCCACCGTCCAAAGAACATGCTCTAGGGTTAACTGGTGACACCAAATTGCCCTTATGAATGTGAGGGTTATTGGTTGTCTGTCTCTGGCGACTGGCTCTCATCCAGTGTCAGCTGGGATAGGCTCCAGCTATCTATTGACTGCCAAATTTTGAGTTTTAAACAAGTCAATCAATCAATCAAACTTTATTTGTATAGCACTTTTCATACAAAATTCCATAGCACAAAATCCTTTGCATAGAAATGAAACAGAGTTTTAAACAAGTGTAGTCTAATGTAGTAAGACTGAGAAACTAAACTTTTAAGTTTTTCAAAGCACCCTGTGATAGTTTTGTTTCAAGAAGAAAAATGTATATGTGTGTGTATGTATGTATATATAAATTAGGGGTGCACATTGGCCCTTTTACACAAACATTATTTTTGGGTTGAGCAGATAACATTTTCAAATGTGAATCTGTTGTGTCATACCAAATTGTCGTTGACATATTGGAGACCGAGATGCTGATTGAGAGAAGACTCCATTTACAGGAAAGCTTAAGTAACCTGTTAGACAAACTGTAGCCTGTTTTATTTTTTTTCATTTCATTTCAAACCTTTATTTATTCTCGAAAGGACATTGAGGTTTCCCTCATTTCCAATGCCGTCGAGATTACAGACACAGTAAAAACCACAGCACAATAAAACAAGTACAGAATAATCACTGTGAACATCAATCTCATCAGTGACGAGGTAGATAAAATAGAATCAGGTAAAACAGTGGCAATGTGAAACACAATGGTTAGAAATCAAAGTCCTGAACTCTGAAACTCTCATCTAACTAGTGGAATAATGTGTGATAATGACAATTGTGATTTAAATTCTGATAACATTCATGAATATCATTAAAATTTCAAGGATGATGTGCGCACAAGATATTGCCTCGTGCGTATCAGATAACTTGTGTTTTTACTTTGAGGTATGTGAGGGCTCCGCATCAAAGCCTAATTCACCTGACGAGCGTGATCTTCTCTTAGCTGCAGTCTTGTTTTGAAAATCCAAAGCGGAAGCAGGCTGACTCTGCCCACTTTACTGCTTCGTGAGTAGTTCCCTCTCCTCTCCTCAGTCTCAGCACTTGCTCCGAGGACGCGTGGATGTTCTGTGCGGTCCTCCGTGTCTCCGTGGCGCAGGACGGGACGCTCGCCACACCTTCAGGGACGCACTGTACCTCGGCTTCAGCTCCCCGGCTGTGTCCGCTGCTCACCTGCGGAAGCATCAGACCTCGTGGACAATAAAGACGCTCCTAAGATCAACAGACTCTCCTGTTAGATCCGTCAGTCAGAGCCTCAGGAGTCCGGCTCCACTTGTCTCCGCTGATGGTAGTTGAGGAGGGGGCTCTGCCGTGACATTGATTTGGGAATATCCGGAGCGGCTGTTTCATCGATTTGACATTGGATACACGCCGGATCAAAGATGGGGATCAAAGTGTAGTCCAGGTGAGTGGCAGGGTTACCTCTTGTATCACTAACAGTATTTGCATATTGAGATTGCGCTCACGCCCACAGCCCGTGCGCGCACCCATGCCTGACCGTGTGAGTGCGCACAGGGGCTTTTCGGACAGCTTTTACGCATTAACGTTTAATTGGCACTGACCTGGACGTGATGTCGTCACAGTGTGAACTTTCCCCTCGGCAGCACTGACATCATGATTCTCACGGTGTTGTAGATCCAGGAGCTCCGCTTGCATCACTTTACTACAATGAAAGCAGCAGAGTGTGAGCAGTGAGTCAGCGGCTGTTTAAAGGGCGTGTGAGGGGATTCAGCTCATTTAGGGGGCTGGAGTCACTGCGTATCGGACCTCTGATGACACATTTAGGAGACTAAATACGAGACCTGTCTGCAGGTGACGCTGCGGGGGGGAACACGACTCTGGACATGGTGCTGATGTTGATCTGCCAGTGTTTACAGTGGCATTTCTGGCCTTTCTATTGCAAGGACAAACAGTTTCCTCCTGCAGAAATATTTAACAGCTTTTTACGCAGATTTATTACGATGCATTCTATTTAAATGAAAACAGGTATAGATCAAGACAGCAATATTTGATTTTACAACAGGCAAAGTGATTGACACTATGTTTGAAATGTAGTAATTCTGCTAAGAAAAACACGTGATATAGAAAATTTGTCATTCAAAACATCAGTGCAAACCAAGTCTAACCTGCCCTGTCAAAGCTCTGAACAGCACTGTAACAACCTGCAAACAAACAGTGAGCTCTGTCCTGCACTAAACAGAACAGAATATGGCCCTCATTGTTGAGCTCTTATGTTCAGATTAAAATAAATTCCCCTAATTAACCTTGTTGTTTTTAAATAAAGTGCATCGAAAAGCAAATATTGTTTCACAAACATGTAAAGAATGCATATCAAATTAAAGAGAACAGACTCAACTACAAGCCAGTGTAAACTAGTTTTACCCAAATTAAACACAATTCCAACACCTCGCAGATTATTATCATGAAATTTAAATTTAACGATCAGAAATGTGCCACCCATCATTTTCAAAGCCGGCAGCATGCTGCTTTATACCAAACACAACAAATGAATAATAAATCGATGGATAGATAACATTTAATGTATGAAGGTGAAATGAATGAAATGGTGACATTTCAGTGAAATTTATTGAGCTACATTTCTTTGTTTTACCAGCAGGTGGCAGTGAATACAGTACGGAAAAAATGTCAAACAACGCAAATTTAATCAAATTTTGCCCGAAAATGCTATAAGTTAGAAGTTACATCTGCATGATACTAAAGGGACACTCATCACAAGCTTTTATTTTAGTTATGTGGCATCAAATCTTAATTCATGTCCTCTTGCAGAGTCACACACATACCAATCCTGACACATGTGGACATACCTATGTCACAGTGTCCTGGTTATTATGATGCATTCATTCAAATAGACCTCATTGTTGAAGAGATCGACTTTGTTATTATGGGCTTGGAATGTTTGAGACAGATTCAGGGGTAGGGTTAGATTTTTCCATTAGACAATCCCAGCAAAGTGCTTGTAATAGGACAAAATAAATCATGCCCGTAAATAAAATAACTAGCTGGTGTTAGGACATAAGACTTTAGTCCTTGTAAGTAACTTCAAGTTAAAGTAGTAAGCGTGTAGAAGGAGATAAAATATTTTATGTCATCAGGAAATACATTTTTAAATCATTAAATACCAGCACTTAAAAGCTCATTATGTTGGACCTGTACCTTAAAAACTACAGTGAGGTGATATTTCAACGGAAAATATCAGCAGAAATTTCCATTACTGTGCAGATGATGAACTTTATGCTTTTATATGACAGTATATCAATATTGTGCAAATTATATCATGTAGTCTGTGGTGTTAAAAGCAGCAGTTTCCACTCAAAAGAGACGTAGTAGCTCCCGAAAATCTGCTGGAATGCTGCACATTTTACTGTTTAGTTAACTGTCTTTGTGGTGTGAGGCATGTCTGTTTTTATGTGTAATTATTAACGTGGGAGTAAAAAACTCGGTGCTGGTTTTCTTAAACACTGTCTCTGCGTGTTTATTTAAGTTAAAGGTAGGGCTGGGTGATATAGACGATCACAAACCACCACATCCTAACTTTATTTGGCTTAGTGAAGCTACATGATTTATAGCTGTACAATTTCGCATGTTCATGAAATGTGACATCAAATCAAACTACTCATTTGTGTGGAAAAAAACATTGAATAGAAGTATTTTTCAGCTAAAGTGAAATGAACAGATAAGATGGCATGAATTATATTTATGTACCCAATAGTGTTTTTCCTGAGGCTGCCCATGAGACGGGATTAAGGGCAAAGCCATCTGGGGCCTGGCATGGAGGGGTACACTCTGGACTGGTTACTATTTAATTACAGGGCTGGTATGTAGAGCCCAACAACCTGGCAATTTAAGCCTTTTGTGACTGCACAAAATTGCTTGGCAGTCATCTGTTCTGCCAAACAGGAGCAATTTATCCATAATGCATTTTTGTTGTAGTTTGCAGCCCTTCCTTCTTCTTATGTGGTCAGTTATATAAATCAATCAATCTTCAATCTTTATTTGTATAGCACCAGTTCATAACATATGTTATCTCAAGACACTTTACGAAAGAGCAGGCTGAAGACAAACTCTTCATTTTTTAGATACACATATATGCATATATACAAATAAATATAATATATTTATTTTTAAATATACACATACATACATCTAGGGATGTTTCCATCCAGGCAGAGACAAAGGGACTAAAAATAAGGATTTATGGTAGAGACAAACCCATTGACTAATCTGTCCTCATCACATTTGTCTCTGTGCAATATAGATTCAATCAATTAATCTTTTGGCTTTGTTGAGTATAAATTTATTAAAGGTATAAATATATGTATCTCTCTCTCTCTCTCTCTCTCTCTCTCTCTATATATATATATATATATATATATATATATATATATATATATATATATATATATACATTCCCCTCTCTCCCTCCCTCACCCCTTTTCTGTAGCCTTTTTCACATACAATCCAGATATTTCCAGGAAAATACCTGAACATTCAACTCAGGGACTGTCCACACGGAGACAAATTCAGACGTATATGAACATTTTTTCAATCATGTTGGTATTTCATCCAGTTAGATACGGCGTTTCAGAAATGCACATTTTTAAAAACGGGTCCCCGAGTGGATTTATTGTCCGTAGTATATTGTATAATATATTTTAATATATATCTTTATATCAAATTGTAAACCTGTGTTTTATAGTTTGTTATGATCCTTTATTTTATGATTTAATGCTGTAGGCACACCCACTTACTTCCATAACAGTCATCTTGAAAACCTGATATGTTGCCCAGCCCTCAACAGAATGAACAGGTGTGGCACTGTTGATATTATTTTTCATTCCACTGAATCCTGTATCATCTGCTGAGCAGTCTTTTCACCCATGGGCGATGTAGCAGCCTGTGAATCTGGCCCATACAAACAGCAGGATTTGTTATCAGTCTCCTGCAGCTTACTGAAAGGTGCATGAAAGCAACACCGAGCAGCTGCATCAGAAACCAGTTAGGCTGGGGAGAAATTCAAGCTGAGGTTGTTGTTGTTGTTACCAGTAACGCAGCTTCCTCCGCCTGGTGCTCGCTCTCACGCCTTCATCTCTGGTGTCCCCCCCCCACCCCTCAGTCCTCCACCGCTGCACCTTCCAGCCCCCGAGGAGGTGAAACAGCAGAGGGGCCTCGTGTTTCGTGACTCTGCTCTTTTTGCGTGGCGCTCCAGGAGGTTGTGGAAGCAGCTTCACTTCCCTCTGTCTTTACACGAGAGTCAGGTGAAGCTGCTCTGTTTTGATTTATTTACGCTCTCTGGCTGTTTAGGATGCAACCCCGGGAGATGAGTGTTTGCTTACTCTCACCTTCACTGGCAGTGTGTGCTTTCGCAGGCCCAGAGGGGGTTGAAAACAAACATTTTTGTGCTGTGCTAAGCCTGCTGTTAAAGAAGCTCTGTTTTGGGAGGACAAAATGCTGTAAATCTGTCCTCTGACTCTCTTCTATGAAGTAAGCACTGATTTTCTCCAGCTTGTTCTGTCTCTTTGACTTTGTCGTATCCTGATCAGGACCCTGTGCAGCAACGTGCTCCACCTCTGCTCTAAGCTCTCCGGCTCCTTAAGCTACCGACTTTACTGCCTTTGACAAGAGCACAGTTATGTATCTCTCTCATCTCTCTCTAAATTCCAAATCAGACCAAAGAATCAAGATGAGTTAAAACTTGGACTTGTTTGTGGTTTGCTGCTTTGAAATGTTCTAACAACCTGTGACGAGGGGAACACTGTGTTGCTTTATAGAAAAAACTCAATTATCTATTGTCAACCTTTGCTTTTCATTTCTGTCTTGCAGCTTCATACAAACATGCGATATGAGTGAGGTAGTGAGGTCGGTTCATCCTGTGGTTGCACATCTGCTTTTATCAAAAAAGAAAAAATATTAGAAAAAGAAGATGATCAGACTTCGGAGCAGTTTGTAGATGATTAAACAGAAAACCAAGGGAGATTATGCCAATTTATGCTGTGAGTTTAAGGCTAGAGGTATCTTTTTTTTATAGTTATTACTATTTTTCAGACACTAAGAAAAGAAAAGACATAAGAAAAGAGATGTGAAAAAACTCAGCCCCCCCCCCCCACATCAGTCTGGCTTCAGACAGAATCACAGCACAGTTTCAGCCATTACATTAGTTACAAATGACATAATATCCGCATTAGACAAGCAACACTGTGCTGCTCTTTTTATAGATCTTTCGAAAGCTTTTGACACAGTTGATCACTTTCTACTGTTAAAAAAGCTATCAGGGATCGGTTTGGATGAAGGTTCATGTGCCTGGTTTCAGGATTATATTAACACTCTTGTCACCCAGTTACGACAGAGAGTTGGTTTCCTTTATAGAAATAAATCTTGTTTTCCAATCTCATGCCGTACAAGAATTGTGGAAGCCATGTTCTTATCTGTCTTGGATTGTGGCGATATAATTTATAGACATGCGGCAATTTCAACTCTCAAGCCCCTGGACTCGGCATACCACTCTGCTCTCCAATTCATAACTGGTGACAGGTACAACACTCATCATTGCATCCTCTATGAGAAGGTTGGTTGGCCATCACTTGAGCAGAGAAGGATCAAACATTGGTTTTTGTATATTTTCAAAGCCCTTACTAACAGACTACCACCCTACCTCGCAAGTTTGTTGACGTTTTATGATTGCTCCTACATGACTCGTTCCTTCAGGTCACTCACTCTAAAAGTTCCTCGAGTCTACACTGAACTTGGTAAATTGGCATTTTCCTTTGATAAGATAAGATAAGATAAGATATCCTTTATTAGTCCCACAGGGGGAAATTCCAAAATATGCCCCCCACACATGGAATTTCCTCCAACAAACCCTAAAATTAACAGCCTTTCCCTCTCTTACAGAGTTTAAGACCTTGATTACTGACCACTGTACCTCTGTTTGTAACTGTTTTTATTGATTTCTTTGCTGTTGCAATTGATTGCTTTTTTATTGTTCATATAATGTCTGTGATCTCGACGACATTGAAAATGAGGGAAACCTCAATGTCTTTTCGAGAATAAATAAAGGTTTGAATCTGAATCTGAAAAAGCACACCAATTCAAAGACAGGCCAAAAAAGCCCTTAGGATTCAAACCACAAATCAAGCAAGAAAATATAAGTGTAAAACAAAGAAAAATAATGAGTGACAGCATCAACAACATTAAACATGATCAAAATCATGCAGCATAGGTGCAGGACATCAGAGCTCGACATGCTTCCTCTGTCCTTGTTATAAAGTCTCAGTCTCTCCAGGTGCAGAGTGTTGGCCATTTCACCCATCCAAAGATCGTAGGTGGGAACACAATCCACCTTCTATATCCCTCAACATCAGTTTTATGCGTCTACTATACCAAATGAAACAGCCTCCTTTTGTATTTATTAGCAGAGGTTAAGAGGCTGGTAGCACCAAGAAGGGCAACAAGTGGGCCAGGTCTCCAGTGTTTTATAAAGGCAACAAAGAAATAGGTGAAAATATTTTCCCAGTATGAAAACAGTTGACTGCATGACCAAAATGTATGTGTTAAGTAATATATCTATTAAATCAATAAATTCAGATTATTTTCTGCAGAAAATTTGAAAATTAAAAGTAGATTTTATTTTCTCGACATGCTCCAATTGTAAGTTGTTGCAATGTTTGAAAATATGAATGCGGAAAATGTACAGTTTTCATGGTGGAAGGCCTTCTCAGGTTTTGCACAAACACATGTTCAGGCTTGTATTTGATTTTTTATTTAGATTAAATACTGATCCAAGAGTTCAACGTTAATAAACCATTAAAACAGCTCAGCTTGAAGTGTTTACATAGACAGCCCACCATTTTATGACATGCACTTTAACTGTAAGAGGAAAATTCTGTCTAGTTTTGAGATCTATTTTGATTACATAATTTTTGTTTCACCTGGAGTTGTTTTTTTAGAGGGAAAAAATCATTAAATCATAAATTGAGTGTTGTGGGAAAAAATCAGGGATTTTATTTTTTAAGGCCATATCAAACAGCCCTAGTGTTAAGTTAGGTATCATTTTTGTCTCTGAAAATGGTAGACAGTATCTAACTAATCCTAAAAAGCCGGTTTTATGCCTTTCTTAGTCCACCCTGTTGTGTGTTTTACGTGTTTTTTCCTTTGCGTGATAGAGTACCTTTATGTACTGCTTTAGAACTTTACCCTCTCCCTCTGTTCATAGTGGCAGCAGCTGCCTTAAACATCTTGACCCCTCCACCCAAATTAGACTTATCTCAGTGTGGCATGCTGCCATTGTTTTATCAGGAGTTGAAGCCTATTTGCTCAGGATGGTGAGCCCAGTGTGGCGCGTAGGCTGTAGTCAGAATGAAGAGTTTCTGACAACCTGACACTGAGCAACGCTGAACTGATCAATTACCTAAGAGTGGACTGGTCGACAAATCAGAGCAGACTGGGCCCTCATGGTATGAGTTCTTAATGTGACAGGGGCTCTAATGGAGTGAGAATACAGGTGGATCAGGGGTTCTTAGTATATGAAACTGGTAGGTATTTTGAACATTAGTGATTTTGAACATACTCTAGGAGTCAGTGAATCAAAGTAAAGGCAAAATAGACCTTTGTACTTAACTTTATTTAAGGGATATGATAATAAAGATGCAAGGATAAAGCACATTGCTAAAAGTCTCAAATTTGAATTCATGGATCAATGGACTGTAGTACTGCTGTATCAGTGAGGGTTATCTGTAGACTTTTAATGGTCTCTGAGAACAGGCTCTTGTTACAGATATAGTGGGGGAATTTATAAAAACAGGCGGCTTTGGTTTCCATCAAACAACAAACAGTTGACAGCATTATGTGCTTTGGGTCCACGTAATGCAATGGTAGTCAATTTAATGTGACTGACATTGCTAATCCTGTGATGTGACTATTGCACTTGCACACACTGCATTGTGATGTTTAAACAGTATTATATATTCAGTCCTAATATGGATCAAGTCTTTCTGATGTGCATCCCTACTTTTGATGTAAAAAGCAAATTCTATCACTAGCAGGAGCACAGCTGAAGATTATGTTGTGTGTCAGCCCTACCCACTGATAAACTAATCAAACAATATAACCAAGGTGCTGATCGGTTGTTGAAACACACAACAGGCCTTTTGTTTTTAAACCAGCTGTTGGAAACCTGACAGGCTGACCCATTAGAGGATGTGCAACGGCTCAGTTCACACTGCTGCAACTACCGCTGCCTCGTCCTAGAATGGTCCTGATTTGTAGCGAGTCTCTGGTCTAAACTGGTCTTCAGGACGGAGTAGATAGTGGGTAGTGCAGGCATGAGTCACCAGAGTTTAGGGTCTGTCAGAAGTCTGCAGGTACAGACACACTTGAAAGCACATGTTCCTCCAATCCAGGCCAAGTCTGCAGAGAATAACAGGTGTGCTGCTAATGAGGGCAGCGCTCGGTGCGACGTGAGACCGAGAGAGAAGAGTTCCCACAGAGTGAAGCAGGTCTTTGTGAGGGGGTGTTAGAGGAAAGGGTGCAGGACAGAGAGAGGGAAAGAGTGGGTGCAGGGTTTGTCTGGGGCGGTCGACGGGGAGGTAAACACAGGAGCTGTTAGTCTGGTGGCAATGACAGCTTTATCGCCAACACAAGGTTTATGGCTGTGTGTGCAGGGGGGAGGGGTTTTTGTCTGCATGTGTGTGTGTGTGTGCGTGAATCGTGGATCACACTCTTCCCTCTGCAAACATGACAGGATTCCTCTACTATCCTGTGGTAGAGGAGTCAGAAAAAGAATTTACTACATCGGCATCTGAGCCTTGAATTCCTCCTAATCGTGTGTTTTTTACTGCAGTCAGATTGGAGCGTGTACTCTGGTAATATATCACATATATCAGAACAACATCACTGTGTAATAATGTGTCCCTGATCCTAATTATGTTCAAATTTTTAACAAAAAAAATGTTTTAAAAACTGCTTCACATTTTAGTAGGTTATGCATTTTAAACAGGTAACAGACCTCCAGTTGGCATGAGCTAACATTTATTGAAGTTGTTGAGTGCTGCAAGGCTTATTTTTTAGGTTTACCAGTAAATTTGCTGCCCTAGGGCTACATAGATAAAAGCCTATATTTATTTTATGGGCTTTTAAAAAAGTAATTTCCATTAATAGTCTCAGTTGGGAAAAAGTAGCAAATGACATTTGCGGGTATTAATGATCAAGATCATCTTCACAAATGAGCACTACTTTTTTATTTTTCTACTTTTATTTTTTTCAGAATCAGAAATACTTTATTAATCCTCAAGGGGAAATTGTTGTTTGGTTAATCTTATACATAGTATAACAGTAGTAATATTAAAAAAAAAATAAAATAGATAAGAGCATAAAAAATAAAGTAAAAAATTAAGAAAGCAGGTTTCAACAAAGACAAGGAATTTACACTGTAAACATTGCCAATATATGAGAATAGTATGACAAATTTTCTGAGTTTAAGCAGAATATCTAAAAGTGGAAAGCCATGTTGTCGCCTTGCACTGCAGCTGGATCCACCTGATTTAGCGTCTGTAATCATGCAGATCCATATTGCCAAGCTCTAATCTTCACGGTTATGCTTGGCCCAAAGTAGCAAGGCCTAGTTTTATAAAAAATATTTTTAAAATTTCCTGGATCAGCATTTGGATTCTGATCACCACCAAAATTTAATTACTTATTTGTTGTGCCATGACCAAAATTCTCTGAAAATGTAACCAAAATCCACCGAGAAGTATATTGAGTTATAAGCGAAAATTTTTAAAAACTGGTCTATCTCCATTATTAACAAATACTTAAAAAATCCCTGGATCCACATCCAAAGTCTGATCACCACCAAAATCTAGTCAGTTCTCCCTTCTGCCATGACAAACATTCCATCAAAATGTCATCAAAATTAATCAAGAACTTACAGAGTTATTAACAAAATTGTGAAAAACTTCCTTATCTTGCACTGTTGACAAATATTTGAA
Organism: Cetoscarus ocellatus; assembly: GCA_037902135.1. NCBI lineage: Eukaryota > Metazoa > Chordata > Actinopteri > Labriformes > Labridae > Cetoscarus > Cetoscarus ocellatus. Next base: position 135,215 of record JBAMNC010001235.1, read on the forward strand.
AAAAAATCTTGGATCTGCATCCATATTCAGATCAACACCAAAATCAAGTCAATTCCTCCTTTGGCCCTAACCAACATGTCCTGACAATTAAATCCAAATCCATTTATTAATTTTTGAGTTACACTGTTAACAAACACACAAAGGAACCAACAAACGCCAGCAAAAACATAACCTCTTTGGTGCAGATAATTAGTTTAACGGCCTTGTGATTCTAGTGCCAGGTATTTGATTATCAGCCTTTAAACATTCAGTCAGCTGACTGTGTATCTTCAGGACCACCCCCTCAATAAAGACGGATATGAGTTGGATTTTTTACAATCCAGGTGCTACATTTATATTCTCACTAAGCAGGGATGGAAGAGAAGGTTCAGTATCTTGGGCTCCAGCAATGAGACAATGGGCACCTACATGAAGCTCCTAAATCTGATTTGGGATTCAGTTCAGTGGGATGGATCGTGAAGGTACCACATCAGTACTGGGTTTCGAAACATACCCCTTCCCCTTAGTTTTGAAACTTAGTGATGGCTTTGCTGCAGCTCTACCACTGACACCAGGATGTTGAGAGTGAAGTCATTGGTGGGTGGAGAAAAACAGGGTTCAAATGTAGATTCAGTCCTTCACAGCCAAGTGCTCCAACGGCAGAGAGAGAGAGAGGCGGGGGTGAGAAACAAGGGACTGATGGAATAAAAGAGGGCAGAGGGGGTGTTACTGAGGAGACTCAACAGGCATCTAATTACCTCCCAACAGGAGTCTTGACTCCATGGAAACACTGTGTGCTCCGCAGAGCTGGTCTGAGCTTCCTCCACATGGCCCTCATGCTGTCATCCAGCCGGTTATTGACAGCAGGTCTGCGTGGATCATCCAGGTCAGAGAGGCAATGGAATATGATTAGATCCCTGGTGCTTCCAATAAACCGCTGGGGTAAACATACAGAAAATAGCATCTGATAGAGGCTGCAGGTAATGAAATTTTTATCAGAGTTTTAGATGGTTTATCAGGCTTTGGAAAGCCTCCCGGTATGAGGTTATAGTTGTTTATGCAGTTTTATAAAAAAATAAATGTTCTAAAGTTATGCCCACTGAATTTTGCTGTTGCAGCAGATTTATCAGAAACATCATCCTGGGATTTAGTCTTGGGGAACTTTATTATTTTATGCTGGCTTGTTCCTGTCATTCTGCAGCAACGTATCCTTTCACAAACCAAATGCTTGTTCAGATTGACACTGTAATTCTTAAAAACAATTCTGAAGTTTATCTTCATAATGAATTTGTTGCCTTTTTCTTTGACAAGATTCAATGTTGAAGAAGTTTTTTCTCACTAAAAAGAGAGAAAAAACTGTTTGGCTCTAAAAAGAGCCAAACAGCTTTGCATGTTAAAGGGGCAGTATTTCTCTAAATATGCAATACATCAACCACACAAAGGGTCAAAATATTAGGGATTAACACTGTCATTGTCCAACATTGGTCTCAGGTCAATATCAGTCCTGTTTGCAAACTTTGGACATATAGATGGACCATGCAATATTTTTCTCTAGCCCACTGGGCAACAGCCCAGAGAAAGTGTTTGGGAATGGGCAGAATCTTTCAAAAACATATCTGGCAGATGGCTGGACAATTGTTCTGTCTATGACATTTAGTATGGGCCAATTAAATGATGTAGTAGGCGGGCGCTACTGCCACGGTGTAAAGTTCAAAATAAAACCACTTCATATGACAAACTCTGTACAAAACATGTCAGAAGTGGAGAAAATACATCATTTCTGTAAAGTAATTCTTTCAGGGTTTTTTTTTTTTTTCATTTAAGAAAGAAATTCGCTCCAGATCTGATAAAACTGCTACTGAAGCTGTTAGCATCTATGCTAATCTTTGTATGAGCAGTCACTTCCTGCTGTAGGCTTGCGTATTGCCCCCATCTCTTTCTTTAAAGGATGCTGATTGGGCTGTGCCATTTTGGGTCTCTCACAATCGTTATAGATTGGTACTTGGCAAGATGGATCTAACTGATTACAGAGCTTGAATCAGGTGGATCCAGCTATGGTTCAATAAAAATACTAGTTGGACAAACTCTTATCTGAAAATGTTGGTTTTATGGGACAGTTGTGCCAAAAAAGTCATAAGAAAAACATCAATATCAACATAACTGTATCAGCCAAATGACTATTTTAAGCATCAACACCATCCCAAATCTTTGCAGTCTATGCATCACTACAAAATATTCTACATCTTCATATCCTTTGGTTTAATTGATCTCTAAAACTCAATCAACAGTTGTTGGTGGTGCAGAAAAGTTAAGTGAGAATGGAAAAGAATGCATAATGAAAGAATTGGATGTGCCGTGCAACATTAAAAATAATAATATAGCCTTTTGAGGGATGCCCTGACCAAGTTTTTGCAGCCGATACCATCACATTTGAGTTGAGTTGGCAAATACTGATTACCAATGTGCATATTTAATGTTTTCAGCCATTTTACCATCAAGCTTATTTTTTAAGATCATTATGGGGTTCCAGGGAAATTGGACAAACGTGTTGGGCACAGTAACTCAACATAATGCAGGATCAGAGGGAGCCATGGGCTTTTTTCTAAACCCCAACAAAGAGACATTTAATAAGGCTCACTCTGTTTGGAGACAGGTGAGTGTCATGATTGGTTGTCAAAGGAGCATCCCCCAGTTAACAAGTGTTTTTTGAGTGTTCCTTAACTTTCCCAGTCTTTGTTGCCCCTGTCTCAGCTTTTTTGGAACCTGTTGCAGGCATCAAATTAAACATGATTGCATGTTTTTAAAAACACTATAAAGTTATCAGTTTTAATGTCCAATATGTTTTCTTTGCGGTGTTTTCAGTTGAATTCAGGTCAGAAAGGATTCGCAGATCACTGTATTCTGCATTTATTTGTTTTACTCAACATCCCAACTTCATTGGAATTGTAGAAACTTTACCAAAGGTTACAGCATTCTGAACATCATTCCCTTATTTAGTATTCTTCCTCTTAAACAGTGTGGGATAATTTTAGCCGTCTATTTAAAAATAAATATGTAGAAAACATCCCTCTTGTCGGGGAATTCCCCTGATGGGCGCTATTGTGGAGGGAAACAGTCGAGGTTATTGATGAAATGAGTCAGCCCCAATAAAAGACAATGCTGTAGGAAGTGTGAATGCATCGGTGATCGCCTTCATCTCACGCCCATGCATTATTTTCCACGTTCGCTTTTAAATAGGCATCACAATCCTGGTTTCATCTCACAACAATAAAACACTTGAACTTAAAACAACTGAAGCACGTTTTCTGACCTTTGTCTCCATCATATCAAACACATGAGGCATGAGATGTGAGCAGACTCAGCCATAACATCCAGCTGCACCAATTACACGCCTCGACATCGCACATCAGCAGCAACACCACTCAGCCTCTCCAGGTTTTAACAAGCCGATAGATTCACTCTAACATGGGAGGAGGTGGACATGATGGAATTAGTAACGTCTGCATATTAGATTTGCATCTCTTTTAGTCTCGCTTGTTATTCTGTGATGGTTATTGTAGAGGTTTGATGGAGAGTAATGCAACGTTTAGTGGGTTTGGATGGTTTAATTAAAAAGAAAAAGCTTAAGGACTATTGAGGTAACAGCACATGGCCATTGTTCTGTTCTGCAGCTCTAAATCACCCCTCTCTGTTCTTTCTTCACATTTTAGTCCATTTACTTGGGACGCCTCTAATTCCTCATAAGTGGCACTTTAGGCAAAATGATGCCTGTTTAGAGACAAAAAACACTCTTGTCCGATTCCCCTCAGAGGAGCAATGGCTGTAAATTGGAGTATAATGAATAATACATGACTGTTTTTAAAGCATTATGACCATGATGAGTGACAGATTTAGGGCACTCAATGCCCCGACACTTTCCTCGTCTCCACTAAGCGCCAATCTGTGCTCAGCCCCAATTATCTCTCAGCAACATGATAGATCACCCAGACGCAGTCGCAGACCTTCGATTCATATTCAGAGGCCATTTCATCCTCTGTGAACAAGGGGAAGTGACTCAGGAGTGTATTTCTCACACATGTGGAGTGGTTTGAAATAGGCATCAGTGGATAATGGTGCTCAACCTTCGGAGCTGGCCTCCATTGCACAGAGACCTGCTTTGAGCCTGATGCTTTTGTGCAGTGACCTGTATGAATGCAAATACAAGGCAGGTAATGGTTTGATTTTAGGCATTGAGAGTACCTCACCCTTGATTTCTCATATGCACTCCTAAAAATTTCCACATTTTCAGGGGAAATCCTCAAATGTGCCTCAAAGCAAGAGAGTATCAATGATGGACCAGAGAGGGACCAGGTGGTCTGAGTGTCTGAGGATGCACCACGTGATGTTGAGAAAAAAAAACAAAAAAACATAAAGACAGACAAAGCAACAGATTCAGCTGTACCAGTGTTAATGTTGTCAATCAAAAACATGATAAAAATTCTTCATTAACTACCTTTTCCATAACAAAAAGAAGCAACAATATGGAGCTAAATCCAGGCCAAAAGTTGTAATTTGAAAATAAAAAAATAAAAACACTAAATTGTATTAAGAATAAGTGTGAGGGATTTTTTTACAGTTTAAATATAATTTTGATATACACTGGTTTAAAAGTATTGAGAGTCTGAATGAGCACATTTAAACTTATTACCACATAAATGTTGATGACAACTGAAGACCGAAGTTTGAGCTGAACACTGTCAGGACTACATGAACAGGTAGCGTTGTGGTAGTTCATGCTAGCCTTATGTGTACATATTACATTGTTTACATCAAAAGTATATTTAAACTGTAAAAAATTTCTCTTACTATTATTTTTGATTCAATTTTGTGTTTTAATTTTTTTAAAAATCAAGAACAAACATTGAAATTTCAGTTTCAAATTTTATCTTTTCAACCTTTTTTATTTTCAAATTACAATACTTTCATAATTGTAATACAATACAAGCACACAGGACTATTTAGAGTTGCTGAAGAGTTTATCTGATGATTGTAGGCAGCGGCAGGCTAATGCTACCCTCTGACTCCCAGTGTTTGAGCTAAGCTAACTAGCAGTGGGCGAGCTCTGCCCGTTTCTTCCTTGTTACTGCACACAAAGTCAAAAAAAATGGTGTCTATCTGCTTGTCATGGACTCAGGAGTGAGGCAAGACACGAACACAACAAAAAAGTTGGCATTTCTGTTTCAATGGCAACTAATTTTAACACCTAACATCATCAGGTGCACAGAGGAAATCCTGGTCTGGCAGTACTCAGACTAATGTTGCATTCCATTAACATTGGATCTGGGAAGAGGGGAGTGGGATTGATGTCATTTCAGAGTTATCAGCATTGCAGTTACAAGTTGGAAAAAATACTCGCCGATCCACCAGGCTATTGTTAGCTGTTGGTAGCACGCACTGCGTTGTAGTTGGCACATACAACATGAAGAATGTAAATAACACTATAGCAGCATTTCTATATATAAACATCGAACAATACTATGTATACGGCTGATTTAGTGCGACAAACACTAGTCAGACGTGCTAATAAATGGAATATTACAGGAGCTTAATAACTGTTTACACCCGGAGCAGCCATCTTCAATTGTCAACTCGGGGGTGGTGAGGATCCCCTGACTTCCCAGTAGGAAATTCCGACCTCAGGAGGCGTTCCAGATGAAATTTCCCACTCGGAACTCGAAAATCCTGACTGCACAGTACAACTGGAACACAGCATATTGTCTTGCTCCTGGTTACAATGAAATAAGTCATCAACTCTGCCAGCCCTGCTGCAGGGAATTTACCTGAACATGTCCTGCTTTGTTAACAAACAGCTTCCTGCTACTTCATGCTATAAATATTCCAGGGAGCTGTCAGGGAGCAGTAAAAATAGTTAAAAAAATAGGGTTGTTTATCTTCACACCTGCAGAAGAATTGGGGAATTCCTCTGGAGTTTTTGTGGTATTGTATTTTTACAGCTGGAGAAAAGCAGCCGCACCTCTTGGACAACAATCGGACAGATGTTTGTTTTATAGAGAAGGAATGACTTCACTTGGACTTTGTTGCACTTTGACTTCCTCTGACTTTTCAAACAAACAGTAACCCAAACACATGCACGTTCACAACTGTGCCTAAACTCGCTCAGGAATGAGGATGGCTGCACATTTGCACAGGGCGTGTTTGCAGAAGAGAATCCTGAGAGAGCTCTTCGTCGGGAATGATGGAGCTTTTGGGAGCGTAACAGGTGACAGGATGTCGGTGCAGCCCGGCTCTGACAGCGGAGGGGGATTCCATTAGAAGGGATTTGGGCAGGGTGTCCTTGTTAAGGCATGAGAGTGATTCCCGTCCTCTGTTGTCTCGTACCGTGGAGAGAACAGGGGAATGGGCGGGGAGCTGGAATGCCTCGACAGTAACTCAATCCTGTGTTTGGCTGCAGTGTGGGTGCAAGTGTGACTGCATGTGTTTCTGTCAAGGCACAATGAAGTCATTTGTCTTCGGCTGCGCTCCTCCCTGAACACACTCCACAACAGTGGTGCACCGCTTTGCTTTTGTCGTTCGCGGTGACATATGTGAGGTATTTTGCGCTTTCTCTTTCTCTCTCTGTTGTCGGCGGTGCCAGGCAGTCGCTGTGCAGCTCAGCGGCCAGATTGGCTCGGCCCCTGGACCCTCGGCATTCAGTCTGGACGCCAATACACATTTGGGCTCCTGTAGAGACTGAGGATGATGGCAGGGGCAGAGGGCCAAAGAGCCTCCCATGCCAGCAGCTCCCACTGGGAGAGCAGGCTGCTGCAGGGCCATCTGTACAGGCGTCCTGACGGAGAAAGTAGGGCGTGGAGTGGGAAGCGAAGGAGGAGGACAGGGGGACACCAAGAGGGAGATGGGACTGAAACCCTGGATGACAAAGAGGTGCTCAGCTAGGGGTGGGAAACATAGTGCAAAAATCATGTCTTGGTATTTTGGAAGCTGAATGGCATTCAGGACATTTGAATAAAATTGAGATGTAGCATCTTGTTTTCGGGGGGGTCCCAACACAGATGCAAAAAATTAACACAAAACATGCATTACAATAATACACAGCAAACACAAAACACACTGCTCTCCACTTCAACAGCCCCCACACCACACCCACCCCATCACCAGCTCAAAAGTAATGCCCACACATATGCACATAACCTCAATGCAATACAGTACATCAGGAGCAACATAATGCCACAGCAATTTTAAATAAAGTAGTAAGACATATAAAATGAAAAAACAAAGTCAAAAACACGAACAGCTTGTTTGTAAGTGGGAAAATAAATTTGATCTAAAGATAAAGAAAGATAAAACTATATAAAAAAAATTAAAATATACAATATTTACAGATATTTTCTGTAATTATGTCTGTCTCAGTTCAAGAATTATAAACTTTGTATTGATCTGAGTCAAACTCAAACAGTGTCGATACCTGCAGAGATAGGTGTTGAAAATAAACCTTCAATCAGTGCATTATGTTTGAGAGGTAGATAGTTCTGCATCGAGGCAGAGGAAGCATATAATCAATTAATGAGTATGATGTTTGTGTCCAATAGAATATGAACATATTCACAACATCAACATTAAAGTATTTTCATTAATGAAGCAGCACACCGCACTGTATAAATTACTTTGTGCTCTTTCTAAAACACTTACATATTGATTAAAAGGAGTACATATTTATCTGACTGCCTGTATTTATTGATAAAAAAAAAGGATGATACTCTTTTGTGGTATGTGATCACAGTGTACCCATCCTCTAATGACTACTGAGTTCACTATACTCCAGTGCCTGCCATGGTCACCAGATCTCAATAAAACCGTGTAATTTGGGAACTGGAAGAAAACGAGATCTGCAACATGGATGTATTATATGGAGGGCGGCACGGTGGTGCAGCAGGTAGTGCACATGCCTCACTGCAAGAAGGTTGCTGATTCGATCCACCTGTCTATGTGGGGTTTGCCAGTTCTCCCCATGCATGCCTGGGTTCTCTCAGGGCACTCTGGCTTCCTCCCGCAGAGCAAAAACATGCTCATAAGGTCAACTCGCTAAAGGGATAAGTGCTATAGTCAATGGATGGACACATTTTTAGGGGGCGCTGCCCTCACGTTTAGCTGTGTTGCTCATTCCCTGAATGCACAATCTGTATAAGCTGAACCTCGTTGTATAGGGGACCAGTCAGGATTTCCACTGACGTAAAATAAAATACAAAGAGGTATTACTAAAGAGAAGAAATGATCGACCAAACTAACATTTCCAAACTTTTTCGAGGAGTACATATTGGTATAAACAGTTTTGTCTCACCCTATCTCTTGTTTGAAGATTTATTTCTAAACCTTAAAACTCTCCATGTTTCCCATCCCTATGTTTACCTACCTCCAAAGCCCCCGCCCATAATGGGAACACTCCTTTATTTTCTCCAGTTGCGTCTTTTCAGCTTTCAAAGAACAGGGAGGGAAATTTAGGCCAGCGCTGTAATACTCAGAGGCACACAAAACAGTGTCAGGACCAAAAATACATGAGGATCCACTTTTTTAGAGCACGGTCCCAAAATAGAGCAAATGTGGAAACTGTAATAAATTAAAGCAGCCACATGTGGATCCCTGAAGAAGAGAGAAAGTGTTAGAGTATGTAAATTAGTCTGCAGAGGAAGAGAGGGGTTTAGTGGGTCTGCTAGGAGGGGCTTTAACATTCATAGACTGCCTACAGGGGAATACCACCCTCTAACTCCCCTTTATGTTCTATTTTTCCATCTTATTCTTTTATTCAACACTCTCCAGGGTAAACTAGAGGATGCAGTTTCTACCTCAGTTTTTTTCACCTTCTTTAACTGTGATCTCTGACACCAGGAAGCAACAACAGAGACAAAACAAAGTATTGCTGCAATTCTCACACCGGATATTTGCTGTGCCCGACAGCGTGCTGCTCCTCTAAGAATAGCATTGCGTCATGTCTTGGTTTCACTCCTGTTTTGTGGTGTTTCTGAGTATTGGTATGCAGCATCCTTTCTGAAACACAATCATATCAAGACAGTATTGTCTTTTGATGGTACAGGGCTTCTGCCGACCCTTCAGTGGTCTTCGATTTTTTTTTTTTTTTTTTTTAAATATAATGCCAGAAAAGTGTTAAAAAATCGTGCTTTTAGTTGGATGGGGCATTATAAATGAGGCATGCCTGGATTCTTTTTAAATAAAATAATCCAGTTTGTGTGTGTGCAAATATTTGCATGTTCAGGTGACAATGTGCTGCAGTTTTCACAATTGTATGTGTTATTGGCATTTAAAAACCATAGATGATAGAGGGAAGAAGATGAGGAGTGCAAGTTGAAGGAAATAAAACAGAGCAAACTGATTATGAGATGACTTCCAAAGAAATTAATAAGATAAGAATTTCTTCTTGGACTATTTGAAATCAAAGACATTCATCATACCGTTTTGTCCAGCATAGGGTACATGCACCCTAAGGGGGGGTGGGTGCCTGAGGGTCTCAGGGGAGCGAGGTGCTCAGCTTTGAGGATGCCAAGAACTGTTTTACATAAATCATCTAACACAATGATAATACACTGAAGACCTTCTTTCCTTAAAAATCTAAATGTAAATGTAAATGTTCTTTATTTATACAGCCCTTTACGACAACCTTTTCGGTGAACCAAAGTGCTTTACGATAAATAATAAATAAAGAGGAATAGATAAAAACAATAAAAGCAATAAAATAAAATAAAATACACTAAAATAAGATACAGTAAAATAAAATTAAGTAAAAGAAAAAGCATCACCATGCTACTGGGTATTAAAAGCCATCCTAAATAAAAAAGTTTTCAGTCCAGATTTGAAGAGGCCCAGGTCAAAAATAAGACACATTTCACATCTTAAAGTCTTTGTGCAAGAGTTTTTGTGTCAGACCATTTTATATCTTGATTTAATCCATGACAAAAATTGAAATTCTGTCAAGACCACTTTGTAAAGAAAGGACACAAGAGCAGTTATTTGAATTTGCATTTATTTGCATATTTTACATTTTGTGGTATGGCTCTGATGGGGGCTCTCCCTGCCTTTCCACAAGCTAGTGACAGCCCAAAGCAGGAACAACACACATTCCTGCTCTCCTTGCAGCACAAGGAAAGCACGAGACGGGGGAATAGCATAAAGGAGGAGCTGGGGTGGAGGAGGGTATCAAAGCGGCTTGTAGTTGAAGCAGTGAAGAGTAAGCAGGCTAGAGCAGCTTTTAGCCAATTTAGCCAATAGCAGCTTCGAGGTAATCAGCTGGCTGTCAGTAGTGGTGGGCTAGCTTTAGATCAGCTGTTTATCAATGGAATGCTGACATGTTAGCAATCTTGACTCCATGTCGTTTGTCACAGCGATGCGTCAAAATTTTTGTGTAGGTTCAGTGGGTGCTCGACTTTTTTAGGTTGAACTTGTGCAGACTGCAGGGAAAAAAGGTTGGGAACCACTGAACTATACCACATAAAGCAGGAACCAGGAAATACATAAGAAACATCTTTATTTTGATATTAAAAAATACGCTGCAAGTCTTTATTAGCAAGACTGGCAAGAGTCAGTTCTAGTTGAGAACTAGTATCAACTGGTGCAGCATTTCTCAACTGGTGTGGTGGGGAACACCACTGTGCCTTGGGAATTTGTCCCTCTGAAAATTAGTATTACTGATAATTCTGTCAAGGTGCAAGTTCTGTATCATTTATCTATCTTTAAACCTGTACAGAAACACTGCCTTTTGCTGTTAAGAACTAGGAGGTGGAGAATTAATCATCTTATTTCTCGCCTATTTATAAGATCCCCAAATTCCATCAAATAAAACTGCCAGGTTTAATTGTGTGTTTGGTAGATTTTTTACATTTTTTAAATGAATATTTGCATGTTTTTGGACAAATATTTCCCAAATATTACAGCTTTCTGTCTGAATTTATTAGGTATAGGATATGAATAATCTTGTCCAAACCAATGAGATATTACAACACATTGAAAAGACTATCATGCATCGTTATTAATGTGATTTGCCTTGAACAAAATGTTTGAAATTAAAATCATGTAACTTTATAGTTTAACATGCCCCCTATGAGTCCTTTTTTGTTAGCTTTAAATGCCTTGCAAAACAATAATGTCACTCATAAGAGGCTGTCAACCCAAACAAAACAAAGAGTTCAAGGAAGTAGACGCGGCAAACAGGAGACAGAGGCAGTATTATGTTTGGCTTGTCAGCATAGCACCAACAGTGAAACGTGTCCTGTCTGAGTCTTTGTGATTTTAAGCACGGGTGGAAACATTAGCAACATGCTAAAGCATTTGTTCAGCATAAAAACAGGAGTGCCTTCTTCTTTACAGACAGACAGGATCTCGAGGTCAAGATGAAGAATAGGATCAATCTGTAGAATTAATTAAAATCTGTAGAATCTCATCAATTCCTGCCTCTATAAGTTTTGATAATGACCTAAATAATAAGATCATGGATGCAGTGGCTGAATCGGGACTCTTCAGAAGCATGGTCAGATTCAGACAGAGATATGGTAAAAGGTTTTAATGTGAGAGCTTGTTGTAGATCCACGGCTCCTTCACATTTAGAGGAGCCAGATCATGTGGTCCAGGCTTCTGCCCCCGAGTTGCTTCCCTTTGGAGGGCTTTCAGGGCATCCAACTGTGGGGAGGTCCTGTTGTAAACCCAAAATCTGCAGAGGGGATTATAAATTCTTTCTGGCCTGGGGATGCCTTCATATCCCCCAGGAGGAGTCAGAATGAAATGTGAGGGTGAAGCACATCTGGATCAACAGTCTTTTGATAAGAATGTATGTGTGGAGGAACACTCAAACTGGATTTCATCTATTAAAACAATTAAGATTTATATAATTTTGGACAGCAATGTTCCAGTTTTTTCATGAACCTTTAGAGGAGGTCAGAAGGGAAAAAGATCTGGATGCAAGTTTCTCCGAGGTCCAAAACTGCTGACTGGTACTGGGCCATATCATTTGGTAGTGGGTTGGAGAGAAACAAAATTAAGTAGCTTGTTTCTTCTGTGCAGACTTTATGTTGAGCCTCTCAGTCTCTGTCACCACTAGATGAATGAAAAAGTTCAACCTGATTTATTTTAACTGGTAATTCTTCTGCCCGTGCTCTGTTTCACTTGGGAACATAATTAAAGATATTTGACTCTGCACTCTGTAACTGGAGAACAGTCGAGCACACAAGAGCACTCAACTTCCTGATGTGGAAGGATTTAGTTCAGAGGTCAGACCTAGAAGATTCTAGTTTCAAAACTTTTCAGAAACTTTCCATTGGTAGTTAAGCTTTGGAGCTTTGAAAACATTCCAAATCAGAAACTTTCCATGGGAGTCGTGGGAATTAACTGGAAATTGGGAGTAATTATAACGAACTGTATCATATCCAAACATAAATAAAACCATTTTGTTTTGTCATGAGCAGACATCCATGCAAAAGAATGATGAAAAACACAACATTTCAACAGATTTATTTGCAATTAAAACTTTATCCAGTTTTAATTATTTTATTGATCAATCAGTTTCAACGCCACTTTATGTCGTCCACATGCTCCAGGGTTCAGGGTTCTAGATTATCTGTGCATGTGATGGAGGATTGCACAGTGCATGTAGGGGACGTGGCCTCAATGCCCCTGCAGAAAGCAAAGTGCTGTGTGCATATTCTCAAGTGTACTTGCATAAAATCTGGTTATTTTTGTCAAGATTATGCTCAAATATATTTTGTCCAACTTTATTTTAAATTCTTATTAAGGGCCAACCTTCAGTTTTTGAAATTCCAGGTTTATTCACATGATATCCATTAATTCCCATGGAAACTTTCCAACTTTAAAAATCCCAGACTTGTGCAACCCTGTCAGAAGCAATAAATACTCATCAATAACCAGTAAAATCATCAGATCAGCTCAGATTAATAACCAGTGAACAAAACTTTCAGCTGACTGTGTCCCTAAATGTCATTGTTAATCAGCTGATAAAAACAGAGTGAGTCTTCTTGACCGTCTCTTTATTTGGGTTTAGAAACAAGCCCATGACTCCCTCTGACCCAATGTTATGGTGAGCTATATGCACAACACCTGTGATTGTTTGCCACCGTTGCTTCCCCACGAGTGTGCTTCGCGTTTATGTTGTCTTACATAAAACTGGACCAGGGTTTGGAAAAAGTCTGGGATCAGTGTTCTAGACTATTCCTGCTGCTTTATAAAGCTCATGTGTCTGTTACTGACCTGTAAATGAGTAACATGTCCTCTACTTTCAGTCAAAGTGATGATTAATAGATATGTCAGGCTGCACCAATGAATCAAAGTCAGCGTGGACAGCTCTGATGGATTTTATCTTTCTTTCTGTGAAGGACTTTTTTTTTAGAAATGTCCCAAACTGTGGACAAGGCAGACATTAACCGATGAAACTGAGCGGAGCTTCAGAGCTTTACTTCAACAATAACCCCTTAGTGTCTACATGACCCCACCAGGGAGCTCTAACTCCTCACCTTTGACTCTGTAATGGTGGAGGTCAGACAGTTTGATTAGATCTCAGTAAGCCTCTTTGGCCTGCTGATTGTCTTTGTCTCTTGAGTCTTCGGTGCCAGAGAAGATTTGTCAGCAGCTATCTCAAAGACATTCTTGTAGGTGTGAGTAACAGTATTAATGCAGCTAAACAGGTTCAACAGAGACGGAGATAGAAACGACTGCAAGAATACAGAGATTAACACAGTTCTGGAGCAGTTTGACAGCTTAGAGCAGCATGGCCATGTCAGGAATGTCACTGTTTCATCAACACACACATGCACTCAGAGCAGGACGGTCAAGGGTGCTGATAAAGGCCGTGCGTCTCCAGACTGTGTCATTGTGTTAATCATGGTAGAACAAAGCTGGCAGATCCCCTGATGGCAACGATAACAGCGCACACGCCGAACAATGGCGCTTCCCCAGCTGTCTAGACGCTGTTGGTGAGCTGCTGGAGATCTCAGAGGGGATTAGAGCACAGACCACTACACTCACCTGGTCTGAGCCGCTTGTTTCTCAATGAGCTTTTCCATGCAGCGCTGATGCAGTGTGACAGGCGCAGAGGGAGGAGGGCGGGGCATCGTGAGGTATGCAAACTAGTAAGACGAGGAGTACAGCTGTGGAGGGTGGTGTGGTCAGCCGGAGGGGAAAAGACGCATGAGGGGAGATGGTCTGATAAACGAAAGAGAGTGACTCTGTTATTGGAATGGGCTGTCAGGTTTGAGCTTTTTCCAATCATAAAATCTCAACCCGTCATGGGATTTGTGGGAGTTTTCAGAGTGTAAATAAATTATCTGTTTGAGTCAAAACTTTTATTGCACTCTCATGGCTGAAGCCGCCTCCTCCAACCCTTCCCCAATGACACAATTACTAAAAAATGTGAACCTGATGGAGAAAATAACAGCTGAAAATGCATTTGTTGTTATCTTTAAAGTCTCCTGTCAGTACCTACTTTAATCTGCCAAACATATGAAAAAGTCTCCTTTATTTTACTAATTTATTTATTTGTTTACTTATTTAATTATTGTGCTATTTTGATGTTGTTGTTATCATTTGTATTTTATTTTTATATTATTTTATTATCATTAATTTTTTTTATTATAGCTATGTAATTTATCAATATATATTAATTTGATTTTTATTATTGATTTATTATGTATATATAGAGAGATAAATGGATTGAAAGAGACACAGTGTTATCATAATTGTTAGTTAACTAATTAATTAGTCAACACATTTTTTTGTCTCCTTTACCACTAATTCACTATTGATTATTTTCAGTAAATGAGTTCTTTCTAATGTAATTTTTATTTTTTTTGTGTCTCCAAAAGGTCTTGCTGTATTTAGGTGTGGATCCATTTTTTTTTTACCATGAATAGTGGTGATATCAGAAAACTCTTTTATTGCAAAAATGATCCAGGAAATTAGAAAAGTGGTGTTTTTTGGTTTCCATAAAATTATACACAAATGTAGCATGATGTACTTTGGGTCATGTGACTGACATTGCACATCCTGTTTTAATGTGGTGTTGTTCGGCCCTGATTGAACGGCAACAGCAACTCAAATAAACATGTTATAACCAAGGTAAGTAGAAGACCATTTCTGAACGAACATGTCAGACAAAAAATAGTGCCAGTTTGGTTAATATGTGACTCCAAATTGGTGGGGACTGTGTGTGCGTGGTTGTCTTTGTCTCTATATGTCAGCCATGTGATGGCTGGTGATCAGTCCTGGGTGTACCCCACCTCTTAACTAATGTCAGCTAGGATCGGCTCCAGCCCTCATGATCAGTGCTGCCTGCACTTTCGCCAGGTAATAAAAGTTAGAGAGAATATAAGACCCCAGACATGCCCAAATATTATTTAGAGTTCCTCTTGTAGACCCCATAAGCAGACCTTGAGTTAAAGTTTACACTTACACAAAGATGCACTGAAAAGACTTGTGGATCTGGAGGTATCCTAGCAACGACTGCTATAAGAGAGAGCTCTCTGATTGGTGGGTCAGCAGACCAATCAGAGAGCTAGCCAAGGGTCAGTCCAACATGACATTGTTTTATGTAATAGTTGCTTTGGGTCACCTTGGTCGCCCTGTCAGGTGAAGCCGGTATGACTCCTTGATGATGCATCAGTGTGTTTTCTTTCCTCCTTTTGAAGGCGCAGGGCCGAGTATCTCACATGATCACTGATGACTGTTTTATCATGAGACCTGTACATCTACGAAGGAGTTACCTGACTGACATCTGCTCAAATGCTGCAGACTGTGAGGTGTCGACCGACAGACGCAGAGCTGTGATGAAATGATGAATCAGAGCTGCTGAGATGCTGGAGGGTAGAAGCAGGAGAGCTGAGGAGGAGGAGGAGGAAGAAACAGGGAGGAATAAAGAGAGTGAAGATTATCTCAGACGATAGAGGAAGTCATTGCCAGTGCTATCACGTAGTATAAAACCCTCAGTCACTCCCATACATATATGAATATAAACACACTGGCAGACATGAGTGTGTGTGCATGAGATGACTCATAGATAAACTCCAGGATTTAGACTCAGAGCGAAGCAGATTCTGTCTTCCTGTCGTTTCTATCACAGAGGAAGTTACTCTAAGTTACCAAAATGCTTTTTTATTGCATCTTTTTCTGCTAATCAAGAGATTTTTTCTTTGTTGGCAGATGCTGTAATCCAATTTGGAGGAGGTCGCTGCAAGGACACTAAGGGCTTGTCCCAGTGGAACCTAATTTAGACGGTGACAATCATTTTTATTGGAATAAAACTGATAAAAAGCTCTGACAAGAGAAAATGGATGTAGTAGGGCTGGGGGATATGACTTAAAAAAAAAATTTGATTTTTCAACACAAAACTTAACTTGTCATTTTAATCCCTCAAACAAAAAAAATTGTTGAAGTTTGGCTTTAAATTCATCAAAATATGTCCTGAAGTAAACTGGAATTATCTCTTGGAATAATAGTACATACTGTGTAACTGTTTATACAGTTTTATACCACATATTTGGTGTTTAGGGCAGCACAGTGGCACAGAAGGTGTGATCCCCGTGTCAGTCTAGACCTTTCTGTGTGGAGTTTGCATGATCTCCCTATGCATGTGTGGGTTCTCAGGCTTCCTTCCACAGACCAAAACATTAGGTTGAAGGGTGACTCCAGATAGGTTTGAGTGTGAGTGTGAGTGTGAATGGTTGTCTGTCTTTCTATGTGGCCCTGTGATTGGCTGGCGACCGGTTCAGGATGCACCCTGCCCATTGTCCAATGTCAGCTGGGATAGACTCAAGCCCTCCTGACCCTAAAAGGAATAGAAGAATAGATAATGGATGGATGGATTAATGGATGTTTGGAGTATAATGCCAGTGTTCAGGCAGAAGCTGGTCCTCCTTAACCGTAGTAAACCTTATAAGACAAACTTTGGATCATAGTGACCTTATAAGAATGAAAGGCTTTGTAAATCATCTCTCACAAACACCTCCCACCCCCTCGTCATTTGTGCCTCTGTCTTTGTGTGCCCATGTTTAGGTGTCTATAAGTGCACGGCTAAGTGCTCGTGTGTGAGGCACCAGTGAGAACAAAGGAAACCTGAGCCCCACTAACAGGAAACTGGAGACATGAGCTGCTGCTCTGCCGCCAGTATGAGTTTGACCTTTCAACCCAGGGACCTGTGACACCCAGGATGGTTTATGGAGGTGTCTGATAGGCGCGGTGGGGGAGGGAGCCTGAAGGTCAACAGAGGATGAAACCATGGCTGGATGGTTCAGTTCCTTCCAGTGATTCAGGCTGATAGCCAGAGTGGCCTGACCGAGCCACAGTGACATTTAAAGGCTTTGTTGCCCTAAAAGCTTTTGAATGGACAGAATGTAGATTCCTTTGCATGGGGGCTCACAGTCTACACAACAACAAAAGTCTACATTAAGAGTAGGGATGTACGATATTATCAGAACAATGTCAGAATCAGAATATAGGAACATTTTTGCTGATGTTTACAGCTGATATTTTGGATGTACAAGTTCTCCATAATATTCCATATTTTACTGTAATATTGGCAGAATGTATGATGTTCCATAAAGGTTTACCTTATCATCACTGAGTTTGCAGTTTTATAAATCAAAAGCATTTTTTGTTAACACATAAAATGTTGTCTTCTTGTTTTGAAGCTGTTTCTAGCACAAATGAGGCTTTGTGCTTTAGACAGACAATACCTGTTTCAATATCAGTTTTAAGGATAATGAATTTGGAAAAAGCAGCTTATGGGATACTGGCAAAATCCAATATCCATAGTTTAGAAATGTGTGATCAGCTCCACCCTCCTCTGCTGCTTCCTGTTCTGAATTAAATTCACAGTGTAACACAAAACCGCCACAAATAGGCTCCATTATATTTACACCTCGAGAGATTCACATTAAATCCATGAGGCCATAACATCTGCGCCAATTCACGCTGCAATACAGCTTGAATGAGTGCGACACGGCGTGTGCCCCCACATACATGCAAAGGCAGAGATGCGCACTCGCAGCGCTCCTGTCTCCCGCTGAGTCCTAGTGCCTCCCTCTCTTCAACATCAAGCCTCTGTTACGACCTCTGGAGATGGAACAAAGAGGGGGTCAACTCGTCCTCCATTCTGTCTCCTGACGTTCACAGTGGAGGTGAAATGGCAGAGCGAATTGTGCTAAGGACTGTTTCAACAAAAACAAACTGCCTACTGTTAAGTGTTTTTTAATTTCATATTCAAAAAGTGGAGCTTTTCCATTATGTGATATCTGCTGGACTCAGCTCGACTATTCTTGATTGTTTTGGTTCTCCATTAGGGATCGTACCTGGCACAGTTTTTTCAATCACCTCCGGCTGGGTTCCAAGCAAGCTGAGCCGAGACAACACATGTACATGATATGGAGACACTGCTGACCTCTTTCTGCATCACTTTCCTCTGCTTAAATAGCACGTTGTTTGCTGCTTGCAACATCTTCGGAACAAAAATCATCTCTTAACTGTGACAAAAAGCATCAGGGGGGTTGGCATCTCTATCCCCTCTGTTTCCACCTCTGTTTGCGCAGCGTACATTGCAATAAATACAAATTCTGATTCTGAAGTTTAATCACTTCTCCCTTGTGCCATGACCAACTTTCCCTAAAAATGTCATGAAATTCCACTGAGAAGTTGTTAAGTTGTTCGTGAAAATGTTGAGAACTGCTTTATCTCGATATGTTAACAAATCCTTTAAAAAAATCAGAATTCAGATCATCACCAAAATCAAACCATGTCTTCCAGGTGCCATGACCAGCATTCTGTGAAAATGTCATCAGAGTTTGTTCGTAGTTTTTTGAGTTATCCTGTTCACAAACAAACTAATAACAAACGCTGGCAAAAACATGGCTTCATTGGTGGAGGTAATTAATGTGTCATGGCTTGTCGTGTTTAATAGCTGGATAGGACATGATCTGTGACAACTATGATAAGTAAAGATGCCTCAGGTCTTTTCTGAGCCTTGTAAGCGTGGAAATTCTGCATGTTCTTCCTTTAAGGAGTGTTATTCTAGTTTGGTCTTGGTCTTTAAATGGGAACTGACTACCTTGTCTTGGCTGCAGAGGTTGGAATATGGCGTGTTTATATGTTAAAAAATACTCCTGCGTGTTACTCAAGGTCTCGCTGTCAGCAAGTAGTTTCGCAGGCTTCTCCTGCCTTCTTCAGGCAGAGCGGCTTTGTGCTGCTGTACATGCCTGCAGGCTCTGAAAGACTGTGGCTGTCCTTGGTGCTCAAAGATTGAGGTATGAAGCCACCAGTGGTCAGAGAAAACTTTCTTTATTAACCAACATTTCTGCTCCTTCTATCCCTGCCTTTTACCTCGCTCCTCCCTGACATATCCGTCACATGGTGAGCACATTGCTGCGTGAGGATGATGGCTGCTCCCCGAGGATCATTATGCTCTCTGTATCTGTAGTGTCATCGCTCCAGTGCATCGTACACTAAGTGCTTTCTTCCACTACAGCTGCAGCGTGCTTTCATTGAGAGAAGCAGAATGGTGAATTTTTAAAATGCGTAACCCCGAGTGCTCTTAAAGTGAAAGGAACACAGGGTAAAGATGGAGGCCACTCGATCGCTTTCAGGCAACAACTGTCTCCACGGCGACTGATTGACCCACATTCTCCTCTCTGTCTTCTGTCAAGTTTGAGTGAGAGTTAGGGGTTGCTCTGTGCTCTGGCTGATCATGAGTGTAAAGAAATAAGTTTAAGCAAGAGAGAAGTCCATACATGAGTCCTAAAGCAAATGGGTCAAAGTGAGGCTCTTTTTATTTGTGTTTGTGTGTCAAAAGTAATTCATGTGTCATTCACACACATGGATCAGAGTAGAGAGGCTCAAATTTTTTGCTCCCAGAGTTGTGGGTCACAGGTTTGCTCTTCTCTCATGTGGTTTGGATATCAAGAACTCAAATTGGCACTGACTTTAAGAATATATGTCATTTGCTTTTAGAAGTGCAAGAAATTATTGATAAAGCAATACATTTGATATTTTTTGGCATAATACAATATCAATACGTTTTTGCTAATTCATAATATTTTGTTTTTCAATAATTTATGGGAATTTGAAAATTTGAGAAATGAGCCACTGATAATGGAGTCATTAAGGAATGGATCAATCAGCAGAATCAATAGTAAAATTGGTATCAATAAAATCTTATCAATGCCCTTTTTCAGTCACAGTATGGTAGTTGTGATGATTCCACTCCAGACAGCATCAAATTGTTTCCTCTCATAAAGGAGGAACTGGTCCTGCTGAGTATCATAAATATGTTAGACAGACAAAAGGAAGTGATGGTACTAAATACAGAAATCACTGACCAGAACATGCCCTAAAAGTGACATTTGCATAACTAACATCATTTCTGACAAACACTTTTCACTATCAGGTTTTAAAATAATTTAAAAAAATCATTTTTATGATTGAATTATTCACTAAGTACCCAAAAGAAATGCCTGATTTGCAAATAGATTCTACATTTGCAACATTTTTTTCACAATATTTCCACTACTTTTGTGCAATTGAGCCAGAGTGCAGGCATTTTTTTGATTTTATTTATGACCTTTGCCAAGGAGGGTGTGTTTTATGTATGTTTGTTTGTCTGTCTGTGAGCAAGGTAACGTTAAAGTTCTTTACAGATTCTGATCAAATTTTCTGGGGATGTTGGTCAGGCCACAAAGAAGAATTTTGTTCACAAGTTGAATTATAGTTTTATTTAGCCTGTGGCTGATATCTCTATGCATAACTAGGGGTGTAGGAAAATATATAGTAATATTTTGTGGCACAATAATGTCTGGTATGTTTAGCATAATATCTAAGTTTGTCAAAGTTATTTAATAATTTCCAGAAATGCTGGACAGTTGTTTCGTACTTTAGTTCAGCCTCTGGCCTCTAGTTGGCAGCACACATTCATCCATTCGACTAAATCACTCTGTAACATTCACTGTGTTTTATTTCTGTCACTGAGACAGACAAAGTTTATGAAAGAGCAGGGTCCATACTTTATGTAAGAAACTCTTAATGCTAGAAAATAATTGCAAAAAGAGGCTTTTCAGTGAAAAAATCTTGATGTATTGCTCTGTTTACAGTTTTGCCATATATCATGACATATCAGATTATCAAACATGTAGCAAAATATTTTTCCTATCACAGACCCCTAGACCTAAAATAATTTCAAACCATCCTCTGTAAAATACGTAGAAATCAGACTTTGCAGGTGTTATGTAGATTTCCAGCATGATACCTCATTATTGAAGATAGAGGTCCCCCTGTAGCAGATGAAAAGTTTTTCAATCAATTCTGTTACAAGTTGACCTCAGCTGACCTGAAAATCATCCTACAAACTTTGCCAATACTTTGCCAGTAGTGCATCATAGCGTTTACCCCCCTGACATCGCTGTGGGCCCCTAAGCCCCACTTTGGAAACCACTGATCTAAGATATCAGCATTTTTGTTCATGGTTGATTGACTGACATTTAAAGTCTTAATTTTTCATACAAGAGGACGAACAATCGAGAAGACCCTGATTATATCGATCAAAACCTGCATGCAAGTGTGATCTGTGATATGATACAAACAGTATGTGCTGCTGTGACACCATGGCTCCGTCCTGTGCCTTTATAAATGTACAATAATAGTTAAGGATCTATACTGCCTTAAGTAACCATTTTAAGAGATAGTTACTGAAATCTTAATACTTATACCACTTTCTCCTGAGTCCTGTCACTAGAACGAACCTTCTTCTATGCCATGTGCATCCCTCCATATACTCAGAGGGAGTTAGGGTATTTGTTGTTATACCTGAAATTATGGTGACTCAATCTGCATTAGTGTTAGCGTCACATCTTCATCACCAGCTCTGCTATAATCTCTTTGCAGTAAATGAAATTCTCTTCCTCAAACTGAGCCTGAACTTCCTCGTTCTGCCTCTGTTTTGCTGACAGCTCATCTTTCTGTTTGCCGTCTGTGTTTCAGAGAGGAATGCCCCAGACTGTGTGCTCAGGCACCATGTTCACCACTCCCACTGGCTTCAGCCCTCATCTGGCCTGCGCTGAGCCTGGGGAGGAGGAGGAGGCCCCTCAGGAGGGCCCGGAACCCGGGGCCTGCCTGGCCGATGGGCCTGCCATCACCTCTGCCTCCCTGGACACTCTGATCCAGAACCTGGTCCCCACTGCTGATTACTACCCAGAGGTAAATTCACAAAATCTAGTTAAGGAAAAGGAAAAAAAATTCGCCCCCAACAAAACCTTTGTTTTTCTGGGGCACAGCACACTTGCCCAGGGCCTTTGCCTCTGGGT
This sequence comes from Cetoscarus ocellatus, assembly GCA_037902135.1. NCBI lineage: Eukaryota > Metazoa > Chordata > Actinopteri > Labriformes > Labridae > Cetoscarus > Cetoscarus ocellatus. The sequence goes on from JBAMNC010001235.1 coordinate 157,540, forward strand.
CACGACTCTCTTTAATGTGATTTTTTGCCAAAGCAGCCAATAAAATGAGGTAGGAGGCAAACTTTACTTCTCACAACACCAGTTGATCTCTTGTGTTGTTGCCGCTAGCTTAAGCCTTTGCCTTTAAGCAGTGTGTTGCCATGCTGTGCTACATGCTTTCTTATGCTGTCTATTTGGCAGTGCAGTTTTTATAATGGTCCTGGCTTGTACATGAAACTATCACAGATGAAACAGAGCATGCAGTGTTTGAGTGAAGTGTCGATAAATAACTAACAACACTTGCTTTTTGTTGCACAAACACTTTGCACAATTAAAAGTGAGGAAACATTAAAGGGATATTTTTTTTGTTTTCGTGTCTTGTCTCACTCCTGAGTCCATGACAAGCAGATAGACACCATTCTTTCGACTGTGCGTGCAGTAACAAGGAAGAGACGGGCAGAGCTCACCCACTGCTAATTAGCTTAGCTCAAACACTGGGAGTCAATGGGTAGTGTTAGCCTTCCTCTGCCTACAGTCATCAGATAAACTCTGCAGCAACTCTAAACGGTCCAGTGTGCTTGTTGTGACTCGTTTTTTTTAACCACATTATGTTACGTTATCTATTTTTAGACTTGATAGAAATTTTTGTAATTTTGCAAGGAGATACATGCAAAACTAAACCACAGGGCGCATGTGCAAACCACAGCAGGCGTGCTTATAAGTAGATCAACAAAACAAAGCCTCTATTTACGAGTAAAAGAAGATTGGCACTAAGGATTATGGGCAACGTTGTAAGAGAAGATGAAGATGATTTCTTCCGGGTTTAGTTTGATGCATTTCTTTTGAAAATTACATAAATTGCTAATCTTAGTCTCTAGCCAATTAGCAGTGGGCGAGCTCTGCCCGTCTCTTCCTTGTTACTGCACACACAGTCAAAAGAATGGTGTCTATCTACTTGTCATGGACTCAGGAGTGAGGCAAGACATGAAAACACAAGGAAATACTGGCGTATCCTTCTTAAGGAGATGAAATGTACAGCCACTGAATAAAATACAGCAGCACCAAAGTGTTCCTCATATTTCTCTACACTGTAGATGGTATGTAAGATTTTTTGTCATTCTGATAATGCAAAAAAAACAAGGTCAGACCATTTCGATGACCACATCAGTATTTAAAGTGCCACTCTGCTTCTCTTTAATCACAGTCTGCCTCTGTGTTAATCGATGTAGCCTCAGTGCCTTATCCTGTGTCTCCCTCTCCTCTGACAGAAAGCCTATGTGTTTACCTTCTTGCTGAGTGCACGTCTGTTCATCCCTCCTCCTGAGCTGCTGGCCCGGGTGTGTGAGCTGTGCATCAAACAGCAGCAGCTGGATCAGAGCCCACTGGACACGGTGAGCGCTGCACCACGCACAAACGCACAGCTCCAGGATAAAATGAACGAGTTAATGAAGACAGACTGGCACGGCAAAGGCTTCAGAACATACCTCTGATCTGCATATTGATATACATATAAAAAAATTAAACAATATACAACACATGTATGTATATGTGTGCTTATTGTGAGCCCTACTATTGCTACTGAAATCTGCATTTCCCCCATCCATCATCCATCCATCCATCCATCAAGTTAAAAACACCTACAGGCCCCTGAATGTCTCTCTTTCTTTATTTTTCTTCTTTTTTTTCTAACTTGTTTTTTTCTTGTCTTCACATATGCTGCATCCACCAAGCAGTCTCGTTCAGTTTGGCTCAGTATGGTTCGCAATTATAGTTTTTTCCTCTCGCAGTCACGCAGTTACATGGCTGGCAAGACCCTCTCTTCTCAGCTCACCCCCCCCCCCCCCCCCCCGAAGTGAAGAAACAGCTGGTGGTGGAAACGCAAACAAGATCAGGGTTTTACAAATGAAACCATACCAAACTGTACTGAACAAAACCAGACCATTTGGTGGAAATGCTGCTGCTTAATTTGTCTATTTCCAGCTTCGACCATGTCGCGTGGCTACAGCTGTCTTTTTTCTTTTCTGTCTCTCCTCCTGAAAACTTTGTATGTTTTGTATTTTTCTTTGAAATAATAAACCACTTTTTTAAAAAATATTTATTTAGATACTCAAAGTAATCAGACTTCATTTAACCTCTTTGCAAACAGGCCAAGGTTCGTAAGTTTGGTCCCAAGATCCTGCAGCTGCTGACAGAGTGGACGGAGACGTTCCCATCCGACTTCAGGGACGAGAAGATGGTTGGACACCTCAAAGACATCATCCACAGGATAGCTCCATGTGATGAGGTGAACTAAAGTCAGCAGCATGAGAACATTTTAGCCACTTTGACCAAAGATGTGGGCTGTAATGAATGTTTTAAGAATTACAAGACCTGAGGGCCACATGAGTCCACCTCCCTCCCTGCGTTATGTGTTAACGAAAAAATTGTGGTATAACAGTTTGATGTGCATGTCTCACACAAGAAGGTTGTTGGTTCAAATCCCCTGAGTCATTCAAGGGCTTTCTGTGAGGAGTTTAATGGTCTCACTGTGCCTGCGTGGGTTCTCTCCGGGCACTACAGTTTCCAACAGACCAAAACATACTCATTATGTTAATTTGCAGCTCTAAATTGCACTTGCCGGTGTGAGTGTTTGTAAATAATGTCTCCATGATGGTTCAGATAGTACCCCACCACTTGCCCACTGTCAGCCAGGATAGGATGCTTCCCTCCAGACCAAAATAATAAATATTAACTGCTATAATTGTGTCTGTAGAATTTTACATTGAGCTTTATGACATTTGTCTGCAAAAAATAGAGATATTAGTAAGAAATGCTGATAAATATTCTAAAAATTGCTTTAATAAGTTGCTTAAATTGACTTAAGTTCTTTATAAAATGAAGGTACAATAGTTGGGTCTTTGTTTAAAATGTTAATGTTGCAGTATTATTATGACTTCAGACACCACAATCTCTAAAGAGATGGCAGCCAGTAATGCCACTGCTACTGCAATAATACAATGTTTTTTCTTCTCCTTTCTTCCTTTTTTTGTTATCATTACTGTTATTGTTTAAAATAATTTCTTGTCTATATTTACAGATTATTCTTAATATTGTGTAATTAATGTATAATTGTTGCAGCCAGAGTGTAAGAAAAGAAAGAACTGAACATGTTTAAAAGAAGGACTTTGGAAGAGAAAAATATATGAAAATGCCAAATTAATGTTATATGTCTTTTGTAAGGTTCAAATAAAACATAAATTCTTAAAAAAATATGAATGTTGCCACCATAAATGCAGATGAAAGGTGTAATTTGGTTAAATAATTAATCATTTTGATAGTCTGGTTAATACTGTTTTTACAGTATGTCCCTCTAGCCTTTAGAATGAAAAATGAGGCCTTCATATTAATCACTGTTGCCCATCCCTGTGCTCGATCCCTCTTTAAAAATGATATGAGTGATGGACTTCAGCAGGATGAGATTTTGTGACGGCCTGATGGGTAATTTTACCATCATTGCAGTTTCTAAGCCTCCGTGACTAGCAGCGAGAAACGCTCTGATGGAGAACTAAATTCAATTATCATCACTAGCAGTGCAGCGGGGTGATGGAGGAAGTCAGAGTGTCAGTGCTGGGTGAGTAACCGCAGCTCAGTATTACACAATCTTACATTACCAGTGAGGAGAGGAAGCAAGGACGCGAGAGGAGGGGAGGCTCTATCTGCAGCCTCCAGCGGGGATACAGAGGAGGGGAGAGGGATGGATGGAGGGAACGGGAGGGGGGAGGGGATGCAGGGGCAGAGAGAGAGGAGGAGGAGGAGGAGGAGGGTGATGGAGTCGAGGAAGAGTGGAGGGAGGTGAAGAAAGGACAGAGAGGGGATGGTGGCAGTGGTGATGAATGTGCTGCTATTTACAGATCGCTGTCTGCAGTATGGTGTGTGTGTGTGTGCACGCATGAGTGCATGTTTGTGTACATGCGTGAGCTGTAGCTTCAGGTCATTTGTGAGCCCGTGACCTGAAGGCCTCGGTGACCAGTCATGAGCAGGGAAACACATGATCCTCGATGCAGCACAAAACAAATCTCTGCTGGAAAAACCTCGAAAACACATTTTTAGCAGAAATGACTCGTACTCTTTATTTTTGGGCTCATTAAATGATCTCAAACACTGTTAATTAGCATCAAAATGCTTTTGATGCTCTTGAATTCTGTATTGTCTTTAATAAAGGAAAAGAATGTTGCCATAATGAGTCACAAAATGCAGAAATAATCAACATTTTAGTGCTCCTGCTTTCACTATCTGGAGCTCTTTTCTTTGATAAGATTAAATAAAGCCACAGGGAGCTTTGACAGAAAAAAGGCACTTTTCCTCATAATTCGTGTCTTTTTTGGTTAAAAAAAAAAAAATTGAGGAGTTGATGTTTCACTTAAACATAGTGAACTTATATCTCTGAAACCAGGTGATGGATCTTAATGAGGACAGCTGTGCTTGGAGGATCGCACTTTTGTCTATTTACAAAACTGCTTCAGGTAAAATATACCCCAACCAGAAGTTTTTAATTAAGCCATAAAGTCCAGTGTTTCATTTCAGAGATGTTGTGTTTTCTGATCCAAAATGAAAAATCCATAATAAGTTATTTTTAATCAAATTTTCTTCATAAAATTTCTATTTTGACCCTTAGAGAAAGTGACAACTTCCGGTCCATCTTTTGGGTCAATCACATGCACCCTTTTTCTTTTCTCCTTTTTTTGACAGTAGCCTCCAATTAGAAGCTGCCAAAATCAGCAGGAGAAAAAATAGTGACCTACCACTTCCCAAAAATAATGAAAAAGAAAGTGTGAAATGTTATGCTGCCCTTTAAAACATGCGAGACAAGAATTAAATCCAATAGTGGCACTAAGACCTATGAAGCAAAAACATCTGGAGACATAAATCTTAATAAGAGAATAGATTTTGCTTTGAGTTCTTGAGCATACTTTCATTTTTTCCTGTAATTGCCAAGGCTTAAGTACACCACTTTCATCTATTTATCCATTTTAATCTGGTCTAAAGGCCCTGGTTTAAGATGTGAGGTCTACATGTCTGTGCAGTCAGTGGTGGTCAGACATTTGACACTCTGAATAAATGCTGAATCAATTCTGAATCTGATTCAAATGCAAAAAGATTTTTTGGACACCTCGTCTAAGGGGCATTTAAAACTGAAAAGGCATAATATGGGTGCTTTAAAATAATAAAAGTTTAAGTTAACAGCAGTTACCAGACAACGTTTTGTATTAAGCTAAAAAAATAGCCTGTAAAGTGCTTTTTTATTAATATCATGTCAGTTTATTGTTTTTGTGCCGTGCTGGAGTTCAGCTTTGCTGTGGAGAGAGGCAGTGAACAAAATGAAATAAAATCCTCACACAGATAATAAACAGTCTGCCTGTGACCTTGAAGGATGTTATATGTCTAATGCACTATTACATTGTCATATAAATCACATTTACATGCAGTGTGATGGTTTAGCTCTGCAGCAGGCAACTGGAGAGCTCTTTTGATTTATGCCTATTACTGGTCCGAGACGCTTTAGTAAATTATTCACACATTTCATTATTGACAGCTCACTTCCTCTCCTCTCCTCTCCTCTCTCCTCCTCTCCTCTCCTCTCTCCTCCTCCCCTCCCCTCTCCCCGCAGGCGTACTGGAAAACCCTGAACCAGGTGCTGCAGAAGCTCAGCCAGCGGTTGGCCCAGATGAGCCAGGGGGAAGAGAGCATCGTCAAGGTCTCCCTCAATGCCTCCTCCATCTCTGACAAGCTGGTGGCCTTCAAAACCAAGCCCCCACCCATCCAGAAGGACATGCTCTCCATCTGCAGCGACCCGTACACACTGGCACAGCAGCTTACCCACGTGGAGCTGGTGAGGAGGGGAGGGGGGGGAGGGAAGTCGGGTTAGATGGAGGTCAGAGTAAAAGATGATAACAAGAGACATGGAGAAGAGAGGATGGATGATTGAGCAAAAGCAGGAGCAAAGGATGATGGGGCATGGATGAAATAAAATGGTCTGAGTCAGGACATTATCATTGATGAGGGACGGGCATTATCCAGGATGTAAGATACCTTTATACGTTGTTCCAAAGGAGATACAGGGTGAGACAATTTTGTTTATATCTACAGATTATATAATATTAATTATTAAGAAAGAAAACAGGTCTAATGCTAAGCTAAAAGATTGTCTACAATAAGAATCACTCCCAGTAATTTGCTTATTGACCATAACCTATGCCGTAAGTGCTCTGAAGTAACTCATAAACCTTTGCTTGCAGCCTGATGTGCACCTCCAAAAAGATGTAACTATGCATTAAAACAATGCAAACCACAAGCCCCGTAAGTGGTCCACTAAGTAGAAGCAGAGAATGTCTCAGACATATGTTTTTGAATAAAAGGGCAGTGTTTTTTTTTTTTTTTCTCTAGGCACCCCTAAGATAAGATAAAGCCAAAATCCCTGGGAATGCCATATTTATATTCAGTCAGAAAAGACTTAAACTTGTGTTACAGTATCTTCTCAGTCCGTGCATGCTTATTTTTTAACGTTAAATGTCTGTTAAAATCTGATAAGCAACAGTTTCGTTAATGAAATAACTTTTCAGCAAGATCCCTCAGGATTTCACTTAAAACAGCTACATTTTGTGAACTTAGCAACACACATTATAGATGACTGAACAAGTCATCTGTAATGTGTGTTTCTAAGTTTAGTTGAACAAGCAGGGGTGAACCTAAGCTTTGTGTTGGGGTGGCCTAGCCCCTGACTAAAGACAAAGTAAAAAACTTGAATACCTGCGTACTGCCTAGTGCCCCTCCAAAAGGACCAGGTCACTACTGTTTGCAGAAAAAGCCGTTTTCTGTTAAAAAAAAATAATAATCCTATTTATATAAAGAATAAGGGTATACCTTTATATATATTTTTTTGTTTTAAGAAGAGAAGATCAGCTGTGGTAGTGCTTTAAAAAATATTAAGCCATAAAAACGCCATAACTTTTGCTGCAACTTTTTGAAAAACCTGCCAAAACAAATACGTAACAGTGCTGTGCAACCGTGGACGGTTCTTTTATTGAATAAAATAATTTTAAAAATGGCAACTCTTTGAAAAACCTGACACAAAATGGAAAGGGGCGTGGCCAGGAGCACAACCATGGAAGGGAGGGGGTAGCATAATTGCTGTCAGTGCAGTCTCATCCAAGTTACACCCCAGCTTTAATATTTTGACAGAAATAGAGCCCAGATGCATCCAGGGTGATTTCACCATCATAAAATGGCTGCAGAGGGTGAACCAATATGTTTAATCATCAGTATGATTATCAAATGAGGCTTTTGGGTTGTTGAGGTCAACCGTTTCATAGAATTCAGACACTAGCACATGGGTTTGTCTGCAGTTAATGACAATGATGAAAAAGCTAATAATAAATATCTAGGACCTCTATTTTTCTTGATCAACAGGTTTCATATCATAGTTCTGGTATAGTGACATCATTTGGATTTGTTCACAGAAAAAATAACAAAGTATACATATCAAGTATTCTTTTCATACTGAGAACCATCATTCAGCTAAAAAATGCATATACATGGTTTCTGGGCCATATAGCCCAGCCTTAATATGAATTATAAGCCTTCAAAGAAACATGAAATGAAAAGAGAACAAGGAGAAGACAGGAAGTGCAATGCCAAACCAAAATCTGTGGACTCCCTCCAGATCATGAAGCTGTCTCATTGTGACGCACGACACTGTGAAGCCTTGATTCTTCCCTGTCAGCTAAATCAGCTCTAAGTGGCCTTCAGAGACTGCGACATGAAGAGAATAATGTAGTGAAACATGCATGAAGCAAAGACTCTGCAGCGCCCCTCACATGGCATGCATGGTGCCTTCAGTCTATTCATGTGTGCCTTGATGTGGGCACGTGTATCTGGGGGTGGTTTTGTTTGTGTGAGTGTGTGTGTGCATGCCTGAGTAAGCTTGTACCCTTGTCCAAGCTGTGACATCACCCCCAGAAGTCAGAGATGTGCCCGAGGCTTCAAACAAAGGGGAGAAAAAGCGCTGTGGATGTATGTGACCTGACAGCTTCACACTCTGGCACACACAAAAGGAGAGGGAGACAAAGGCGGGCACGAGCTGCACACATTCAACACTTGTTCTCTTAAGTTACACGATTGTCCTCTTTGAAAGAACTGCATTGTTTCTGTCAGCGTCTAAAGCATGTGTGTTTTTGTTTGGTTTGTCTCAGGACTTGAAATGTCTCCACTGACTCATTTTGATTTGCACATATGACAGCACAGAAGTCTTTTAATAGAACTGCAGATCATCTCGAGTGTCACTCTGAGGAAATATGAGCCCAATGAGTCACGTCAATGACTCATTACTTCCTCCTATTGATCGCCATCCATTACTGAAATGAAAGAATTATTAATGGGGCTTCCCCCATCTGTGTTTGTGTGTGACCATATGTATATGTGTGTTTCTCCAGGAGCACTTGAGTCACATTGGACCGGAGGAGTTTGTCCAAGCCTTCGTCCAGAAAGACCCGCTGGATGGAACACAGGTAAAAAAAAAATCAGCACAGGATTTATTTAATGATATCGTTATTTTGATCATGTAAATGACAACTAAGAACAGTTAAAAATACAAAATAAGTGATAATCAGAACATGAAAACAAAACAAGACAGTAACTTGAGTCTGCACTTCCTCCAGCCTCTCAACTTACATGAACGAAAAGGAGTAGGAAGAAGTATAAACTTATCTGATCCACCCCCTTCAAATTTATGGAAAACAATGAAGATGTGTGATTTACGCAACTTGTTAAGTGATCATTTTTAGGGCTGTCATCTTGCCCAAAAATCAAACTTGATTAGTTTTGAGCTTTCACTCTAGTAATCGACAATATTGGGTTTTTAGCTTGTATGCTCACCCCACTGCAGGCCGCATGTCCTTGCGTATGAAGCTCGCAATCTTGTCCGTTTTGGCCTTTTTCCGAACTTCTGGCAGAGGGCTGACACTTCAGTGTAGATGGCTCCATCCTGCCAAGCTCCTATCTACAACGATTGTGAGCAGCCTGAAGTGGCACAGCCCAATCAGCATCCTTTAGAGCAGGAAGATATGGGAGCTACGAGTGAGACGACAGCAGGAAGTGACTGCTCGCACAGAGATTAGCACAGATGCTAACAGCTTCTGGACCATATTTCTTGATTAAATGAAAAACAAACAACACTACAAACTTCTCTAAAGAAAGGATATTATCGCTCCAGTACCGACATGTTTTGGGGAGAGTTTGTTGTAGGAGGTGGCTCATCTAATGTCCTTTACACTGCAGCAGTAGTGCCCACCTCCTGCAACATCTGATTGACCCATAATGAATGTGATTGATGGAACAATCATCCAATCACCTGCCAGATACGCTTTTAAAGGTTCTGCCCATTCCCAAACACTTTGTATGGGCTCTTTTCCAAATGGATCAGTGAAATATACTAAATGGTATATCAAGTGGGTCAGGTTAGCGGGGCACCTGCGAAGGCACCACTGGACTGATGTGGGTGAATATCCAAAAAATGGGCCCGCTGATTTGTCATAGTGAGCCAGTTGCTTTGCACATCATCGACACACAGTGGGGCCCAATGTGCTTCCAAGCAGCGCTCCACACATTTCGGTGATGTTATTGTCAGCCTGGAGTAGCTTCTCCATTTGTCCTCAGGTGTCTTCTTCTTCTGTGTCTTCTTCTTCACTCAGCATTAGCTGAGTGGGTTGCCCCGGGGGCGCCCTCTGCTGGATCGGGTGGTTCACTGCTCCAGGCGCCCCAATGTGCTGTTGAGCTGTTTATTACCTCTGTGGTAGAGGTTGTGTTAGTCCTTTTGTTTAATTGTCAATAAGCTTTCACAAAACTACCAGCTGGATTTTAATGACATTTTCAGGAGATGTCGGTAATGGGACAACTTAAAAATAATTAGATTTTGATGGTGATCCGAATGTCTACCATTAGTGAACAATCATTTTCTCTCAATAGCTGTCAAACTAATAATGTTATCAACGTGATTCCAAGTGCTAGGGGTAGGTTGTTAGGATCAAGGAGTCATATGACAAGGGTTGTGTCATCATGGAACTGTTGCTTATAGGTGTAACAGTAATGTTTGAGCTACCTTGACTGAGGTTTGAGGTCTCAGATTTTAATGTGAACTATTAAGTGACAGCCCAAATATGTTTTGACCACTGACTCTAGAACTCTATGGGTGATGGCTTTGTTTCCATCTGTTGTACAAAATTGAAGCCAAATCACACCCAAAATTGAAGCCAAATTATCCTTAAATGGTTTCTAATATGCTGCACTGGTCAGTGCTGGTTTTAACTAATTTGTAAGACAAAATTATTACAGTAAATCATACCATTATTAGTTGTTTCTTTGTTTTTGTTATTTTTTAATTTATAGTTTGACCCTGATCCCATCTGTTCCCATGGAGGAGGTGGAGCTCATGACCTTTACTGCTGCCAATTAACATGGGGGGAGCTTTAGATATTTTGGCTTCGTTCCCAGGTTGCTGGTTTTCTGTCCATCTTATTATAGTCAATGGTTTTGACATATCACTCAAAACACGTGCATTTCTGCTGTTTTGCTTTATTGTTGTTTGCTGTTTTGCTTTATAAACAGCTGTATTTAGTCACATGTTCCTCAAGGAAATGTTTTATCTCAAGCTTCATCTGCCATCTTTGTGCTGCTGTCACTCTCCTCTCATTTTAATTGATTTAGTTTCTGTTTTTTTTCCTGTCATTTCCTCCCCGTCTGTCTTCTTTTCCCTGTCCCAGTTGATTGTGTTATTTTCTCCTCCAGCTCGCCGTCTTTGTCGTTCACACTCACTCAGGGGGGTCAGCCTGTAGATAGGCAGCTAATTAGGATCTGAGGAATTCCCTGTTGTGGCTCTTTGTACACTGACTCGTGTTTGTGTTTGTGTGTCATCAGCAGCCGTGTTTCAGCGACCAGAAGAAGAAAACCTCCAACCTGGAGGCGTATGTCAGGTGGTTCAACAGACTGTGTTACCTGGTGGCCACTGAGATCTGCATGGTGAGTGTCAAATGTCGAAATGCCAGGTGCTCATTTATTCTAACTTTAGACTTTAATAGTAAGCAAATATATTATATATGTGCTCGCTGTGCCAAAAAGACTTAAGCACAAGATGAGCATTAAATGATGCAGAAAACACCTCAGAACATGCTTCCCCTTTTCCCTCGCACAGCTTAAATGTTAGATTTAAGAGTGTCAGCATGCTCCAACCCGGATTCTGATTGATTCTGACTGAACTGTTCATGTATTTTTCATGTTTAAGATGATGATTCCTGGAGAAAAAAAGTACTATGTATAATTTCATCTTTGTAAATAAATAGTGGTGCTTGATTGTTGCAGAGCATCACTGCCCCCCAGTGCTCACCTTTTGTAACTGCACTTCAACTCTTGAGGGTCGTTGTTCAATTTCTTTAAGGATTTTAGAAAATGAATTTAAAATAAAACTAAAAGCAAATATGAAAAATAAAGAATGTATAAAGACTTTTAAAAGGCATGAAGCAGTTGCTGGTTTGACTCCATAAGTTATTTGCGTCCTGTCTGTGCAGAGACTGCATGTTCTGCTCCTACAGGTCAGGGTTTTCTCTGGGTACTCAGGTGATAGTGTGATTGTGAATGGTTGTTGGTCTTTCAGTTTTGGCCCTGTGATTCGTTGGTGACCAGTCTGAGTGCAAGGTGCCTCTTGCCCAATGTCACCTGGGACAGGCTTCAGCCACCTTTGACCCCCAAAGGGACAATCAGCTAAGATAATACATGGATCAACCTATAGAAATGTTGATTTTTTTTGCATAGCTGAAATGTTATACTTTGACATATATCCTTGCTTAGATTTAGATTTTTATTAGTTTAAACCTACCTGTCAATATAATTCTCTCATTCTAGAAGACAGCAGTTGAAATTTTGTTGTATTTCATTATTGCAAAACCTGCGCTTGTAACGGAAGTTTGGTTGTTACAGAGCTTCACTGCTTCCTGGTGGTCGTTTAGAGTAATTACACCTCAGCAAACAAGCCTAATGCCAGTATTTTCGCCTAAGACTACTACAGAAGTTTGATTTATTATGGATTTTTAAATCAGTTTTTTAAAAAGAAGTTATAAATCAAAAACATTTTTAGCTATTGGAGAAGATAACAGCTGCAATGATTATCAAAAAACATGAGATTAATGTGGAAATGCATTTGAAATAAAATGGGAAAAATTTTGTCATGTTAGTCTTGCATTGCTAAGATGTTTAATTTCAAAGTATTTACAAGCTCTTTTCAAAGTTTTATAAATTCCATATTACCCTCTCTGTAGTTTTTCCCCTCATTATAGATGCTTATTCTTGAACAATTTTAATTTGGTTGTACTTTCTGGTATTTTGGTAGTATTATACACAAGGGTACATAAAATCAGTTAAGTTGTTATAAAGCTTCCCAGTGGTTACTCATTATTAAGAAATGCTAAGAAAGGTCTTTAGAGGATGATGCCTATCCCAGCTGACACTGGACGAGAGGCAGGATAACCCCTGAACTGGTAGCCATTCAATCTCAGGGCCACATAGAGAGACAGACAACTATTCAGACCTGTGCTCATACCTAAGGGCAATTAAGAAACCAGTCAAACTAAAGAGCATGTTTTTAGACTGTAGGAGGAAGCTGGAGTGCCTGGAGAGATCCCATGCACAAGGAGAACATGCAAACTCCACACAGAAAGGCCCTGACCGACACAGTGTTCGAACCAGCAACCTTCTAGCTTTGAGGCACCTGTTGCACCCACCATAGTAATGTTAACAACAAAAAGTCAGGATAATGCAAAACAAAATCCATTTTTAAGAGGCAGAGAGCCACAGTGGCTAAACAAAAGTGTCTGTAACAAAAAGTCACTTTCCCCTCATGGTTATTTCCAGGAACTGCACTTAAACCTTGATGGTAGCAGTTGTACCTGTGCTTAAAGACTTAAAGGTAGTGGTAAATTTAGAATTTCAAAATCAAGTTAACTTGAAATAACCTCCCTTTTCATGTCTACTTTTTATTCTTTTCTTTTTTTATGTGCTTATCATTGTTGTTTTCATTCATTTGTTATATTTTTGCAGCCGGCAAAGAAGAAGCAAAGAGCTACAGTGATCGAGTTCTTCATCGATGTTGCCAGGGAGTGTTTCAACATTGGGAACTTCAACTCCCTCATGGCGATCATTTGTAAGTCTAGTTATGCATTTTTAACTGTTGCAAAGAGTTCAACAGCCTGGTTTGTTTTAACAGCTTCATTCATTTCCCGCTGTAGCTGGTATGAACATGAGCCCGGTGTCACGCCTGAAGAAGACTTGGGGAAAAGCCAAGACGGCGAAGTTCTTCATCCTCGAGGTAAGAATGATCCAAAGATTCACTGAATGAATAGAGAGGACTGGTTTGGACTTGATTTTCATTTTGTTTTTCTTGCTACTATTTCCTTTGACAGCATCAGATGGATCCAACAGGGAACTTTTATAACTACAGGACTGCCCTGAGGGGGGCTGCACATCGCTCACGGACCGCCAACAGCAACAGAGAAAAGGTCGGGCTCTAAATCACTTCAGTGTTTTTGCTGTGGAAGCATGCTGACAGATTTTTTTTCCACCATGTGGTTCAGTATGTCCTCTATCATCCTGTCTGTTTGGTCTCCTCAGATTGTGATCCCCTTCTTCAGCCTCTTGATCAAAGACATTTACTTCCTGAATGAGGGATGTGCCAATCGGCTGCCCAACGGCCACGTCAACTTTGAGGTGAGCACATCTTTCACTCCTTATGACCCCTCACCAAGGAGGCTGTGTTATTGCTGGGGTTCATAAGTTTGTGAGCAGGATAACTGAAAAACTGTTGAACAGATTATGACATTTTCAGGGAATGTTGGCCATGGCTCAAGGAAGAAGTGATTAAATTTTAGTGATGATCAGAATCCAGATCCAAGAATCTTTTAAAATGATATGTTTACACTAATGTATTGAAGTCTTGTTTTGTGTGTTTGTTCTTTTATTTTTATTTTAAGACTGCGTCTGTTTGTCTAAAACTGTTGAATGTGCTGCTGTCTTGGCCAGAACACTCTTGAAAAAGAGATTTTTGATCTCAGTGAGGTTTTCCTGGTTAAGTAATACACTGCGTGATTAGGGCAGCTTTCCATATTTGCACTAATAACTCAATAAGTCCTTGACAGATTTTCATGAAACGTTCAGGGAATTTTGTTCATGGCAAAAGGAAGAAGTTATGCAGTTTTGGTGGGGATCTGAATCCAGACGTGGATCCAGGAATTCCTTAAACCATTCCAAACAGAGCTTAATCAGGTCATTTTCAGTGTTTTGACAATAGCTCACCCAACAATGCTGGAAATGCCTTAGCGGAGGTTTGTGCCCTCTGAGCACTTCTAGCTCTGTTTCATTTCTTCCTCAAAGACCGCATTACTTTACAGCATTTCCTTCTTTTTAGAAATTCATGGAGTTGGCACGGCAGGTTGGGGAGTTCATGACGTGGAAACAGGTGGAGTGTCCATTTGAGGAGGATCGGCCCATCCTGCACTACCTCCACACTGCTCCCATCTTCAGCGAGGACGGTGAGAGCATGATTTCAGACTTCAGATTTACTGCACATATCAATCAAAATCTTGACCCACTGATTCCAAGTTTTTATCTACCATGCCCCACCTTAAAGGGGAAAGTTCTGTTCATCCTTGTCAGAAAAAATGATGGCTTAAAGGGGGAAAGTTTAACTAAATTAAACTACCCTTCTGAACTTTTATTTCTCAAAATGTGATGTATGCTGACTTTAAGAGGTGGCACAACATTTGGGCAACAAGTAGTTTAATTTGTTTGTATAACACATGATGGAAACTGCTGTTAATCATTATATAGTGCATGTTTGTTAATTATGCCAAAATGTTGTGATAAGGAGTTATCTAAAGCTCACAGCCTTAATGTACAGACAAAGTAACATAAAAAACAGTTACAACATGAAGTTAAACACCAACAACATGGGATAATTTGTCAGTGATTTTTTTGCTGAGCTGATGAAATGATCCCCACTGACTGAAAACAAAGTGAGAAAGTCGTCACATATATCTGAGAACTGTTATCTATCACAGAAAGCACACTACTGACTCCAGACAGCCCCTAATCCTTCAGGCTGTCCCAGCTTTCTAAATGATACACTATGGCAATCGTATTTTACAGAGGACTTTACACCTGCTGTTAGGCAGGTATAAGGGTTAAGTCGTTGAAACTATCTCATGTGGGGAAGCTTCATATGTTAGTAAAGTGTAAACTCTGATGTAAGTAAGAACTTAAACTGGGCTTTGTTTGAACTTAAACACAGCTGGTGCAACTCATAGCAGGACTTTAGAACAGTGTGGAGCACATGGTGTGAATGCACCTTAAATCTACTGTCTTAACTAATCCTTTACATTCTCATCTTATCACTTTCTCTCTCCTCCTCAGGACTCTACCTCGCATCCTATGAGAGTGAGAGCCCAGAGAACCAGGTAGAGAAGGACAGGTGGAAAGCACTCAGGTAAGAATAATACATGTTTAACCCAAGGTTGTGCAACTTGCAGCCAGGGGACCACGTGCTCAGCCCTGCTCTCTATTCATGGACCTTGAATTACAATGCTGTAGTTTATTGCTCACGTGGATTAAGGAATAAATAGAGCTATGACATCAACATTTTTGAAGATATCTGGCCAGCGAATCACAAGGCAAGCATGTTCATATTCATCTACTCTGGCGCACATTTTCAAAAATGTGCTTTTTCAAGCACCAAAATTGCTGTATCCATGTGGACGAAGCGCCTACACAATAAAAAACTTGTGTGGATATGCCTGAATTCGTCTCCGTGTGGACAACCCTTTAGTTGCCCCAACCAAGATGTTTGTTGTTTTAACGTTCCTGATTTTTACCTCCACCGCAGAGGTTGTGTTTTTTTCTGGCTTTTTTTTCCGTTTGTTTGTCTGTCTGCTGTTCATTTGTCTGTAAGCAAGATAGCCCAAAAAAGTGATGAAATTTTCAGGGGATGTTGGTTATGCCACAAGGTTCCATGAACTTTTGTTCGACACGGACCTGATTATCAGCAATGATCCAAGAACACAGTAAAACATCCCATGGGCTTTTTGTTGAGGGAGCCAACTGGGTGCCAACTTCCTGGTTGACCTACAAAAATGCTTTAAACTTTAAGTACTGAATTGGAAACTCCCCAGTCCCCCTTCACATTCTTGTTGGGTCCGTGACGTGCTTTATAATTTGAAGCTTGAGAAGCTCGGGTTTACACTAAAAGGCTTGGTGAAATCATTTCATGTTACGTTGGGATCCTTTTTGAACTATTTACATTCTTTAGATTTCTCCTTGGAGTTGGAGGATTGATATGTGCATTATTTATTTACTCCTTGATATTTATTTTATTCAATATTATATATTATTTTTCTATTTATTTATTATCATTTTTATTTTGTATTTTTTATTTTTTTTTTCTAGTTGAATGAGTATGAATGGTGTTGAAGGGACGTGACATTCAGATGCGACAATTTATGTTTATTCTATATTTTTATACCATATTTTATATATAACACTGTCTAAAATGTTTGAAATGTTCTATAAATAAAGTTGGAAAAAAACCTTCAAGTACTGAGACAATATTTGCTAAAAAAAATTGTTACAGTTGACCCTTTAGTAGCTTAAATAAAATGAATGCCGTGCTCTTGATAATCAAAGTTGTGCATTTGTTTGATTTTAGTGCTGTTAGTTTCAAGTCGACTCACTGTTCTGTGTTTTCTCTCTCAGGTCAAACGTTCTGGCGAAGACATGAGGCCCCGACGGCAGCTAGCCCTCCGACCAGCGAGGGAGCATGTTCTCGTTGCACTAAAATGAACTGTGAAGGAGCCTAGCTGGTACTTAGGTGTTTTTTTTTATGAAGAAATGGTGACAAAAAAGGGAACAAGATGAGCGGGATTCATCAAGAAGAGTGTTAAAATAAGAACACGTCTTAAAAAAGGGAATTTAAAGAGGTCAAGCTTTGGAAACTGGATCAAAATGCCTTCGCAGCATCAGAACTATCAGTGAATTAGGTACAACGTGTTGGAGAGGGGTCCAGCCTCTTCTTCTCCCCCTCCCTCGATGTGTGTTTACTCTGTGGAGATATGTTTACTACTATAGCGAGTACAGTTACAGGGAAAACCACTTTATAAATGAAATTCCTACAGATGCTATTGTTGTTTTTGTATTTGCTCCTCTCCTCTCTCTCTCTCTTTACTTCTTAGCGTTGTATAGGTATTTATTTGAACTTTATTTCTATTTGTAATGTACTGTAATGGAACTAACAATGATGTGAAGGGCGCTGGCTAGCCCTCTGTTAACTTTTATAGGTCTACTGAAGGATTCTGGGAAGACAAAAAAAAAAGGACATGCCTCGAGCATTTTACCCGTTCATCTCATGTGTACTTATATATGTGTGTGTTTGTGATCCAGATGTTCATGCAGTCAGTGTCTGTTCAGATTGTCATTGTCCTGTTTTGCATGAGAGCGACTGGAGAAGCCTGCTCATCGGTCATCCTGTTATTGTGTTTTATTTATTGTATTTTTGTTTGGAAAGTATTGAACTGGGTATTTGAAATGTTTAAAACGTGTTCAGTACGGTGGCCCTGAAGTGCAGAACACAGCAACAAGTTAGAAAACACAACTAGAAAAGAAACACAACAACTGTAAAAAACAATTAAAGATTTAAAACATAACAAAAACAGAGGAACAACAAAAAAAAAGAAAAATAACAGTTATTTGAAAACATAAATCAAATAACACAGATAAGAGAACACAACAACTAAAAGAAACACAAGAAATGAGAGAACGAAAAAACACGTATAAAAAGACAACAGATGTCAAAAAAACAACACAAAACAAGGAACATTTAACAAATAAAAAATACAACAGGAAATACATTGAAAAGAATACATGTTTTTTATTTTATTCTTTTATATTGTCATTTGTTAATTGTGTTGTCTTATTTGTTGTGACTTTTGCATTTTTTTATGTTCTTGTACTTTATTATTCTTATAGTTGTTTTTCTACTGTTGTGCTATTTTTTTCTTGGGTTATTATGATTTTGAATTTGTTGTTGTGTTACCTAGTTTGTCACTGTGTTTTTGTAAGGTCTTTTTTATTTGTGGGTTTTTTTTTGTATTTTTGTTGTGTCCATTTGTTTGTTTTGTTGACTTTTTTGATGTTGTATTACTTAATTTCATGGTCTAACTTGGCCGATGTGTCTTTTCATGTTTTAGTTTGTTTTTCTTTGTTGTTGTTGTGTTTTCTGAATTGCTGTTGTGTTTTGCACTTCTGGGCCACCGTAATTTACTCCCTTTTAAATGTCTCTTGCCATTAATGCAAACCAACCACAGTACAGCATAAAGGTCAAAGGGCAGAGCTGGTCCAGGTGTAGATGGTGTACAGGTGACGTTGACCCCTCATCTTTCTGCTCTTCAGGAAGTTTTCTCTGACTGACGTTCAGTTGTCTGATATATTTATGGAGATTTCTGTGCTGACAGATGTAAAGTTTTTATTGTTCCTTTCCTCTGTTAATAAGAAGTCCAGCAGTACATGACCACAGGTGTTTTTAAAGGGGCATTTAAAGAATCCACCTCGTTAGGAAACCTGCTGCAGGGAGCTCTGCAGCGCTGATGAAGGACGATGGTGACCAGGAGACTTTTGTCTTAATCCAACATTAGAGGAGGGAAACTCGTGCCATATGAATCCACTGTTTATCATGACAATTCAGGTTCCTCTGACTTGAAACGTGTTGTTCTGTTTTGTGGGATCGTCGCTGAGCTGTTTCGTTGTGATTCGGGAGCCATTTATGGGGTTGGGTGGTGTTAGGAGGGGACTGGAACGGGGACGATGTAATTATAAGCTTTTTGAAAACAGTCTTATTGAGTTTGCTATGATTGATTGATGTCAGTGTTTTCTCTTAAGAAGCACCTTTCCATCCCGATAACAGACCGACTTTGACCCCCCTCCTCATTAGCCATCAGTAAACTTGCTTTTCCCGTAACATTCCCCTCAGATAAGTTAAGTATAGAGAGTGGAACCTACCATTCAAGCTGAAGACATGTTTTAATAAAGCATCACCTGTGCTGAACGTGTGTTTTCAATGACAATCTCCATACATCACCTCTGCCCTTCTGAAAGGTGCCACAGCCATTTTACAATCTTTGCTCGCACATTCACACTGTGTGCATTTCAAGGAGTGGAGTGCATTCAGGTTTTCATGGTTACTGAAGTCAAACAGGAACAACTTTGGCTACAACATGACTGCTACATTTGTGACTGGTTCCCAAAAAGCCTTTAATAAAAGTCAACCATACTCGAATGATGCTGGTTTGTCTGATTTATGTCTATTTTTCTGCACAACTAAGATATGATATAGGAATGTAGGAAGGACGGTAAAAATAAATCAGGACATAATAAAGAATTTCTGACATTCAACCCCTTGCTCAGACTTTGCATGTGAACATTTTAAACAGTTTCTGCAAATACATTTTTTTTTTAAGATTCTTTAGGACCCAGAAAAGGCTAATAAGATGTCATTTTGCAACATAAAGTGTTCGGCTTACAAACTGCATTTGGGTTCAGGCAGCTTTGTTGACTCTTAGAGGTGAAAGGATTGTTACTTCCGCCAAGGAGGTTACGTTTTCGCCTACGTATGTTTGTCCGTCAGGAAGATTACACAAAAACTACAGGATGGATTTACATGAAAGTTTTTACCAGAGGTGTGGTCTGGTCTAAGGAAAAAGCCATTAAATTTTGTTGGTGAGCCGCATATGTGTCTGGATGCAATAAACTCCCAAAATTTTCAAAAAATCCTGCAAGTTAACATTGGGATATATTTAAAAAGACATATTGAAAATTCTGCGCTCTCTGAGTGCTTCTGTAGTTTTAAAATGTAACAATGTAAAAGTGCAGCAACTTCGATGAAATTTTACTCTAGTACAAGTCGAAGTTGGAGGAAGGATTTTGAACCACATCGGAGTGCCTCGGATTTCTCGCGCTTCTTTAATTAATACTCAAGCTCTGAGGCTTTTTAGGTCCCTCTTCTGTGATGTGTAAACAGGACTCTATACATATCAGGGCTGGGCAACTGGAGGCCCAGGGGCCTCTTACAGCTCCCGACCTCATTCAATGCAGTCTTACAGTCAGTTATAATTTGCCATAAATTGTAACCATGACAATTAAATAAACTACTTTTAAGTATTTTAGTCTGATTTGTTACTATGACACTATGTACTTGTAAAATGCATTACAACATGCTAGATAGAAAATATGTTAAACTGGGAGAGATTACCAGATTTAATTTGCTATAAATGTTTCTGTAAAGACTTTTTATTAAATATTGTTAATACATTTGGAACAAATGAAGTCAAAAGCTAAACTTTTCTAAACGTAAAACTTAAATAAAAAAGCATCTGTAATTGGCTATCATTATATATTCATGTCAAATTATTATAATATAATGCACAGCGGTGCAGCACATTGTAGTGCATGAATCTCACAGCAACTCTGATCCCCGTCTCGGTCAGGGCCTTTCTGTGTGGTCTGCATGTTCTCCCAGTGCATATGTGTGTTCTGTCCAGGCACTCCAGCTTCCTCCCACAGACCTAAAAAATATGCTTGTTAGGTGAACTGATGTTTCCAGATTGCCCTTAGGTATGGTTGTCTGTCCCTCTATGCCGCCCTGCAATTGCCTCCTGACAAATTCAGGGCGTACCCTGCCTCTCGAAAAAGGAATAAGCATAATAAATAATGTATGGATGGCTGGATTATAATATATTTTTTACATTTTTGTTCCAAATAATAAAGAGCTTCTTGGTGCACAGAAGGCAGAAGTAGATCCTGATATAACCACATTTTTTATAAGAATGGGGAATGTATTCTGAATGTTTATTTGAACTGAAAATTGATTTTGAATCAAATTGTTACTCCCAGAATCATAATAAAATCTAACTGTAATTTAATGGAAGATCCACACATTTTAAAATGTATGTATTATTTCAATTTTGAGTGATGTATACAAATATACATCTCATAGCACCTAGATTTTTTGTGAATTGATGTGAAGAGCAAAACCCACAGAAATATCCCAAATAAAACAAAATACATCAGCCATGTATATCCCTTGTATTGACTGATATATCAACAGCATGTATGAATGTATCGAACTGCTTCACCTTATTATCACTGAATGGCTAAATTAAAATGTTGAAATAAATCAGCAGAGTCCTTTTCAGAGAATGAAACATTTTGCTTGTTTTAATCTAATACACAAACTGTCAAAAAAAGAAAAAATATACTTTAAAAACAAGCAAATATTCCACTTACTGCTTTTAAATGGCATTTTACATTGCTTGAAATTTTGTGTTAAGTTCATGAAGTTGGGTATTACCAGTATTTGGAAAATACATTCTCATGAACACTCTATAAAGAGAAAAAGAAATGCAGTAGTGAGTGAGCATTTAGTTCCTGCGGCTGAAAGTTGAAGGGATTTTAGAAAATCTTTTGGGATAAATGCCTGGAAAAAGGTTTGTGCTGCGCAAATGCATACAAGATTTGGATTTGGTTTCATTTAAATAACTGAGCTGAAGAAGATGTAGGAACATTTGCACATACATATTTATTTATTTATACATGTCCTCAAGGTGTCTCTGAATAAAGGTCAGGAGCAGGAGCAGGTCGATTTTAGAGATGTGGGCAAGGCATACTGCATAACAAAATATATGGTATGGTATCGTAAAAAAATCCAAACCGTTCATCCCAATTTATGTCCTTAATGATGGAGCTGATTTTGAAATAAGATATCCATTCAGCTTTATTTACATATGCACAAAACACGACTGATCCCTGATTTTTTTCTGGGTGAGCTACATGTGTGAATGCAAACAACACATTGAGAATGTCAGGGCTGCATGTGTGATTCTTTTGGCTTATTCATCATCAGAAAAAGGCAGACTCAACATCCTGCATCAGGTCAAATCCCATCAATAATCCATTTTAAATACTGAATTTAGACGCTCATGAAGTTCAGCTCCAAGCACGTCAGTCCTTCAGTTCCTCTTGTCCTGGGCCAAATGTTATCTGGGCCAGTTTGGCATACGTTTCAAAGTTCCTGGACCCAAGGTAGGCCCCAAAGATGCCCTGAAGCACCAGCACCGCCCTCATCTTCCTCATGACGGGTCTGGAGAGCTCCACGAAGAACCGCAGCTGATTCCCCGCTTCAGGCAAAGGCGCAGTTTTGTACATGGTCGCAACGCCCAGGTTGATGGGCAAGGCCAGCAGCATGGGGTACAGGCCGGCACCCACCACACCGACCAGGGCCCCGCGTATGGAGGCGCAGGAGGGACAGTTGAGGTCGCCCATCAGGAGAGGGGTGGACACGGCAGCATTATACACGGCGTACGTGGTCAAGAAGGGCAGCACGGCCATCGGCAGGGACGTGATGAAGGCCGCCTTCCTGATGTTCAGGGCTCTGCGGAAAAAACTGTTCGCCACCAGCCCCGCGAGGCCGCCATTCGCCGCAAGATACAGGGGTCCATAAGAAAAAACTTTCTTTTCAATGTCAGGAAGTCTCTCAAAGTTGCTTTCCAGCATGACAGCAAGCGTTGTTGCTGTGAGGGCTCTGCCGGACACGCTGCTCCTCTGTGGGTTCTCCGACATCCTCAGGCTGTTGTTTAAAATAAAAGCCAAATATGTACACAATTACAGCCAGAGATCCTTGATTAGAGTTTTGATAGCTTAATTATTATTTAAGCAGAAGGTGGCTCTAAGGATAAGAAGAGGGCGCAGCCATGTTTTTTACCCACAATCCAGAGCTGCTGTGTGCGATATTTTGCCCTGAACACGGCCTCACAGGCACAGCAACAATGAAGAAGGGACTACAAAGAAAAGGTCTCAAAACTATAGACAAGCATCATGTAAAGGACAAATTAAATGTAGTGGAAAAAGTATTGGAAACAGAAGAAGTGGGTGTTAGCAGCCAAACCTATTTCAATAATATTAATAATAATAAACTTTATCTGTATAGCACTTTTAAAAACAAAGGTTTACAAAGTGCTTTGACAACAGGCAGGAACATAAGACAGCAAAGCACAAGAGCTTAGACACAAAGGAAAAACCAACCAAAAAAGGTCAATCAAAATCAAAGAACATTTAAGACATACACAAAAGGCAAAATGAAATTGAGAGGGTTCCACAAAGCGTGAAGGAAAACTTAAACCCCATAAAGGAGGCACAACAATTCAGGCCCAGTCACTGGACACGGACACAGAGGAGGCCCTGACCCCATGGGGCCAGAGACACACCACACCACACCAGGATACAGCAACACACAGGTGCTATCTAACATGCACGGGTGCCGTGTCCAGTGATTCCAGCCCCATGACTCAAAGGCTCTTTCCATATGTCATAGGAACCCAGACAATACAAGAACCCTGCTACATAAAATGAGACCATGAGGACCAAAGTAAAGGCTAAAACCAGAACAAATATAAAAGACAATAATAAAACAATAGAGTAGAGATAGAACAATAACACAGTGATCTTAAAAGTTTTCTATAAAAAGATTAAAAGTATAACCTAAGGTGAAGCAAAAATAAAACAATCTGAATTAAAAGTAAATAAAGATACCAATCTGTTAACATAACATAGAAGTAGTCAATAAAAGACAAAGGAGCTAAAATGTTAAAAGCAATACTAACAACTAAAGGGCTAAGAAAGACTAAAACACAAATAAAAGACAAAAAAACAAACAAAAAAAAAAAAAACAGAGAAAGAAAGAATATAATATTCCAAAAGCACTACAGAATCTATTAACCAATCGATGTTTCATCCATTCATTATCTTTACCTATTATCACATTCAGGGTCAAGGGTGGGGGCTGGTCGCCAGCTGATCACAGGGCCATATAGAGAGACAGACAACCATTCACGCTCCCACTCACACCTAAGGGCAATTTAGAATCACCAGTCAACCTAATGAGCATGGTTTTTGTCTGTGGGAGGACGCTGGAGTGCCAAGAGAGAACCCACACATGCACAGGGAGAACATGCAAACCCCTCTTGCTGTGCCACCGTGCTGCCAGTCAATGTATGTTAACCAGTTTTCATTTGTATTAAGGTACTGATATTTGATTTCACGAAAATACTTGCAAAAAACTTAAAAACAGACGACAGAGAGAAATGGGTTTCATATTCATCATGGGTGATTTAATTATAATTGATTTTATTATAATCCCGATGTTACTGTTCCAGATATTTCAAGAATATCAGCTGGGGATCTTTACTGCCTGTGGTGAACATTATTAAACTCTAACAGAAAAAACCTTTGAAGTTTTCTGTTGAGTTAAAGTCTTTAAATGTTTACTTCCCTCTAAACACTGTTGTCAGTCTGTGTTTGTTGCCACTCAGTGACAGATTTCCCACTCACTTGTGCTGACCTTGACCTATGACCTATGCATACTCTTTATAAAGTGCAGACATACACCGGTTCCTTGGCGGAGGTAACAAAGAGAGTCCCACAATATGACTAGGGATTAAATTAATGAGACCCTCTTTGTATATACCGCTTGTGACGTGAAGGTCCCTGAAAGATAGTACTCGGGGAAAAATAAACCCAGATTAAAGCGGAGTGGGCGTGGCTTCTGTACGTTGCGTCATGATATTTGTCGAAGAAGAAGGGTCCAGCGGATTCCAGAGACGATCGCCATCTTTGAGGAAGAGCATTCAGAAACACCTCTTTGTTTTTATACTTTAAATAAACGGTTGATCTACCTTTCCAGCCTTAGAATAGTACAGACGGAGGTAAGAAACACTCATGAACCACGTTCTACTATTAGTAGTAGCTTTATTGATAATTTAGCCTCTATTTGGTGTTGGCTAACGTTAGCCTGTTAGCTGCTCAGAAAACTCGTCATCCGCCATGATGGCGGATCCTTGGGGCTGCGGTTAGCAGACATGTTTTCCTCCCTTCGTTTGGGTCTGTGTCAGTGGTATGAAGAACAATGTTTCTGTAGTCATTGAGGTAACGAAATACAAATTCATTTGGCACATTAGTCGTAGTCCAGGCGAATTGGTAAAATGTTTAGAGGTTTTATAGAGGGAGGTAGCAAATTTGAAGTTCTGCCAGCGAGGCCTATCAAGCCTGTGTATCTGTAAGACGAGTTTACGAAATGGATCTCAAATTAATAACTGCTTATTGTTTTGTCTTAACGCTAAAGTTTCAGCAGTTTATAGCGCCTTAACTGCGTGTTATGTTTCAAAAACATCGAATATCCTCGCTGTAAGTCGTAATCCTCATTAGCCGCTTCACGTTGGTCAGACGTTAGCTTTTGTCTTGCTGTCTGCTGAACCTCCTCATACATGAGGACGTTAGAAAAGTGTGAGTGAACCTTGGTGAAATGCAGGTGCAAATCCCAACTAATAATTCAGTTAATCGTTTGTAATCTATAATGTTTTCTGTAATATTTCCCCTCCCCCACCATCCCTTGCCTGCAGGAAAACATTACTGCTGTAAAGGTCAGGGGTCACAAAAGAGCCTCCACATTTTCGGAGTGGTTTGAAGGAAAAATCGGGTTTTCTTGTTTTGGGAAAAGTCTTATATTGAGCTCAGAGGTCCACATGCCCGCAACTATTTTAGAATAGAATGCACTTTATTGTAGTTATACTGGATGTACAGCGAGGTTGGAGAGCTTCTCCTTCTTCAGTGCAAACAGGTATTGGTCAAAAATACGTAAGATAAAATCCAACTTGATATAATATAAAATAACTATAAACGATAAATACCAATAATATAAGATGTGAAATAGAAAACCAAAATAATGCAGAAATGTATTGTATTGCACAGGATGATTTGATTTTCACAAAATAAATGTACTGCCCGGACTGTTAATACTTGCATATGATTGTGTTTCATGGAGTGATTGTGTTGTGCAGGGTGGATGAGTATTGTGGTAGTATAACAGCAGAGCAGCAGTGACAGATATAGAAATATGCATTTATCCAGAAATATTGCACATTTTGTATTACATTGAAGGCTGGGGTCATTGCACGTACATTTTAATTCATAGAAAATACCACAGTGTATGATGTTTGCTTGTTCACCCCACTGGGCATTAATGTTGGCATTATCTGATTAAAATGATATTACTTAAGTACTAACTTAAGTTGAACAAGTCGCACTGCTAAGGAAGGATTGTTTGTGAGAAAGCAGCTTGTAGAGATTCTCCCTCTCTCCTACCTCCTAAGTGCTTAATTTCCATACTTGCATAAACACAAAAGAACAACAAGATTACACATGAGGAAGAGAGAAATGCTCGCAGTTCAGCATAAACTTGAAGAGTGACCCTCTCATGCCCATAAAGAAAAGTAGTAACTACTGCAGTGAGAGTGTACATTGCATTTTTCCATGTGAATATTTGATAAATATGAAATGCCAACTCTGTAATACTTGATATTGTCACTAATAAATGTATGTGATAAGAATTATTAGAATAATTCAATGATAATGAATAGCATGTTGTAAACTGTACAAACAGTAAAATTGTTTGTAGTAGCAAAAGTTATCTGAAGGTGCATAGTACCAGTGATAAGGATTATTGTAGATAGTGCAATTATGAAGGTGTTTAGGTGTTACAGGAAATATTTACTAGTAAGTGGTAAAGATAAGAAAGTCCTAAGTATGAGTGATAAGAATGATATTTATAACAAAGTATTTAATCAGTACGGGAAAATGTGAGTCTTTTACTCTGCAGACAAAGCAATAATAAATTAAAGCTGCAAGCAGCATTGGTCGGGTCCTCGCTGTGTCGCACATACCTCATGTCGGTTTGAGGGTTTCATCCATTTTCAACCCTTTGATATGCCCATAATTAGATTTTTGTGTGTACCTGCAGCTCTGCCAGGAGCCTCAGTCTTAATAATGGGTGTGTATTACACACTCCATTTCTGACTGCATGACCAGCTGCACTGACCTGTCAATCAGTGGGTGACAACATCTGGAACTGCTCTTTTTCTCAGGAGTCAAATTTACTGAAATTCAATTGCCACAATTTTGGCCAATTCTCTCTAAAAAACGATACTTTAGTTTGAAGTTTTGTCAAGAATCCATCCATGTAATTATCGAAGTTGTAAGACTTTTCTTTTTTTGTGTAGAGGCCTAACTTCCACAGGTTGTCCAGAGCTGAAATTTTGTCCCCCATTCATTTGAATGGGGGGAGCTGGGAGGGCTTCGTTGGGGTTGACCAACTTTGAGGGCTTGTTATTCGGAAACCGTTTGAGAAACAACAAATTCCTACCGAACTTTTGATAACCATGATTTACTCTGTCATCTGTCCACATTTCAAGTTGATACCATTTACGGCCTAGGAAGAGATGCATTTTCTTTGGAGACAAAATTTTGAGTCTAGTTTTATTTTGAAAGGAAAATTGCTAGCTTCCTGTTTTAGATAGGTCAGGGGTGTCTGCGCATGATTTGTAGGTCTCGATGAGACAAACGTTTCGCTGTTTGATCGCTCTACGACATTCCTGCTGGCCTTGAGGGACGTTTTTTGTGCCTTATTGTTTCTAGGTGGTGCTAGAGAGCACATTTTGGCATGTTGTGGGTTATTTTTTTCATTTTATCCAATTTTTCGCCGTACCTGAGGTTTGTGCCAATTTTGGCGAGTTTTTAAACATGTTCAGGGGGTCAAATTAGGGCTCATGCATCTGGTTGAATAATAAAAAGAAAGAAAGAAACGGACCGAAAACAATAGGGCCCTTGACCCTCTTGCTTCAGCTAGAGGGGTCCTTTCCCTTGGGGCGAGGACCCTAATAAAAGAGAGGTGCAAATTGGCACTGTTGGGCAGACTCTTCGCATTTCCAATTTGCTACTTTTCAAGAAATGGAAAAAAAAAACACTCCACTGTAGAATTAATTGATATATAGTCAAAATCACATTTTGTTAATTGTATTGGAATAGTATTCATAAACGCACTCACCAGCGTGGAGTGTAACAAAGCGCACTGGTTTATGAAAAACAATGGAAGTCTTTAAAAACAATTGGAGGTAGGTTTGTGTACAACATAGACTAAACGTAGCAATAACAGTGATTACAGTCCCAGAACAAAACATCCTATGAAGCCTCTCAGAAAAATGAGAAACAAAATATAATACAAAAAGTTTTATTAGTTTGGTGATTAGACACACATGATTCATTATAGGTAAAAAAATAAAACTAAATTTGTTTATGTAGGGACAGAAAATGCTGGTAATGAGAAATAATCACTGAGACAATAACAATCTGATTCTCTTGTAAACAACTGAGATCTTTTTTATGGTCTCAATGAAATAGCTGATCATACAGACCGATTGTAAAATCCACAATTGTTGAGATTAATCATAAATTATTAGACACTGTTCACATGTTCCTGTCATTCAACTGTAAATAATTTCTTCAACGTTTGGATTTGTAACTGTGTCATTTACAGTGAGCAATTGTATGTTGCAGAGTATAACCCCGACACTCGTCAGAACATTTCTGGGTGACCTACCTAACTGATTCCCTGACCTTCTTGTTCACACCAGGTTCTTCACAGCAGGAGTGTCACTGAAGTTTGCATGTCAGTCGTTTGAGGAGTGGGGCAGGGAAATACTTGGTGGGGAGTCGCGTATTCTCAGGGTAATTCTAGGGTGAAAAATCCTGACGCTTTTGTGTTCACACACGCAGCGCTTTGGGTAATTTCAGGATCACTTCTAGGTTCTTGTGGATGTCTGAAAAGGGTTTATTACTTTATATGCATTCATTTGAGAAGAATAATTTCAACCACAGTAACCTGGGCCCAGTTGTTTAAAGGTGTAATCCGGATAAAAAAAATATCTGTATTTTGAATTCCCTTTTTTTGCTATCCAGGATCACATAATCCATCTTACTTTTATCCCAGTTGTTCAAAGCAGAGTTGGATTGGATCAGTCTGAGCCACCCTGAATCCACCAAACTGCTGGCATCAGAATAATCCTGATTTTTTTTTTTTTGGGATCAAAATTATCCCAATCCTACTAAAAAGTTTTGAACAACACAAACTGAGGGTTTGATCCAGATCAACACCAGGATTGGATTACGTGATCTAATCCGATTTCAGAATCCGATTTTGGCTTTGAACAACCCATTTTCAAGATTTGATCCAATCCATTATCAGATTACCTTTTAAACAACCAGGCCCGGGAGTGGAAACTATCAAGCTATCAATGAGAGAGATGGTTTTCTGTATACTCACGGCGACCTGTTATTCTGTGTCTTTCAGATGCGCCACTCCAAGCGAATGCGCTCACCAGGCGTCTGGCTCGATGAGTACAGCTGGGAGGAGAGGATGGAGTGTCGGAAAAGAAGAAAACGGGATTCTCACAGCAGTGAGAGAGAGAACAAGCTGAGGAGAACCAACCGTCACCACAGGACGTATGAGGGGTAATTATCGTAACCGTACATGTCTGATTATATTACTCATTTAAAGACCCGAACATCTGTGCCACCAACTTATCAATTTACACTTTATTACCAATCTGAGAGAAGCTATTAATAAACTTGCCATCAAACTGAGTCAAAGGCAGACCTCTGTTAAAGAACAGGATGTGAGCTTTTTTTCTTGATTCTAGTAAATATATGAAGAATGGGGCCGGGCAATATATGGAACATGGAAAGCAGCAGGTCCTCACAGGTTTACTGCATCAGCGATACCAAACAGAAGTGCTGCTTTGGCAGAGGGGTTTATCTTTGTATATTGAGGCTCTCATCCCGTGCAGACCTTGGGCGTGTTTGCCTTTTCTTTCCCTGCTCTCTGCCACCTTCACCAAGTCTGTCTATTTATCACCTGGAACAGTTATGTCAATATGTTACGATCCTGATGCTGACAGGTGTTTCACTGTAGTGTAGATGTTTCCAACCTTGCTAGAAATCCTATAACCTCAGAGACTGCAAGGTGCACACTTGGCATCATAATCTTGAGAACTAAGCCACACTTCGGACTGTCTCTGTGTGTCATTCACCGTAAACACTTCCTTTGCTGTTGTTGTTGGTGCTGACTGTCTCCCACCAGAGCATAACCTCATTGCTTTGCAGGATGTGTGGAGCTCAGTGAGAGGTATTGATAAGAAAATAACTGTGATTTT
Source organism: Cetoscarus ocellatus (assembly GCA_037902135.1). Taxonomy (NCBI): domain Eukaryota; kingdom Metazoa; phylum Chordata; class Actinopteri; order Labriformes; family Labridae; genus Cetoscarus; species Cetoscarus ocellatus. Next base: position 187,731 of record JBAMNC010001235.1, read on the forward strand.
AATGCTATCAACAATCTAAACTGGTTCTCTGCTGGAGCCATTTGTTGATTATTATTCTTCGTCAGCAATTTCAGCGTCATCTGTTTAAGTTATGTGCACCGTTAATGTGTTTTGCAATTCTATCTTTTTGTAATGATGGCTCGTGGGGTCGGATTAAGTGTTTCCAGATCTACTCTAATTTTATTTCTGTAGAGAGGCAGACTTCTTCCCAGAAGAAAGCTGACACCACCAGGGTGCTAGGGCCCTACTGGTTTCTTGGTCTTTTTTAGATTCTTTGGTGCCAACATAGTGAGCTGGCTGGATAATAAATATGTTTTACTGCTGAGCGTATATCAGTAACTCGGTGGTCACAGTACAGTAACTGAGCAGTCAAGTGTTTTTCCTGGGTGTTTGTTCAACTGTAATTAATTTTGGCAGAAATTGTATCACATTGCTTTTCACTCCTGGCGTGTGAAGTTGTGCAGGTGTAGAATCACAGATTGAATTACGCACCATCAGGTTGTGCTGAAAAACTTTCCCCAACTTCAATGCTTCACGCTCAATCTCTGCCAATGTGGCTTGCTGTCAAGGTTCACGAGTTAAAGGGAAGGCATGTATCGGTTTGCCAGATAGACAGCTGTTTGAAGGTTAAAATTCCCCAAATGTTTTACATTACATTTTTGCACTTTCATTCCCTCAAAAGAACTATTACTTCATCAATACACTGTTAATAATCTGCAGCCTGTCATTGAACAGGAAGCCCAGTTTGACGTGGGTTTAAATTAGTATGTTACTAATTACAAATGTTACATAAAAGGCTCAGGGGATTGGGTGTCAGGCAATAGGCGGACCATTAGCACCTCCACATGCGGTCCTCACTTCAAGTGTGATCATCCACAAGACGCCGGCCACTTGTTGACTGGAAACTTCACTTTTCCGTCTTGAATTTTAATCTTGTGTGTGTCTTTACTTTTGATTTCAGGCAGTACCTAGAGTCCCGAAGTCTAAACTACAGATTGGACTCTAGGGAAGGACGCACCAGAGACCACAGTTTTAACATGACCTGTGAAGAAGACTGCCGCGATGCCACCTACAGGGACAGAGAGGTGGACTGGCACCATTATAGCAAGTCATCCGGGCGCAGCGGTCGCAGCAGGCGAAGCAGCCGCAGGCACAGAGACAGAAGGCGCAGGCGGAGCCACTCTCGCCGCAGGTCGTCCACGGTATGAAAGCCTCCCTCTCTCCTCTCCCTTCCCCTTCTGTCTGTATCACCAAATCGAATGGGTCATATCTTTGTCTCTCTGTATCTGTTTGTGTGTCATACTCCTCACTATTAAGCATGATTCTCAATAATGACAAGTAGGGGACTCGGGAAGTAGGGGATTACAAGTGTTTATACTTTTTTATTAAGAAAATGGACCCAAATTTGTGCTGAAATCTTAGTGGGCTGTTGTGGGAAATTGTTAAAAAGTTAAGCTGTATCTGTTGGAAGAGCTACAAAGACCTACTCTAAGAAAGACTGTTATTAAGTTCAGTTTTTTTTTCTGTACTACTCTGAGAAAGTCTCTCATCTGAAAATCTTGTTGCCATGTTTTTCTTCTGTAACACACACTATGTGGTGGCTGGCGCCCAATTTCTCTGACGGGGCTGAATTTGAATTTGCTGCTCGGTCCATTCGCCTGCCGGTGTTACTGAACGGGCCGAATCTATCCACCCCTACACCTCCCCCCCTTGGCCTGGTTGAATGAATGACGATGTCGCATTGTGGTGGCCTGGTGCTGGCTGACTGATGGGTTATTGATGTGATGGCGGGATTGCGGCGGTGCCGGTGCAGAGGAGGAGCCATCACCGCAGGAGCAGGAAAAGATCCAGGAGTGTTGTGGATGATGACGAGGGTCACCTCATCTATCACAATGGAGACATGCTGAGAGCGAGATGTATAGAATATATACCTTTTTATTTCTTCTGTTGTTCACACTTTGTCTCTCTCACTCTCTTGTCTGGTTTTTACCTCCAGAGATTAATTTAGAGGCTGAAGTATTAGGGCTAATAGACTAAATATTGTTTTGGTTACATATTGCCTGTCTGTGTAACATAATTAGCTTTGAGCTGTATTTCAGTGTTCAGCAGTTTTATTGTAGATTAGATAAACACAGCAAAGTAACATTAGGCAGTGTATCAGCCCACGGGCTAAGACAGACCGTCAGTGCTTCCTCTCTAACTTGAACTTTCTATTTCCTGTAGATGAGATTGTGTGTACTCTAGGAGAGGGTGCCTTTGGGAAGGTCGTCGAATGCATTGATCACTCAAAGTAAGTAAAGCTCAACTTTGCTCATTCCTGGCTAATAGTGACTAGCTGCAGCTAAACTTTTGTGACAATAGAGAATAAACATATTTGAGTTATTAATATTTAGATATGTACACGGTAAGGGAATAATAAGGGAATAAAAAATATATTTACTCCAATATATTGCAGTATTTTGTGGCATAACACCCTAAGAATGTTTAATGGAGTATCGTAATATGTTGTCATTTAATAGCTCTTAAAAAGTTGTTTTTTGACATGTTGTAATGCAACATCTGCCCACTAGTTGGCAGCAGACATCCAGCTGTTTGACTCTCCCTCTCTGTTGTGTTTATAACGGATAATTCTGTCCATGGGACGAACAATAATGTTTATATATGTAGTAAGGACTGTACTTCATGTGAATTACACTCATTACAAACTTTGATTTTATGCAGACAACACTGCAGGTCCTTCATGCTATAAAAAAAACAAAACGTATATGAATAAGAATTTTCTTTATAGTATTGCAATATGTTGTGATTTATGGTATCCACACCAGTGCGTTGTGATCTTGCCAATACACACACCAAGTAAATGGCAAGAGATTAAAGATTATTTACCTAAAAACCAGGACAGGAATTCAATGGGGCATGTATTTTAAATGAAATTCACCACCCCCAAGCATGAAACCAATCTTACATTAGTATGTGTAACACACCATTGCAGTACTTTATAACTTTTTTTTAACATGTTGGGACAGAAGTTCTGTCCTGTTGGCTAACTCAAAGTAAATGTTATTTTTGGGGCTGCAGAGGATCAAAAAAAATTATTCAGTTTATTTCTTAATACAACACAAAGGTGTTTCACAGAAACTATGAAATATGACCAAAAGGAGGGTATGTCCCTCACAAGCACATTTTACTGCTAACTGTGGCACTGACGATTTGCTGCATGTATGTACTATAATAAGTTAATGTGAAATATTTTTTATTTACATGAAGATAACTTATGGAGACAGAAAGTCACCCACCGCCAGGAATGAAGCCTTTAAGTCTTTTTCTCTCTGCCCCTCATTTGATATTAACCTGTTCATGTTTGTTTCCAGTCACGGAGCTCGAGTGGCTCTGAAGATCATTAAAAACATAGACCGCTACCGAGAGGCAGCGATGTCTGAGGTAGAGGTGCTTGAACAGTTGAAGACCCTCGACCCTGAAAAGAGACAGTAAGTCAAACCTGCTGACATCAAACCTCAGAAGTCGGATTTAAATGTGTGGAGATCTTATTTCCCAAAGGGGGAGACTCATGTCTGTCGGTTCTACCTTTTCCTCTCCCTCAGTGCTTGTGTCCACATCCTGGACTGGTTCGATTACCACGGCCATGTTTGTATTGCCTTTGAGCTGCTCGGCCTCAGCACCTACGATTTTCTCAAGGAGAACAACTTCCAGCCTTTTCCCATTGATCACATTAGGCACATGGCGTATCAGATCGTCAGAGCAGTGAAATGTGAGTATGAGACACAGTCTGTGCTAAATTTACAGCAGATTTATTAAAATAATGACATTTTAATGCTCAATGGTTTCACCTTACAGTTCTACACAAGAACAAGCTGACTCACACCGATCTGAAGCCTGAAAATATTCTCTTCATCGACTCCGACTACGACATGGAGTACAACCCTGACATGGTAAGAAACACGGATGTTATCTGCATCAGGGATGGGAAACTGGCGGCTCTGGGGGCCACATGTGGCCCTCCTTAGTGCGGCCCATCAGTCCATCTCGTATTTCCAGAAACTGCATCAATGAAGATAAAAATAATCTGCCATTGTGGGAAACTTAGCTGATTTGCCACGACACCATGCAGACAGGATAAATGCCTTCTTACTACATACAAAATGAAAATATTTTGATAATAGTATTTTTTTAACTTAGTTGTAAAAGAAAGATGTATATTTAATTTGCTTTTAATTAAAAAAGTCTAATGAGCTTAATTAACCATCAAAGAACAGAATTTCTGAAACTGCTATTGTGGCCAAGTAACTAATTTCACTTCATGATTTACTTAATTTTTTTACTTTCAGTGGGACTCATTGATAAACTAAAGATCAAATAAATACCAATATGTTGCATTAAAGTATTCATAGAATTGACCTTAACTCTGTGCTTAACTCATTAAATTTAAGCTTTACTTTTTGATTTAGAGCTCTAAAATATAAATATAAATTCTTATAGATCCAGATACTAAATGCTATGTTTAATTATGGGTATTCTTCGTAGTTTTATTGATAATATACTTGTTTTTGTAACAATTTGTCCCTCTGAAAATGAGAATAACAGGTCTGTGACCCTCGTGACCAAACTTTCCCGTCCCTGATCTTGTCAAACTTTGCTGTAGTTTAATCAGGAGCACTGCGCTTCTGTTCGCTGTCAGATGTGTGAGTCACGTGATTCCTTCTTCTCTCTGCTCAGAAACGGGACGAGAGAACATTGAGGAACCCCGATGTGAAGATTGTGGACTTTGGTAACGCCACCTATGAACACGAGCACCACACCTCTGTGGTGTCCACGCGTCACTATCGAGCTCCTGAAGTCATTTTAGGTGAGTTATTGATTTTAAAGCTCTGTTTAAGAAGCTCATGGATCCTTCTGTGGTCACTCAGTTGATTTTGTCCTTCAGATCTGGGCTGGGACCACTCCTGTGACGTCTGGAGCATCGGCTGCATACTCATCGAGTACTACCTGGGCTCTACGCTCTTTCAGGTGGGTAGAAGTAGAGGCAACAGTAGTTATTCAAACTGATGCCTTCATTTAAGTTTTGACATGACACCTAATATATGTATATTTATATATTTATATATTAATATATTTTTTTCCAGACACATGACAGCAAAGAGCATCTGGCCATGATGGAGAGGGTCCTGGGCCCCATCCCAACAAACCTCCTGCAGAAAACAAAGTAAGAAGAGCCCACCTCTGGAAAGATTTGATGATATTCATGTGATAGTTTTCTACGTACCTGTCTGATATATTTGAGCTTAAAAATGAGTTTTAATTCTAACCGTAAATTCTTTTGTCCAGGAAACAGCGTTACGTTCACAGGAACAGGCTCGACTGGGACACGCACAGCTCCTCTGGGAGATACGTACGAAAACACTGCAAACCCCTGAAGGTGAGAGGATTACAGCACTGAGGGTTTCCAACAGTTTATCACTGTATATCTAATGTGATAAATTTACTCTCTGACACTTGAATGCTAATATCATGTTCATTAGCTGTTTTCTGCATAAGAATCATGACAGCATAACTAACTATAAAAATAAAAAAGGATTATTTATAGGTTTGAAAATCACCTTATTTTACAGTCTTATTTGTAGACAAACTTACAAACCTATTTCTTAAATTGTTTATCTTTGAATAATAATTTTGTGGCAAAATCTGGATTATGGGATTGTTTCCACTCATCAAATAGTTTAGAATTAAAATGAATTTCAAGGATAAGAGTTCTATGTTGGATTTAATTATGGATGCAAGATATTTTTGGCACAAAACTGGTATGGGCAGATATTTGCTTTGAAAGTGGATTATCATATATCTGCTATAACAGCTGATATTTTGTCCATATTTGTTCACCACATATATTTGCTGTAATACCCACAGAATGTATGAATATAGCACAATACTTCATCTTTTCATTAATGAATGTTTACGTTTTACAAAAAGTGTCTTCTACTAGAGAATGAAATGTTTTCCTTGGTCCACATCAGTTTTTAACACAAGTATGCTGTCACAGTAAGAGGAATGGATGAATTTTAGAAAAGGAGACACCTCGCACTCTTGCCAAAAAATACTAATATCAGTGTCAGTATTGGTAGTGATAAGTCTGGAAACATCGGCTTATTAGTAAAAATCAAATATCGTGCATCCCTAGATTTTCTGGTATATTTCTGTCTAAAATTTGTGTGAATACTGATCGCCACTTTTCCAAAAATATCTTCTAACAGTATTTTTCCCTGTGAGGGGTTTAAACTTTGATAATACTATGACAAATACGTCCCTTGCTGTAATGTCTTGTGACTTCATTTTCCACCTTTTTGGCCTAAATACTCTGTTGTAAACGAATCAATATTTTGAAACATCATCTAAAGTTTAATCTAGTGTACCTGTGCTGGTTTAAGATTTTCTGTTGTGCAAAAAAACTGTCCTCCTTCTTAGTTCTTTAAGAGGTTCGAAAAGTCTTATATTTGATCGTGGTAATTGTACAAAAACCCTGTGAGTAACTTTTTGTTCTTTTCCTCACGTCAGAATTACATGTCCTCAAAGTCTGAAGACCACCATCAGCTGTTCGACCTGATCGAGAAGATGATGACCTACGACCCCGCTAAGAGACTCAGTCTGGAGCAGGCTCTGCGACACCCCTTCTTCTCCGTCTACTACAAGAGCAGCAGTAGTAAGTGTGTGAGCGGCAGCAGCAAGAGCTCGAGCAGAAGCAGCAGCAGTAGCAGCAGAAAAGACTGATCTCAAGGACGCAATGACCTCTGACCTGTAACCTCGCTCAGTGCCAGTCTACTTCCTGACTCTCCAGGAGAGGTGAACTTTGAACGACTGTATCAGTCCACTGCCCTGCTCTGCTGTCCCCGTCCTGAACCAGCAGGTCTCTGTTACTCCTGGATACGTTTTTTTTGGCATGTTTTGATGTAACGAATCCTCAAATGATTTCTATTTATTTGCTTTTGTAATGAAATCCGTAGCTCCATAGCAGGTTCTGGTGAATGTGTTTTCAGGAACAGCCCAGTGTTGTCTCTCTATGCATTGTCAAAGGGCTGATGGCTAATGTAGCAGGTGCTCACTCTGCATCAGTCCCTCCAGTGAAGATTTATGCAGCGTTGGTGATGTTAAAAAAACAAAACAAAAAAGCTTTCAGGGCAGAAAATGTTTGTATATAGATTTTATTCAGGTGTGTGTTTTTTCACTGACTGGTATGTCACTTTTGCAGTATCATGTACATTTCTAAATAAACGTGAATGGAAGAAAAGTTTGTCTACTGCTGATTGGATCTTTACAAAGTGCAGTATGTTCAACCCTCCACAGGGTGGCGCTAAAACTCTTCTGTTGCCTGTCAGTTCAACTCAGTAGTGCAGGACGAACATATTAAGATATTACAGCAGGGGTGGAAAGACAGAAATGTTTTCAAATGTTTCTGTAATTAAGTAGATATTTTCAGGAGTTTTGTTTTATTTGCAAACATTCAACACGGCATTCAAAGGAGTAAGGGAAATATGAACAGTACAAAGAAAAATGAATTCTGGAAATGGAGGAGAAGATAAGACAATAAGAGACAAAAATGGGAGTTGATAGTTCTAAGAATAAAAAGGCAAAAAGGACAAGTAATAAACAAATGAGATAGGAGTAGGGAAAATCAATTGTTAGTGTTTGTATGACATTGTTGCTGAGTGTGTGGATGAATGAAATATATATGGTTTAGGGGAAAATCCTTGGAATATTATGAATTAAATTATAAAGAAAAAAACTCATAAGCTATTGAGGGACAAGGAATACAAAGAAGAAAGATACTAGCAAGAGTGTTGAAGTTTTTAAGACAAAATGTGTTTTGATGAGATTTAATAAAACAAAGTAAATTCTGTTGTATTTGGTTACATTTCTTAAAATCTGGGCACTAAGAAGAAGTTAACTTGACACAATGTCGATATTCTAACTCAGCTATCAGTACCAGTGAACGCATATCTAACTGATTGGAAACAAGTTTATTTAAAGGGTCGTATTTTTGAATCAACCCTAAATCAGTAACACTCTGTAAAATGATCTTAATATCCATCTATCAATCATCAATATTGTCTTGAGCTTCAGGACCTTGGGGGCAGGACCCTATTCAAGCTGACACTGGGCAAGAGGCAGGGAAACACCCTCAACTGGTCGTCGTCCAATCACAGGGCCACATAGAGAGAGATAACCATTCACGCTCACACTAAGGGCTTTAGAGTCACCAATTAACTGAGTGGTTCACAAACTCTTTCTTCTTGTCTCACCTTAAAAATAGGGCTGGGTAAATCGACCAGTTCAGATTATTTTCTGTAGAAGATTTAAAAACTAAAACTTGAGATTTTTTCTTGGCTTACTCCAATTGTTAATTATTGAAATGTTTAAAAATATAATACTGAAAATTTACAGTTTTGATGATGGTGGGCCCTTTCAGACTTTGAACAAGCACTTTTATAGGCTTTTATTTTATTTTATTTTTTTAATTAGATTAAATACTGATCAGAGAGCTCCATGTTAATATACTGTGACAATACCTCAGCCTTCAGTCTTTATGTAGATAAACCTGCCTACGTTTGAACTGCATAATCAGCATTTTATGTCACACACTGTTAGAGGGAAGTTCTGTTTGGTTTTGGAATATATTTTGACAACATAAAGGTAAAACTACATGGAGTTTTTGTGTCACTGGGAGTTTTTTTTTGTTTGTTTTGTTTTTGAGAGGGACAAAAATTGAGTTTTGTGGAAAACATTGGGGATTTTATTTTTAGGCCATATCACCCCCCCACTTTCACCCCATTAACATATACTGATACGCAATAATCACACTGATAGCAATGACCTTGGCTTACAAATCCCTTCATTTTAATTGTATCTCAATATTTTCTGCAAAGGGTGCGAAAGAGCAACCAAGAAATGTCTAATCCTGCAAAATGAAACCCTATTTTTTTTTTTGTAGTTAAATGTGAAAGTGATGCTCCTCATACAAAATCTGCAGATACTTTGTTAGCAGTGCATGACAGCGCACATTGTTTATCCAGCCTTGAGCTACAGGGGCTTCATTTTGGGAACCACTGAATTAACCTAACTTATAATGTTAATGATCAGTGGGAGGAAGTCAGAGCGCCTTGAGAGAACTCACACATGCACAGGGAGACCACACAAACTCCACACAAAGATCGTGGTTGACACAGGGAGTTGAACCAGCAACCTTCTTACTGCTGTGCTGCTGTAGGGCCCAAAAACCTGGCAATAATATTTAACTTTAAAGGTTCAGTAGAGGGCAAATTTCACCGTTAATAAATTTCAAATACAGAGCTAATGCAAAACTACGACTCATCGTTAACAAAACATTTTAACTGATATTTTTCATATGTTAATTCAAATACACTCACCTGCCACTTTGTAGGTATACCCACTAACTGCTTGCTAATGCAAATAACTTATCAGCCAATCACATGGCAGCAGTTACTACATCCAGGCATGTAGACTCGGTCAAATACTGCTGAAGTTCATACCGGGCATCAGAGTGAGGAGGAAAAATGATTTAAGTAGATTTAAATTGATTCAATATAACTGCCTTATGAGAACATGTATAACTCCTGAAAAATGTAATAAATTTAACCCTAATATCCCAGACACCTGTACAAAGTGTGAACAGAGAAAGGTATCTTATACCACTGTATTTGGAAATGTAACTGTACACAAGAATTTCAGAGAAGGATAATTAACACAGTCTCAATATTATAGATAAAGAAATCACGATGCACCCGGAGTTCTGTATTCTGGGAATTATTCCAGACACTTTGACCCTCAGAACTCATGAAGTTAAGCTGTTAAACCTCCGTCTCATATGTAGCGTCGTATTGCTAGGCAATGGAAAAGTGTTCATTGCACTTCGATGAATCTATGCTGCCCTGCAAAGGCAAAGTGCAGTATCTGCATTTTTTCGATTTTTTTTTTTTTTTGCACTAATCAAAAGTACAATATCTGCTCTTCAATCTCTTAAAGTTTCATAGGGTTCCTGCTTAATTTCTCTGAGATATTGCCATTTGTTACTTTGCAGTAACTGCAAAAATGCACTGTAAAACCAAGGCAAACTGCAGTAACTGCACTTACTGCAGTTTGCCTTGGTTTCACCATGATGAATAGCAGATACAGCAATTTGCCTTGGTTTAAGGACAAAATTTTGAAATAATGAAAATAAATATGCCAACTAACTAAAATAAAAACTAACTGAAATGGCCATACTTATTGCACATACTGCAGTACGTCATTGTATGGTCATGTAATTATACTGCAGTAAAACAAAGGTAATGTGCAGTATAGCCTATAAAACTGCCAAATTTAGCATGAATGTCAAAATACAATATGCATTAAATTCCCTTCCCATTGATCTAATAAATCATACACTCGGTTGTTAAATATGATTTCATACTTACACGAGATGAAAAAAAAACACAAAAAGCTGTTTTTCTCCGTTTGGCATTTTTGCAGATACTGCACTTTGCCTTTGTAGGGCAGTATGGTTTACCGTACTTTCCTCCTGCATAGCCACTGAAAGGCTCACATACACAATTTAAAAAAAAAAGTCATATCTTCCATAAAATATAGGATTCATTCCTGAAATTTTAGAGTCAAAACCTGATGTCCCACAAAATCAAAATTAAACCGGAACACTTACAAAGTCAGATCATACCCACCCTCCCCTTTTTTACTGGTTGATACTGCTGTTTGTTTGTTTTTTTTAACAATATCTAGATATGTATCACACACTTACCCACATGGATACAGACAAATAATCTACTGTCATAACTGATAGTATCATTTGTCAACAGTAATGGTTTTGTTATCTATCATCAATGATGTCTGAAAAATTCACAGGTGCGTGGGAGGGAGGGTTATGTTGTTCAAGGGAGACCCACATTGTTACCAATCTATGCTGTAAAAAGATGTAATGTATTAAAAAGTTAAAATCAATAAAGATGTGTGTTTAAAAAAAGGTGATTTAAGTGACTTTGAATGAGGAATCACTGTGTGTGAATATTTCAGAAACCGCTGATCTGCTGGGATTCAATCCTGCAGCAGCCGAGCGCCACACTGGGTGCCACGCCCATCAGCTAAGAAGAAGAAATGAGGCAACAATTCCCACAGGCTCCCCGAAATTGGACATTAGAAAACTGGAAGATGTTTCCTGGTCTGATGAGTCTTGATTTCTCAGAAACACTCAGATGTTAGGGTCAGAATTTGATGTGAATATCATGAAAGCGTGGATCCATCCTGCCTTGGATCAACACTTCAGGCTGGTGGTGGTGTAGTGCTGTGGGAGGTATTTTGTTGGCGCTCTCAGGGCCTTTTAGCACCAACTGATGATGCAGGATAGCGCGCCATGTCACAGAGCTCAAATCTAAACTGGTTGCCAGTATCTAGATTCCAAGAGAGAATCCTATCCTGCGGTCGGCCTCACTACCCATTAAGCACATGAAGACAACCACCAAAGACATACTAATAAAAAAAATGTTATATTCATTGAAACATGTAAGATAAATATTATTACTAAAATTTCAGTCTCTCCTCAGTTAAATAAAATAGGTCAAAAAAGCAAAACTTACTTCAAACTTCCAAACTAAACAACAAGAGCCAAAATCTGAAAACCATCAACATTTAAGTCTCAAGAGTCACAGTTTGATCCTTTTTATAATGATGTAAAAGTTTAAAAATGCAGTTAAACCAAAAAGAACAATACTCAGAGAAAACTATTCCACATAAAGGTGAAAATGATTTTATATAATTGACTTAAACTGTTTACTAGAGATTTTAGTGTCAGTCTTGAGAGAGCTCTGTAAGAGATCCCACATGTTTGGAGCAGGACAGCTGGAGACATATTTTTCTAATACAGAGAAAACCTTTAAGACTCGAAACCTTAAACCAGCAGGAGAGAGAGTCTGATAGGATTCAGTGTCCCAGTTCAGCAAAGACAGCGATACTGTTTCTCCACTGAGGTATTGATTAGTAAAATGAACAAGTGTATATCACGCAGAGAAGACCAACCAACAGTGTCATTCTGAGCACAGTAATCAATATTATAAAAATATAATATAATGATAATATATATAATAATAGAATAATAGAATATCTAAAAGCAAAGTGATCGACCAAATTAAGTTACCAATCAACAGAAAGAAATTATTTAATACATTGAAAAGCAGTCCCCCCCAAAACAAATTAATTTGTTATTTGGCTCCAACAGAGAATCCAGATTAGCAGATTAGCTGAGCTCTTTAAAACGAGGTCCAGACTCCGTAACCACAGATGAGCTTTAGAGTCAGGTTGTCACAAGAAGAGCTCAACATCCTCAAACTCTGCTCTAAATGTGGGAAGAGAGAGAGAGGAATACTATCCCCAATAACACATACAGAGTTTTTACTGGGACAAATACAGAACTGTGAGATTATTGTGGCCAAATCCAAACAACAATTCCAATGACGTTGTGTAAAGACACACCTAAAACAGAATACAATGATTTTTTAAATCTACCTATATTCAACTGAATACACTACAAAGACAAGACATGTATACATATTTTTTGCAATTATTCACTCACTTTGATTGTGATGCCTGAAACATGTTCTAAAGAAGCTGGGACAGGGATGACAAAAGACTGGGAAAGTTAAGGAATGCTCAGAAACACCTGTTTGGAACATTCACAGGTGAAAAAGTTAACTGGGAACAGGTAAGTGTCATAATTGGGTAGAAAAAGAGCATCTCCGAAAGGCTTAGTCGTTCACAAGCAATGATAAAGAGAAGTTCACCACTTAACGAATAACTGTGTGGGCAAATAGTCCAACAGTTTAAGAACAACATTTGTGAATGTATAGTTACAAGAAAATCAGGTATTTCATCATCTACAGTTCATACTATCATCAAAATATGCAGAAAATCTGGAGAAATCCCTGCACATAGCTGAAAACCAACATTGAATGCCTGTGACCTTCGATCCCTCAAGTGGCACTGCACTAAAAACCGACATCATTCTGTTAAGGATAACACCTGGTGGGCTCGGGAACACTTTGGTAGACCACTGTCAGATAAGTCAGGAAGTCACTGCATGTACAGAGATTAGCATAGATGCTAACAGCTTCGGTAGCAGTTTTGTCGGATCTGGACCACATTTATTTATTAAATGAAAATAAAAATCAACTCTACAAACTTCACAATAGTTAGGATATTGTCGCTCCACTTCCAACATGTTTTGACAAGAGTTTGTTTTACGAAGTGGCTCACGTCCTGTAGCACAGTAGCACCCACATACTACATTATACATATATACATTTTTGTTTTATTTTAATTTTCTATTTTTGTTTATATCCATCATTTTATATATATTTCTATCTACTTCTCAAACTGCTATTGGAATCCTAATTTCCCTGAAGGAGTTTCCCAAAGGGATTAATAAAGCTCTATCTAATCTAATCTCTAATCTATCTGATAGGCTCATAATGAATATGATTGACAGATCAATCATCCAGTCACCTGCTGAATATACTTCTGAAAGGTTTCTCACTCCCCAAACACTTTCAATGGGCTCTTTCTCCAGAAGGACCAGTAAAATATACTCAGGTGTGTCAGGTTAGGCCAGGGTCCCTCTGTGTTGAATTCGTATGTTTTCCCGTACATGTGTGGGTTTTCTTAGTCTATCCAGTTTCCTCCCACAGACATAAACATGCTCATTGGTTTATTGCTGACTCTTAATTGCCTGCAGGTGTGACTGTGTGCATCAATCATTGTCTTCCTCTACATGTATGTCCTGTGATTGGCTGGAGACCACATGCTTCCTGCCCAAAAACAGTTGGGAAAGGCTTCAGCTCTTGTGATCCGAAAAGTGCGAGAGGTTTAGATAACAGATGGATGGATCTGAGTGAGGTGATGAATTTATCTGGTAAGATTAGAATAGATTAGATTAGATAGAACTTTATTAATCCCTTTGGGAGATTTCCTCGGGGAAATTAAGATTCCAGTAACACGATTTATAGCAGATAAGAAGATATATAAAAAAGAGATAGATATAAACAGAAATCTGAATAAATGTAAATTAAAATAAAAACAAATATGGCTACTGCCTGACTACTGCTCCTTCCCATCCTCTGTCTTCCTCTACTCCTCCTCAGCCCTTGTGAGGAGCTGTACAGTCTGATGGCCTGAGGGACAAAAGAGTTATATGAAGTCTGATCGGTCTTAATTTGCCTGAGTTGCAGTCTGTTCATTTTCCATGTTATTAAAGTTTAAAATTGAAGCATCAGTCTTCATGGTGGCCTGATTTTCACAGCAGTTATCTGACTGATCCAACTTTTTTGATTTATCCCTCGTGGCAGAACAACATGTCCAACAATGCAGACGACTGAGATCAAGATGCCATCCCACTGACCTCTGTGGTGACAGATACAGCCAAGTTTAAAGCACTCCAAGTTTGTCTTGGTAACGGGCCGGAATTAGAACTGCGCTGCGGCTGGGTGTGTAGGGGAGATCAGGGTTAGTTGTCACATGGATGTGGAAGTTTTGTGAACAAGACATAAAGCTTTGTAAGATGACAGCTTTGGATTATTGTGGATCAGGGTAGTTTTTCATACTGATGTTGGTTTTGTGGAAGTGAATGACTGGCTTTGTCATTTCAAAATCAAAAATGTATTAAAATTTGGAATAAGCGTCAGTTTCAGCCTTGTTCCAATTAACTCAGGATGGCCATGCTAGCTTAAACTTTTTGTCAGGTCAGGTGGGGATATTTGCCACATGTAACTTTTACATGTATCAGCCACTCACTTCCAGAGAAGTTGCTGAGTGTATTCTGACCGAAGAACTGAAACACACTTACCCACACACGAATATACTTAATCATATGAATATATTTGTAGCTTAAACCCAAATACACAAGAGTATATTTATATTAGTTCACATATCTTACACCAGAAGATAAATTAGTCTTTATCATATAAGAATTAAAATAAAGAGACAGATTAAGAAAAAAATGAACAAAAATAAATCAATGTAACCTAAATTTGCACACACCTTTATTGCCTTATAGTTGCATAGTAACATTTTTAAGTAAGAGACTGCAAATTTGCATAATTAATACTCTCTGGATTTGCCAATTTGTTTAACTTATACTCTTTAATCAAGTAAAATGAAGTCATTTTCTGTTATTTAAATGTTCATATTATATGTGGGATGGCATGGTGGCGCAGCAGGTAGTGCATGGGCCTCACAACAAGAAGGTTGCTGGTTTGATCCCCATGTTGGTCAGGGTCTTTCTGTGTGAAGTTTGAATGTTCTCCCCATGCAACCAACTGTGTTCATGCTTCTTAGGTTGATTGGTGACCCTAAATTCCTCTTAGGTATAAGTGTGAAAATGAATGGTTGTCTGTCTCTCTATGTGGCCCTGAGATCAGGATGTACTCTGCCTCTTGCCCAATGCCAGCTGGGATAGGCTCCAGCCCCCCGCAACCCCATAAAGGATTAGTGGTACAGATAATGGAAGGATGGACATGTGCTAATCACGAGTAAAACACAAGTGCAAAAACTGTATTTTGTCTTAAACAAGATTTATGGAGCTAAGTGAGGAATCACTTTACACTTGCAACAACAAAAATCCACCCTTCAAGACTGCTGATCTGAGGCATGTCCAGTGATGGTATGGGGCCCCCACTAGAATCTAATTGACCACTCCAGGAGCCAACCCCAAAATTAAAGTCCATGATTGGTTATTTACCTTTTAATCAAGTTTTGTCTGTTCCAGCAGACTGCTGGTGGCTTCTGAGTGTTTGCCATAAATGTTCTCACAAGCATCGAGGAGATCACTTGTTATTTTGAAGAACTTTTACACTCTGACTTCAGACTTCAGGTTGGTGTAAACAACAGCCCGTGGCGCCTTTCCAATTGCCCCGTGGGAAACTACGTCCAAACTCCGGTCTTAAGTGAATATGGGACACTCTGGGACATAATACGTTTGCCAGACTGATGAACAAAGACAACTGGATCATGATGAATCAAGGCAGCAAGTAGCACAAATCACCCTCATTTAAGTTTGGCTTATTTGTTTATTCTTTTTCTTATCTCTGCTCTCTACTGCATGTCCTCATTTTCAGCAAAACCCCCATCCTGACCTGAGATAGTTCCAGTGGTTGCCATGGAAAACCTGAGTCACCTGAAATCTGGTGGCCCACCTCTAGGGCCATGCTTGGGAAACACATTTCATTACCTCCATCAAGGTTATGTTTTTACCCACATTTGTTTGTTTGTTTGTTTGTCTGATGGTTTGCAAGATAACTTGAAAAGTTATCACCAGATTTTGATTAAATTTCCATTAAGTGTTGGTCCTTGCATCTGGAATAAATGATTCGATTTTGGTGGAAATCGAATCTGGATCCAGGTATTTTTAAAAGGATTTGTATATATTGTAAGAAAGGGCTGTTTTCGACAATTTCAGCAATAACTTATCAGAATTGCCTTAGTGGAGGTTCATCTTTACCTTTAGGGGTCTAAAATTGTCTTTATCAAATCTGTTTAAGGCTTTTTTAAGAGCTGCTTCAGAAAACACTGGGAAAAAAGGCAGCAATGCATTGCTTGTACATTTGGCATTAAAAAGTTCTCTGTCCATGTGTACATGCACTTTTTATTACTGTTTCCCCCCTTCCAGCTCTTGGGAGACCAATGCAACTCAGTTTCCTGTAACAAGATTACAATTTAGCAGCCTGGCCTTTCCATTTGTTTTGCAGTGCAAAACACTGTATTAATTTTTCTCAGTCTGGGTCATAAAAGCTTTAAATTCGATTCTTCACAGTGTGAAGAAACCCTAATGTTAGCTTCAAAAGCTCATATCAATTTGATTCATTCAATACTGTTTGTGCTTAAACTTTGTGGCTCACTCTTCAAAGGGATTGTTTGGTTGGTTTGAAATATATTTGCATAAGGTTAATTTCAATAGTTAGATCAGTAACCACAGTGGTTTTGCTCAGGTCTGTTCATGTGAGGAGAGAACCTTAAAGTCAGGCTTTGCATTGCTGCAGATGGGGCCAAGAGCTCTACATAATTTACTGAAATTTTAGGTGCAAACAAACTTGCTTGAGAAAACAGCTTTTGGGTAGTTGTGCACTGTACCTAACATATGTGCAATGCTTTTCTTTTGCTAGCACCCCCTTTTTTGATACTACTTGAACACATTGAGCCTATTTGTACTACCTTGAGTGAAGTAGAACAAAAAAGGACTTGTGTTGGGACAGTGAAACATCATAAGTGCACTTGCCTGAAATTCCCTTTATGAAGTGGAGGTCTTGGCTCTATTTGCAGCAATGTTTAGCCCAACTTCTGCTCCTATTCTCTCCTTACAGGACCAGAGCTGATTAGAATCACTGTGGCCAATGTATCTACTATTCAAATGATCCTTGTACAACCTCACATAAAAAATGCTTAACCATCCCTTTAAAACAGTGCCCCTTATTGAGCCAGTTAAGTCAATTAAGTTTGGACACGCCCCTACAGGGGCCTGAAACATGTTGGAAACTTTTGAATAAAAAAAAAAAACCTTAAAGAAATCTACAAATTCAAAGACTACACCACCTGCTGAAGCTCCTCTCATTGATCAGAGGTTGGCCAATCCCTCACTCACTCCCTCTCAACTGTCAATCTGCAGCCTCCCACGTGGTCTGCAGGGCGGGCGCATCTCAACTGGTTCAACATACAACTTTTAGGGAGGCAAACAATCGGACCCACTGGTAGTTGCAGTTGCACATCCATGTAGGATACTCCCTAGCAGGAAAAATCGACCTGCGCGTTAGTAGGCGCCTCTTCCCTGCTTGTCATCCAGATCGCTCCCATCTGTGCGCACTGCTGTTGCCCCTTGTTCCAGGACTAATTAAAGACAGCGCTTTGAACCCCGAGCCCAGAGTGCAGGAGTCAGGGGTGTGAATGAGATAGCGAGTCCGCGGAGCCAGATCCAGCTTGGTTTTACACCCGTTTTGTCGGTTTTCTTCACATCGAGAGGACTTTTGGAGCAGGATTTTCAGCATGGATTCATCCAGCGACTCCAACACGGAAAGTAAGCCGGTGTGTCAGTGCGCGCCGAAGTCCGTGGTGCAGCGGTGGCTTCCAGGATTTCATGTCGCTCTGTGCCTGCTGATGTCCCTGAGCTCCGTGTCCGTGTGTCTCCTCATGAGCTTCAAGACTTTCCAGCTGGAGAACCGTCTGCAGATGGAGATGGAAAAAGCGTCCGTTTTCCAGCCACAGCATGCAGCTTTCTTAAACGAGGATGGGACCCTGATTCCAGAGCTGAGCACCCCCATAGGGAGACTCATTGATGAGGTACATGCATTGATAAAAATGAAACCCAAAGCTGCTGATCGATACATTTAAATCTGTGTGTAATGCTCCAACAGCCTGTGCGTAAAGTGCGCGTAATAACTGGGAACACATGCAGCGAGGTTTACAAACTCAGACTTGGCATTTTTTGGCAATTGCACCCTAATTATTCCCCCTAAAGTTGTACCTTTTAATGTATGACCTTAGGGATCAACCATGCATGCAGCTGGCCAATTAGTTTGCAGTTAAAGCGCTTTATAGGGTGACATAACCACCGATAATAGACACCAACCTTTAATTTTATCGCATGGAAAAAGTAATTGAGTGAGCCGCTTTCTCTCTGGAGATTGATTCAATAAGTGAGGGATTATGTTCTTTCATCTCTAATTGCAGGTGATTGGATTTATTTTTGATCTTTTTCCGTGCTCTGACATTCTGCATCATGGTTTCTATTTATTGTCACATTTTAATCAACCTTCACTGTTAGAGTTTGCGCATGTGAAGGTGGGGCTGGGTGATGGGGACAAAAACCATGTCTTGAGCTGCCTTGGCTTTGCCACATCGATATATTTATGTACAAAAATCACAAATGGTTCTCACCATACAAGAATTTAACCTTTATTGAAATGTTTATTAAAGTACAACCAGCCCAATACCTGTTTGAAAGCATGGCAACAGGAATAAAGCACTGACAAACCTGATAAGAGAACATTTTGACATTTTAATTATCAGAAATGCAGATTAACTGCTTCAGAGATATCTTAGAAGATGGAGGTTGTCAAAATCTTCTATACTTTTAAATATCATGTGTGTTCCAAAGTGATAAAAGTATCATGACTTTAATGACCAGTGAGGTCAAAAGAAGAGGAACTTTATGATCCTCACTCAACTTGAATAAAAAGCAGAAGAGAGAGGGAGAGAGCTCTGTCTCAATTGTGCATCAGCTACATTTGGAAAAGTTACAACCGATATGAGCGAGGGAAACCTACTCTCCTCTCCCCTCCACCAAATAATGCCAACAAATCTGTGCAATTTAGATAGTTTGCAGGACTTTGCATAAACTTTTTGTTTATTAAAAGCAAGTCATTCCCCAATGTTTGATGCTTAGGAATAAAAGTAGCATAAAAAGCTTTTTGAAAAGAATAAAATGAACAAAATGGTAACTTCCTACTTGTAGTAAACATCTTAAATGATTATCATGATGTCCAGGGGCTCCTAAACTTTTCAGCTTGTGACCCCTAAAATAACACAGCCAGAGACTTATGAACCCCAATGTCCCTGGAGCTGACCCCTACAGTATTGCATATTCAAACCAGCGTTTTTATATTTAATTACTTTAATTAAGTACATTTCAGCTCAGTCCTCACCTGTTGATACATAGTTTTATCTCCTCTTTTACAAAAACAGGGAAAACTTCCTGTTTGAAATATTTTTTTTACAGAAGGCATCTTGAGACCCTCTTGGCCATGTCTTGCAGCCCCACAGGGGCCCAAACTCTCCCTTTGGGAGCTGCTGATAGTCGATGTGGGAGGTTATTCAAGTAGCAGATTTTAAAATCAGTACTTTTACTTTTACTTGAGAAAACTCTGAGAGAAGAGTTGTAAATGATCATATTTCACACAGACTGTTAAAACTGAGAAAGAAAACACAATTAGAATTTTAACCAATGGTGCTTTTCATAAACAACTGTTCAATCATCATCAACATTTTAACCAGGATCTACAGAGTTTAAGGGCCCTGAACACTCACACAGGTGTCGTCAATCAGACCAAGAGAGGCTGAAACCAGGTGAGGCTGTGGTGAGAGTTAATGAGATTTTAAGGACCAGTTCAAATGATATTAGGTCAACAAGTCCTCCTACTGATACAGTTCTACACATTTCACAGGGTTGTTGAGCTCCCAGTCAAACAAACTTTGCCATGCACACAAAATCGTGAAAAGTCTAATCCAGACATTTTTTACAAACACCTGTCTGGGTGACCAGGGCTGTTAATAACAAAAAATACTGGTTTAATCCTCAAAACCTAGTGGATCAGAAACAGGATGTTTGTCCTTTAATGCCACCTGCCCGTCGTATCTGAGTCATCCCACGAATCTGGTCCGAATTAGCTTTTGGGATTTTCACATTTTTTTAAGAGTTGTTGTTTTTCTGAACAACCCACAAGATTAAGGACATATTCAGCTTCCAGATAAATATATTTTCCCAGCTCAGTCATGTAATCCTTGATATTTTTGGTCATTATTGTATGATTTGGGCTCCAATCCTGTTCTGTACACTCTGGAAGCTCTTTGAATGAGATTTTAACATGAATTTATGACAAAGTAAACATTTTTATAGTAATTAGATGTCCCTCAGTCCAGTTTAATAATGTTTATTTTAAAAATGATGTAAAGTCTTGCACCTTTGCAATGCTGAAGCCTGAATTGAGCCGTTTTTTCATCAGTGTCTACATGATTTTTCATAAAAAAAATGTGGTTGGCTTCAGAATTTGAACAAAATCTATATTCTTCTGTTTGTCCTAAACATTTCAGGCAAAATTAACCAAAAGCTGAATATGTTTGGACTTGAAACTTGAAAAATAATGACGAAAAATGTGGGTGTAACAGGGTTGAGACTAGGGTAACAGGGTTGAAGTTACAAATAGGCTTAACAGAGTTTCTTACTTGCTGTTGCACATTCACCTTTGACCTGGGTGAATCAGAGTCATTCTTTCAATGTTTGCACCTCTGTTTGTATTTTTCTTTCTGTTTTCTTTGTTTTATCATCTCAGATACTATCAAAAATGTATATACATGAAGTAAACCTGGCAAAACCTGCCATGACTAGGGATCAACAGCAACTTCCTCAAGGACAGGATATCATTAGCATTTTTGCATATAAATTCCCTCCACTTTGTTCTGCATGCCTTATAAATAAAGGGTATCACTCTCTCAGGCACTCGGCAGAAACAAAGAGGTCAAAAATCATGGCAGGCAGGGTGCAGAAGTGGTCAAAATTCGACAAAAAGATGCCAACTGCACAACTTTCAGTAAGTGGAAAACACAACTTTTAGGAGAAAGGCACTGAATATCAGGAGTGTCATGTGTTTGACACAATTTTTTTTCAACATAGAAAATCATCTGGAACTGACAAAGGAATCGTCAAAGAACCAGATTGATAAGCAGAATCATTAATGGCACTGGTATTGGTAAAATCTTATCAATTCTCGTCCTTAGCCATAGCAGCATTAGCGACAGCAATATTTCCAAGAAAATAGAGCCATTTAAGTGAAATATACTTTGATAACCGTCTAATGATCTGTAATTTGCATCAAAAACTGCCTGACATTGACTTTAATTCTGTATTTAGCTCATTAGATTAAGTATAGCTTATTTAATTTGTGTTGGCTTTATGTTTAAATGCATATATGACAGCTTGTGCCCTTCAATTGTGAAAATCTGTTCATCTGGGAATGAGGATAACTGCAGTGTGGCTGTCTTGGTGGCTTTGGAGTGTTGCACTGGAGTCTAAATAAACAGATGGGGAAACAGAACATATCCTAATATATTACCCAGCCTTATGTGCAGGGCTCAGGTTTGTGTCTTAACTTGACCTTCTTTGTGTCCCTGCAGAAAATCGGACTGACGGCACCCAAACTGCGGACAGCCCGGGACGTTGGTCAAGAATGCGTCTGTCCTCCAGGTATCTGTTCCTGTTCTTTGTAGCGGCTCACAGTAAAACAGAGCAAACACAGTAAAGCAGCATCCTACCAGGAGGGACGCTCCTCTGCAGACATGACTGACTGCTTGTGAAACCTGACTGTCTGTCTGCCTGGGATGCTTTTGGCAGCTGAACTGTGAGAGTGTGAGTGTGTGTGTTTGTGTTCCTGTGAGCTGGATTAAGGCCCCTAAGCCTGTGCAGGGCCCATACTGTGACAGCAGGACTCAGCGCTCAGCAGATCGGTGGGGTCTGGGGTGTCGGGCCGGGGCCCTGATGCCTGGTGTCAGTGGGGGATGCTCGCTTTAATAGATGGAGCAGCCGTGTGCCAAGATGGGCCACGTTTGGCCTGCGGTGTTCATTACAGCGCCTGTGATCGTTCCACGGGTGGAGAACAGTGTGTGATCCACATCATGTTACACACGGTCCCTCTGTTCAGACGGATTTCTTTTATTTCTGAGGCTGTGCTGCGTGTGATCCGCTGTTGTTTTAATAGTTTACTCGAGTGTTTTTCCTTCACCTGTAGAGAGAAGCGCCAGACTCTGCTGCCAGGGAGAACCTCTGGCTTCAAGCAACAGGATGTGTGTGTTTTATTGAAGCTGGCATTCACAACATTCCAGATTTCATAAAGTTGCAACTCAAGTGGAATCTGAGCATTGTTACAGAGGAGATTTTGTTATGTTCCGGGGTCTCTGGAATCTAAGGAGGCATTCACACCACAAGCTTCAATATCAGGGTCAGAGTTCTGCACAGATCAGATTTCTTTATTTGAATGTTCACATCACTTTTTACTGTGCAGTCTCTAAATGTAGTTTTTCCTTTTCAGTTTGACGCTTATACACACAAAGTTTTCAAAAACATCTTTGTCAACATGAAAGTGCATTTAAACATAAATGCACTTGAATGGCTATCATTTGCATTGAATGATGTTCCTGATTTGCACTTCTTGCCATTCATTTTTAAGACGTTCATTATCAAATTTATTCACTAACCCAGTGATTCTTAACATGGGGTCACGTTATCAAGAGGGGTTCCCAAGATGCTTCCCCTAAAAACACTGGTATTTAAAATGATTTAAAATGGCATAATTTACCCATGAAAGTGAGTTTGATTTAGAATAAAACCATAGTCATTCGATGAGATTTATGCTCCTATGAGGGTAATAAGTCAAAAAGATCCCTAATTATGATTCGCCATTAACATGGTGCTCTTTAAAGTTGCACACATTGTGGGTCCTAAGTCCCTGTTATTGCTATTTTGGACGTCGTGGGCTGAAAATATTGGGACTCCTAACCCAAAGTTCTATCATTACTACATTTTAAACTGCTACCATGTTAACTGGCATGAACTGTCTTACTTTGCAAATGTGTCTTTCAGTCCTTATCTGATGAGTTGATGCTGATATTGCAATGAAATATAAAAATAGGCATTTGTGAGCACTCCTGCTGGAACATCTTTTATAATGATTGCAGCTGCAGAGACATGCAGCCAAAGGTCGCCAGTTGATGTCCATATAAACAAAAGTGATAATGTTGCATAGTGACATCACACTGGTGAGAAATCAGCACACAGTAACATTTTTCACAATATGTTAATGTTGAAGTGTCAAAACAAATCTCCATCATCATTACACAGAGAGACATTCACATGAATTTCCTTGAGTATGTATTTGTGTGTATTTAGGTGTGATATAGCTTTGGGTTGTACACAGAAAGCACACGCAAGCTCCACATACACACAAGGGCAGAGACACACTTACCTCAGGAGATGGAGCACATGAGGGGTCAATTTGTTTCCCCCACTCCGTCTCTGTAACATTCAGAGAGGAGCTGAAGCGTCTTGAAACAACAGCATGAATGGGGCTAGTGTGACGCAGGTTTTCTTGTCTCCATGTGAACTTTCATTCGAGATCCTGAAAAATCCTTACTTTGTCAAGAGCTTTCTAAAATCTGCATTCTCAGTCACCTAAAATGCCGTTTGTGTGTGGAAGACTGACCAAAATGCACAAGTGAAGCTTCTTTTCGACAAATGCTGTGCCTGTAGACTGGTGTCCAGAGTGAATTGGTCACAGTTTCTGAGTGACTTCAACACTCGACTTCTGACAAACTGCTTCAAATGCTCCTCATCGCCCAATCAGGTCCCTTTATCAGAGCTCTGCGACTTGATTGTCGAAGAAGGGGAAGGAAAAGGAATCAAATGCATCAGCCGAGCTCAAGATCATTTCCTTCTCATCAAGTCAGGCACTGTTCACAGACTCCATGTCTGTCATCAGGCAGATCCTTCTTGCAAAGCCTGAAGTTTAAATGATTGTCTCCAGTCATCGGCATTCAGAGATGGCAGCCACAGGCTTGGTTTTCACATGCTGAAAGTGAAAAAGTGACTGTAAGCCTTAAGAATGTGACAGAACGGCTGTTCAGTCATCTACATCAAATCAAATTATCCATAGGACATTGCCCAGATAGATGTGAAATATATCCTGTGGAATGTGAAACAGTCCATCTGATGTGTCGTTTTTTTTTTTTTCGATAAAATTTGCTCTAAGTTTGTCAAAAAAAGTGTTTTGCTTGCAGACATAGCATTCAGTTTAAAGTAATTAAGCAAAAGATGTGACCTGCATCTGAAAGTGGTCCAGATCTCATATAAAAAGATCTGATTCCTCCTGACTCATGCTGTTTACACTGCTTTGAAAAACTCAGTTTGAGTAGAAATCAGATTTAGGTCAGTCTTTTTCTTCAGTCTTTCCTGCAGCCCGAGTTTAAAGATGTTTTATCTACACATGTGGTACCCTCCCTCCGTCTCTCTCCCTCCTGTCTTTCTTCTTCTCTCTTTGTCTCTGGGTGTGAACGACCTTGCAACAACAGAAAGAACAGGTGAAAGCGTTCACATGTGGAATTTATGGCCCACTTTCAGCAAATTCTGTTTTCCAGTCTGAAGTCTGTCGTGCCAAGATGACTCGACGCCTCTGGCTGGCAGGTCAGCGAAGTTGGCTCGAGTGTTTGTTGATTGCATTCTGCTGCCACTGATACTCTTAATGCAAGTTGTGGTTCCACTTTGGTCTCTCCACATTTTGGATCTGCAGTTAGAGATAACTTGTAAAAAAGCCCAGCATAACCCGTCCTGCCTCACTGCTTGTGGGCACTCTCATTTAAATGCTTTTTTCTCCATTAGATGACATTATTGTATCAGATGTGCATCCCATTTTCCTTCGATTTTGCAGAATTGCTGTGTAATCGAGTGGTTTTGGCTCTGAAAGTCAACTCTCCACAACTATTCATAAGTCTATTTAAGGATTTCTCTCTCCAGCCTCTGATCGTGAAATGTGGTTGTTTGTTTTTAGTAAAAAAATTTAGTTAGTCTATTGTGGTTTTGATGAAACTAAATGCATGTGGACTTATTCTCCTCAAGTCTAAACAATTGGATTTTTTAAGCCAGACATGTTAACATTTTTCCATAAAATGTGATTACATCTAAAGAGGTTTTATGAGCTGATAAAGCTGTGCTGGTGCTCAAAATGAAATGGTCTTTGTATACTTTCTGGAAATGCTGTTTTATGCATAGATTTATGCTGTGGTTGCACATTTAATGAGTGCAGTTTGTATCAGGCTTGATGCTCTGAAACCATTTTGATGCTGTCAGATGAAGGTACTGTTATTTCTTAGCTTTCATTTAATCAATTTGACAAATTTAGAATGTAGAAAAAGCATGCTGCAAATCAGGCAAAACAAAGCAGAACTGGAGGCAAGCACAGTTCACTACCACAGGCTTTGAGGCAACACCAGAGGCTGAAATATCTGAAAAGTCTTTTGTTGTTTGGTGCCAGCAGAAATGAGGTATTAGTGATTGCTCAGGGCTGAAAGCCTGCCAGTGTGCTCCTGTTTCAGCAATTTCAGCTTCTCTAAGAAACACTCTTGATCCTGGAGAAAAAGTAACCTCACGTATTTGGAAAGCATTAATTTTCTTCAGCTGTTCAACCTGCAGGCCGGCCAAAGCTAACTTTTCAACACACTGTGCGGTGTTTGACCGTTTACATCATGTCTCGAGTGTCTATTAATCAGGGATTTGATTTAATTTGAAATAAAAAAATAAAAATGTGTCTCTGTAGAGGATCAGATGCAGCTCTTTTCCCCTCCCCTTTGGAAACACTCTGACCTGAGGGAGTGGAGAGGCTACAGCTGGCAATGATAGTGCTGATTGCCTGCCAAAATGATGCCTAATGGGAGTGGGGGAAGGGGTTACAGGGTACATATCGGAGTTTCAAAACGGTCATCACGTCTGCCTGTGATGAGCAGAAAGCACTCAGTAAAAACAGAGTGTTTTAAGGGGAATTTTTTTTAAAGAGAGCATTTCTCTGTGATCTGAGAGTTTTGGAGAGGAAGGTAAAACACATTTTGCAGGACATGGGACCTTAAGTGAAGGGTGAACTAATAAGTACTTCAAGGGCATGGGTCAAAGGTTAAGGTTGGAGAGCTTCATGTTATACCCTTTTTAGTTTATAATTGTCCCATTTCTACTTGCACGTACCGAACCATTCGCCATCCAGAGTGCTTTTAGAGTCTGGAGCCTAAACTGGCTGGCACTGGGTGAGAGACAGGGTACACCCTGAACTGGTGACCAGCCAATCACAGGGCCATATAGAGAGACAGACAGCCATTCACACTCATTCTCATAGACTACGGGCAATTTAAAGACACTTTATGAATACACCTGCTGTGCCTGCCCATTGTTTACGTGTTTCCACTATTAATCAAAGACAAATTGATGTGAAGGTCAAGGGTCAAGGTCATTAAGCCTCATGATGATCCTTTTCTTGGGAAGGGATCTTGTGGGCTACGTTGCAAGAAATGCTGCACAGGATTTACATCAAACTTTGCATGAATGAACAATTGACGATGAAATGATTGAAATTTTTAGTTATAAGCTAAAGGCCGATTTCATGCAGTCCTGTGTTTACCGCTTGCCTTCTTGATTTTATGAACTGCACTGATTTTAAAACCACCCCAGCCATTCTTTACCTACCACAATATGATATTTGCACACCTTGTGAAGGCTTAAACCAGCCAGGCAGTAGCTGTAGTTTTATATTCAGTATAAATCTCAGAAAGACGTTACTGCAGAGCCGTTTTTTCCAGTACCTTCAGCTCTTATTCATGCTGAGCTGTGGTTACATGTCTGCGTCCCATCTGTGCCCCTCTGAGACAGTGTACACGTCTCTGTCATGGCCCCTCAGTGCTGCGTATCTGCTGTGTGCGTGCATGTGAGTCTCAGTTTGTGTCCCTGAGCCTTTGAGGGGCCGACAGGGGCTCCTCTCTCTCAACACGTCTCTGTAAGAAGAGACCCTCCTCTCCTCTCTCTCTTTAGCACCAGCTCTTCCCACCTGAAACTCGAATCTCTCAGCACCGTGATCACAGGCCGAGGTATTTCTGCTGCCTGGACGTGTGCGAGAGGCTCACTGCCACACAGCATGAGCGGCATTTCTGCCATTAAAGCTATTCCCTCTGCATCGGGGGGCTCGGCTTTCAGCGTGCATAAAGACAGGGGCCCAACAGGGGGCAGCACGCGTGCAGATGCAGGGGGAGGATGATGAGGAGCTGTTCATTCAAGGCTGAAGGACTTCCTTCTGATGAAAAATGTAAGTGTTTAGAGGGAAAGTCTCTTTAGTGGAGCAAAAGAGAGGGAGTCTGTATTTACAAACCCCAATTCCAGTGAAGCTGGGACGCTGTGTTAGACATTTAAACAGAATACAATTATTTGCAGATCCTTTCTGACCTTTATTATATTGAATGCACTACACAGACAAGATTTTAAATGTCCAAGTTGATCAATTTTAATGTGCTTTTTTCAGAATATTCACTCATTTTGAATTTGATGCCTGCAACAGGCTCCAAAAAAGCTGGGACAGGGACCAAAAACAATTTGAAATGTGGACTCATCAGACCACAGCAGACTTTTCCACTTTGTCTCAGTCCATGTCAGATGAGTTGGTGTTGATCTTTGGCTTTGCATGGTAGAGATTAAACTTCCACTTGAGGATGTAGCAAAGAACTGTGAACTGACAACGGTTCTTGAAGTGTTCCTAAGACCATATGGTACAGAGTGATGTTGGATTTTAATGCAGAGCTGCCTCAGGAATCGAAGGTCACAGGCATTCAATGTTGGTTTTTGGCCTTGCTGCTTACGTGCAGAGACTCCTCCAGATTTTCTGAATGTTTTGATGACATTATGGACTATAGATGTCAACAAACATTCTTGAACTGTTGGATTGTTTGCTCTTTCAGTTAGATTAGATTAGAGAGAACTTTATTAATCCCTTGGGAGGACTCCCTCTGGAAATCAGGATTCCAGTAGTGTTGCAAGCACACAGGATAAAAAAAGCACACAAGTATTAGAAAAGTAAAAATTTAAAAAACAAATTGAAAATATAAATATAAATGTCTTCTGTCTTCCTGTTACTCCTGCTCCTCCCGAGCGAGGAGTTGTACAGTCTGATGGCCTGAGGGACAGAAGAGATTTTCAGTCAGTTGTTCACAAAGTGGTGAACCTTGCCTCATCTTTGCTTATGAATGACTGAGTCTTTCGAGATGCACATTTTATACCCAATCATGACACTCGCCTGTTTCCTGTTAACCTGTGGAATATCCCAGACAGGTGTTTTTTGAGCATTCCTCAATGTTCCCTGTCTTTTGTTACTGCTGTCCCAGCTTTTATTGAACATTTGCAGCCATCAGATTCAAAAAGAGAGAATATTTGCGAAAATTAATGAAGTTAATGAGTTTGAACATTAAATGTCTTGTATTTGTTGTGTATTCAGTTTTGTATAAGTTGAAAAGGTTTTTTAAATTATTGTATTTTGTTGTTTTAATGCTTTTACACAACGTCCCAACTTCATTGGAGTTGAGATTTGTCGTATGGTCCCCTCTGATGGACATCTATCCCACGTTCCCTCCCTGCTGAAGCAGCATTGTGACACTTTTATGCTCACAGATACGACCCCGCCTGCGGTCGTTAAGTCTTTGCAAACTGTGTGACGGCCCCAGAACTCGGCTCACAAGCTTCAGGTGTTTGCCATTAACACCCGCCTCCTCTCTCAACACACACACGCAATGTATGCTCACACCCTGTCCTACACACACACTTACTACACACACATTAGCGCAACACCTTTGGACTTGTTTAATTAGAAGCATGTGATAGCCGTATGTGTCCTGTATAAGGGAGTGGATTGTCATCTCTGCAGTTTGTATTTATAGGCTGTTTAACGGGTCTGCAGCCGGCGAGGGGGCGTCCAGTCTGCCCACACTTCTCGGGCACGAGTCCAAGATCTAATCTCAGCCAGAGACGGTCATTAATGGCTGAGTCACTGTGCAGCTTGAGATGGAGCCATAATATGCACTCATACTACATTGTTTAATAGATAAAATGATGTTTTGCAACCTTTTTTCTTAAAAAGTTTTTGCACATTTTAAAACCAAAAGTGATTTAATATTCTAATTTTTGCTTCACCATTGGAAAGATTTGAAGCTTTTCTTCTATTTGTGGAAATATTTCACTGCTTTGTTACTTTTGTTTTTGTTTGTTTTTTATTGTTCTGTCTGTAATTGTTGAGTCATTTTTATACAGTATTTATTGTTGTTTTGATGTCTTTAAAATCCCAGCTAGTGACGGACATTACAAATTAGTTCAGGCTATAAGCTGTAGTTTATGGCAACGTTGTCTTGCTTCATTCTACAAAAAAAAATAAAAAAAAATAAAAATATTAATTCTAATTTTGTCCAGACAAATCAACAGATCTTTTCAGGCATCTTTATGCATTTTATTAGACTTATTTCACTATAGTCATGGATATTACTAACAGACAAAAAAGGTCATGTACATAAGTATAGTTTATTTATATCACACCTTTCTTCTGCAAGATAAATGTTGTAACGTCAAAGTAACAGTTAAAGAGTAAAAAATAACACTGCATCCAAGTGTTTTTCCATTCAAAATTGGTTTTAAATAATCTCTTTGCCAAGGGTTAAAATGTAAGTGTCTCTGAACACAGTAAAAGATAAACACTTACAGTGCTGTTAAAAAAAAAAAACACTTTAGTTTGTAAAAATGACTCTTGGAGGTTTTGATAATTAACATTTACATTAATTTATCTGCCTATCTTTAAAGCACTTTGTGTAGCATTTTTTGTATGAAAAGTGATATATAAATAAAGTTTAATCATTGATTGATTGAAGTCGTTTACTGTCTTTGAGTAAGATTTAATCAAGTAACAGGGTGGAGCTGATCTTACCTGTAATGTGACATAAAAACAAAACAACACTGGCAGTCTGGTTTATTTGTCCCTGAATGAAATGAAATAAAATAAATAAATCTAAATTTAGCCTCAGCACTTCATATAGACAAACTTGTGTTCATAAAGCATTTAACTGTTAGTGTCTCATATCAGAAACAGTCTTTTTTTTACTGCACGTCAGGCTTGAAATATTTTAAAATCATCTTCTTATTGAACTTCATTGATGACATGTTTATACTTAATATGAACATATACTGACAAATCCTGGATACATGCTCCAGCTCTGGTTTAGTGAGTTTAAAAACGTTGTTGCTCATCCTTGTGTTTCTCCTTGTGTACGTATTTTGCGTCACAGCGAAGGAGCCCCTCAGTCAGTAAAGGTCAGCCCTCTCTTTAATGTTAGTGTATATGAGGGCAGGAGGTCAGACCCCCGACTGTGGGCCCGGATCAGTTTCCATCAGATAAGAGCTCATTAACGCCTCAGTCGGGAAAACAGCCCACCCCCACCCCCTTCTATATCTCTGTGTGTTTATTTAATAGAGAAAGAATGCTCACAGGGGGGTTTCTTTATTGTATGAAATAACATATTTGCTGGCTTTAGTCTTTTAATTTAAAACTGTTGGTGCTTTTGTTTGGTTTTGTTTGCTCCGACAGATCTGACAGGTTACATGTATATTACTGTCTTAAACAGAATGGTCTCCCCAGGCATGTGTAATGATAGAAAAAAAGACTCTTTGGAGAGATTTTTGATTATTTCAAGAGAAGAAAACAGTAGATGGACTGGATCATCTGCTGGTTTTGTTTTTTTGTTGCACTTTTGCATAATGATTAAAATCAAAACAAAACCAGAAACCTTTTAAATAATGTGTTCTTATAAAGCTCAGTTTATCTGTGAAGTGTGTGAACAACACTACAGGTCTTGCTCTCGTGTGCCCTGTAATACACTCTAAGTGAATTTATTTGATTCCTTCATTTTATTTATGTACTAAAAGCAGTATTGACTGAAAGTGTCATGTCTTAAAGGCAGAAACACACAACCAAATTGAAACTTTATGCCAATAATCACCATTGTGTACATTATCATTTGTATAAGAATCTTAAAATAAGTTAAATACATGCTGCAAATGCTTCGCAAAGTCAGCAGGGCTGCATGCTCTGGTGTCTGCTCATATATATGTATGTATGTATGTATGTATATATACGTATGTATGTATGTATATATATATATCTATATATCTATATATATATATATATATATATATATATATATATATATATATATATATATAAGGTAAGCCCCTTGAGATGTGGCATCTCATTTTCAAGAGGGACCTCATGTCTATGTTGTAGTTGCTATGGATGTATAATTAATACACTCATGGATAGAGAGATCAATCTAATATTAAAATCAATATCTATAATGAATATAATCTGGAGAGAAAAGATGTTGATTAATAGAGCAGCATCCAGCTGAACAGCCATTAAAATGGTTTAACTGGTCTAAAAGTATGAATTTATGTAAATGATATCATTTCTGTTGATTGTTGATCCAGGATAGAGCACATGAGACGAGCAGGTCCATGCAGCAGGTCGCCCATGAATCTTGAAAATATGATTCTTAATCACATGATGATTTTTAATTCTACAGGAAAATGTAGGGTATGTTTAGACCCTCAGTTTTATGACCTTTCAAATGATTTTATTAAATTGTCAGGTAAAATGAATTGTTTCATAAGTTAAGATAAAATGATTAGATACTCTCCAGTTGTGTCACAGCACTCCACTGCTCCTTTAGCTGTTAAATGGTGCAAAAACTGTTGCTGTGGCTCATCTAAAAGCAAAGAGCTTTTAGATGAGTTACAGCAACAGTCTGGCTGTTAAAATATTAGGAGAACAATACATTTTCAAATTAAGATAATAAATGTATCAAGTTTTCAAGTTTTAGATGAATGAATTACTATTTAACATGTTAATTAAAAACTGTTGTCCATATCTTTCTTATATTACAGGCTGATGGGGACAGTATTACGCTTTATGTCAAACCAGTTAGCTTCGGTAGGTGTTGGATCAACTCCTTACTCCGGTGGTAGCCCCCCCACCCCACCCCCCCACTTCCTGCTCCCCTACCTGGAGGGGGAGACGGGGAAAGCCTCGCTGTGGTGAGACGGAGACCCACATTGGGGCCAAAACCCTGCAGGGGTGGCATTTTGTGTTTAACGCCATAATAAATCAGACAGGAAGTTTGCAGCTACCTATACAATACATCACCACGGGAAGAGGACATGAGATCCATTAATGAGCCATTAAAAATAACAAACTCAGGAAATTTGTTAGCAGAGGTGCTCTTGTTTGGGATTTGTTCCACTGCAGCTGAACGCGGTTTTCCTTCAGTATTAATATGCCAGAGAGCTTTACACACTCATATCTGCCTCTGTTTGTGTGTGAGTCTGTTTTTATTTTCATTCGTGCTTTCAGCTGTATGTTTTCTGCACATGACTTTGTTTTAATGTCTGCAGGCATATGTTTCGGAGGGAAGCTCTGTGATTGACTACATTACTTTATATACACTGAGCGTAAAGTCTGTTATGAAGTAGGTATCTGTTAGCAGAAAATCCAGGTGGCTTTTACGTGATCCCTCAGGGGAAGAGGAGCTTTTCAAAGCAGAGGAGAAAAAAAAAAAAAGTTTATGCAACGCAAAATAGTTTGTGTCCGACTGCTGCAGAGTATCAGGAAAGTGTGTGTGCACATGAAAGCTTTCATATTCCCAAGAGGATTGGCGCAGTTTGGCTCATGTTCTTCTCCAGACAAAGATGGAGTCAAAATGATATTTAAAAATACTCTTTGAATATTGAACAAAGAAATGTGCTCAATAAATAACTGTCTTCAACTGGAGTGGGCCTTTGAGGAGAGATGTAGCGCAGAAATGATGATGATTGAAGACTGCGGGCAAATGAACACAGAGAAGATGCAGAAACATTTAAAACATCAGTCATGCATGAGATAGAATCATGAAATTCATAATGCAGAATGTTGGATTTCTCTCTTCC
This sequence comes from Cetoscarus ocellatus, assembly GCA_037902135.1. Classification (NCBI taxonomy): domain Eukaryota; kingdom Metazoa; phylum Chordata; class Actinopteri; order Labriformes; family Labridae; genus Cetoscarus; species Cetoscarus ocellatus. Next base: position 221,146 of record JBAMNC010001235.1, read on the forward strand.
TGCCACATGGTTCACACTAACCCCTAATTTCCAAATAGTTGGCTTAAATAGCAGCCAGTATGCGGCTCACTCTCTGCAGCCAATCGCCCCCAGTCTCATCAATAAATCAATTTCCATGCACAGCTCCGCATTGGTTCGCTGGAAATACACGATGGATCTATTTTCAATGGTAGCTGCTTCAACCACTTGTCTATGGAAAGCCATTTGGGCACAAAACTGATATCAGTGATATCAACCGTAGTTCAGCTGTACTAGTACTAAAATTTGAAGTACATGTTCTCAATTTTGGTCAACTGGTGTGCGGGTAGACTTTACTAGTAAAACAAAAGGTGTCACTAGTACTACTTGTTAATCAAAAAGTGTTACAAGTACTACTAGTAAAGCTCTGAGTTTTATGAGCAATTTTTTTTATGTTTACTAGTACTACTAGTAACACACTCACTAATAAAGTCTACTTATGCACTCATGCGCCAGCAACCTTTACTAGTAAAACAACATTTTTGTTTACTAGTACTAAAGTAAATTCAAAAGATTCACTGGTAGTACTAGTATACCTAATGCGAATGAAGTAGGAGGGGTTATAACAAAATCAAGCACCTTGATTGTTTTCATATTTTCACTAGTATTACTAGTGAACATTTTTAAGTCTACTAGAGGTACTAGTAGACCCAAAACAGTCCTCTAGTAGTACTAGTGACACTTTTTGCTTCACTAGTAAAGTCTACTTGTTCACTTGTTGACCAAAATTGAGGACATGTACTTCAAATTTGAGTACTGGTAGAGTTGAACTACGGTTCATACTACTGATATTAATTTTATGCCCAGACAGCTTTCTGTACACGTCAATGTCCAGTGAACAGATTGACCCAAAGCAGGAAATAAAGTGCTAAGAGTTTCCTTTTGTTTTTCAAAATGTATCATTGTGTGGAAATGATAGATTCATCCATCCATTCATTATCTATACCGGTTATGCCTTTTGGGTCGCAGAGGGGCTGGAGCACCACAGGGCCATATGGCCGTGGTGCCCTGTTGCCATGGCCACATAGTGAGACAAACAACCATTCGCACTCTCACTCATACCTCAGGGCAATTAAGAGTCACCAACTGATCTAGTTGTAGAGTGTACCCCCCCTACATTCTAGGGTGAACCCCTCATCTGATTGAGAGTGAGGGTTCACCCTGAACTGGTTGCCAGCCAATCGCAGGGCTACATAGAGAGATGGACAACCATTCACATGGCCACTCATACCTAAGGGCAATTTGGAGTCATGAATCAACCTAATGAGCAGTTTTCGGTCTGTTGGAGAAAGCCTGAGTGCCCGGAGAGAACCCACACGTGTGTGGGATGAACAGGCAAACTCCACACAGACAGGCCTTGACCAACAAGGGGATCAAACCAGCAACCTTCATGCTGTGATACATGAGCACTACCTGCGACACCACTGTGCCATCCCACATAAAATATGGACGTTTAAATAACAGAAAATCACTTTCTTCTTCCTTGATTAAACAGTAGAAGTTGAACAAATTGGCACAGAGAAAACATTGCATGCACAGGGAGAACATGCAAACGCCACACAGAAAGGCCCTGACCGACGCAGGGTTCGAACCAACAACCTTCTTGCTATGAGCTACATTCACTATCTGCTGCAAGGTTTTTTCGATATTTAAAAACTATTAATTGTTTGAACCAACCCCAGTCTCCCCTTCCTCTCCAGTGGCTCTTGCTGTATGATGGAGGTGTTAGAGAGAAAGAGTCCCCCTCTTCTGTATTTCCTCACAGCCTGTTCTGCATTTAGCGTTAGCACAGATAGCATCTAATACACAGCTGTACGGGCCTCATGTCCTCAGGATACTTTTAGCCTCCTGTTACTGAGTCTGTTACTCTCCCGTCTCCCTGTTAGTCACATAAAAATGAGCAACTCTTCTTGATGTCTTGTTCCTGTCAGAGGATGATTTTGGACGGCTCGAGTGAGCTCGGTTTATTTGTAGAGGGGCAGAGGAATGCTGACTCTTGGATACTTGGAGGTATTTGGTTTGGAGATGCTTGTGTCTTTATTTTGAAGTCAAAGGGTGCACTGAGGAAACGTATTACTAATTTATTTTTGAAGTCTTATCTTGTTATCTGCTCTTGTAAACGTGGGTTGAATCATAAGCTGTAACAGGACGTCCTGCACTCAGAATCTTACTGCCTCACTTCTGCAGGTCTGTGAGTTTATGAAAAATGTTTTTGTCTCATGGATCATGTTGGCTGGTTCAGTAGAGCTTAAAGATGTGTGTGTAAAGATCTTGGATATTCGACTCACTTTATGATTCAGACATTTCTCCTGTTTTGAATTACACTGCAGGAATGCTGGGATGGTTCAATGATTGAGCAGCAGGTAGCACTGTTGCTAAACTGTGAGAGGGCTGCTGGTTCAACTCCCTAGTCACATAGGGCCTCTCTCTCTCTCTTTCTATGATTTTTGCCCAAGTCAGCAGCCAAACGTCATAATCAATACAAATTCAAGAAAAGATTAAGGCAATAAGATACAATCAATAAATATGGAAAAGAGCAAACTCTGCATACAAAATGGTCTGTTCTCTGAGTTGGCCTGCTAGTGATATAAGACGAACTCTTGGTGAAGATAGTAAGGGAACAAGAAAATCTGTGTGCCTCTAGTCATATGACTGACATTGTACATCCTGCGATGTGACAATATGATGCTAAAATTATATTCAGCACTAGCACTGTATAATAAAAATCCTGACATGCTTTGAGCACTTCTAACAGGATGATGGGATGGATTTGTTTGAATTAGTGATTGTAAGTCAGTCTTGATGAAACATCAAGATGGTTTATTTTGTTAGAATTTGAGCTGTCAAACATCTACCTTTGTTTTCTGGTCTCTTTGTTTTGATTCTTGTGTCTTGGAAGCCCTTTTGGCCTTGGCGTGTCATCCATGCATGACACAATAATAAAATCAAACCAGTCAATTAGTCAGAAGAGCAGAAGCTGGGGTGTCTGTCATTTGTGTTTGAGATGTGCAGATCATTATTAACAGACTCATCCATGCTGAGTCACAGTGAGCAGAGCTGGATGTAATCATCTGTTCTGATTATGCCATTTGATCAATGAGGTCATTAAAAAACGGAAATGATGTGTATGAGTAAAATAGGAACCATGGATTTTGAATTATTGAAGGATTGTCCTCCATGTGGTCATATTTAAGAATCCAACTGTCTGCTGTTACTATGCTCTGGTTGTGGAAGCAGTTCTTTCTAAAAACGATCCTGTTATTGAGCAACAGCTCCTTTTGTCCTGTTTATATTTATATCATTGTTTTTTCCCAACATGTCAGAGAACTGAGGCCGGCCTGTTTATGAGCCAGCTAGTTTTCTCATACTCCTCTTAGCTCTGCAAAGTGGTGCAAGGATACCAAATCAAGAACTGTTCCCACATGCATATCCAACATAAACACGGCAGAAGGAGTGTTCCTGCGATTTACAAACATGCTATAGACGCCAGAAAGTTTGAGTAACTACACAACGTGTTGCTTAAAGTAGCATTTTAACTATAATAAGAAGTTATTTTTGCAAACTCACAACAATGTGTCACTAAATAAATGTTTACAATTTTGAAATAGAGAACATTTATGGAAGCTCGATCCAGCACGAGATATAAATCATCTGAAAAACACATGGCTTCAAAGGGAGCTCGACTTAGAGGAACATCTGATTTGCTGCTTTTCATACAGCGATGCTTTTGTCTGATTTGAAAAACAGCAGTTGTTTAGAGAAGAGCAGCCCCCCATCAAAGTCTGCAGCATTAAGTGTTGTGTTGAACCACAGGAGTTGTAATTCGTTTCTGCAGTGTTGGATTGATTTAGGAGCATCGCCACAGAATCATTCATGGTGTCTGTGGAGAGAGAGAATCCGTTCACTAAGCACATGGCCTTTGAACAGATTCATGTAATGTAAGACTGTTTTTCCTCCATCTATAATCATTTTAATATGTTCTCATTATATATGCTTGAATTCAAAGATGTTTTGTAAAGACGAAGCAGCCAGCAGGGAGTGATTTTATAACCTAATGCAGCTTTTCAACAAGTTTGGGACTTTGGCAGCATGCAAATCAAATCTGTCACCTTATAAACGGATTTAAAGAACAATACTGGACACTCTTTGTTTTGAGGAAATGTGTGTATCAAATACATGAAAAACAAGGACATCAGTCAGTGATTACATACTGGCTTCGAACCAAAGGAAACACCTGAAAAGAGGGGGGCTGAGACCAGGTCTTGACTACCAGAACTGATCACTGACTACCAATCATCGAGTGAGATCAGCCAAGATGCTGAAACTGATCAGATTTGTGTTTTGTTATAGTTTCCCTGGTTTCGCAATTTGACTGTCTCCTTAGATTTGTGGAGCACTGGGACTTCTACGGGTGGCGGTGTGACCTGATAAAAGGTGCACTAAAGGCATTTTGATTCGGTCAGCATGCTTTTGCTGACTTTGTTTGATGGAGCCGTACAAAATCGGAGTGAGCAAAGCAACAGGCTCCTGGCAGTATAGACATCTGTGTCAATTAAATTGTTTCTTAATGCATCTTAAAAGCATATATCATCACCTTAAACTTCTACAAAGTACAAGTAGTTTTGAGGTACCTTATTAATGTTTTTAAATCTACATTTTTCTTTGACTTACGACAATAATCTTATTACAAAAAACACCCTGACATACACCACCATTAGACTCTGAACATCTATAATCATCAGTAAGGATGAGAATACCTTGAGAACTTCAAAAGTGTTGCTTTATTCTCAGTAGGAGCCTGTGCAGTCTGGTAGGGAGCAAGCAGGAGTGGCAGGAGCCCACCTCGCAGACACGGTGCCAAATGTGGAAGCCATTATGATGTTTTCTTTAACTATCACAAGTGGCAGGTGACAAGGTGAACAGGCTTTTAATGGGGGAACAGAAAAACTCTTTAACACCAGCGTGAGGCCTCTGGCTGCCTGACAGCTCTGTGAGGTCAAAACATCTTTCAGCGTGCGGTAGCGTGGGCCTGAAACTGTTTACCTATTTATCTGACTTAACAAGACAGTCAGGGTGTAAACAGATCACAAAACTTTCCAGAGTTCATTGTTTGAATACTCCACCAAACCTGTGGAGAAGTGGTGTCCAGACTTTTTCATTGAGGGCCACACGCAACAATAGGGAAGGATGACTGGGCTGCATTGATCTGCCTAACTTCAGTGTGTAAAACTGATCCAGTGTGGGTTAAGAGAGGCTTAATTATTGAAAGTAAGGATGCCTGATGTCTACATCGGTGGCTTGACAAGGCAAACAGTTGATCATTGTTTAGGCTCTTGGGATCGTACATCAGATTTCAGGGAACCAAGGTCACCTCAGGGTCGGCCTCTGGTCATGATGAGAATGACCCTCAAAGCAGCAGGAAGGAGATGCTGATGGTTCTCCTCCAGTCTCAGACTCAAAACAGGAATGTTGGTGAATGAAGGTTATTAAGCACAACATTCTTTGTAAATCGGACCTTGAAGGACCTTCATCAGACCTAGACAGACCTGATAGCCAAGCAACTAATGACAGATCATGCTGCTTTTAATTTTTGACCTTTATTGACAATAGAGAGTCAGTGGTTGGACTTGGAAATGGAGAGAGAGTAGGGGAAGATGCCTAGATGAGAGTCTCAATATATGATACGGGCAAAGTTGCTATCAACACTGGCATCCCACAAAACTCCCATCCATACATCCATCATCTATACCAATTACCCATTAAGGGGTCATGGGGGGCTGGAGCCTATCCCAGCTGACATTGTGCAAGAGGTGGGATACACCATGAACTGGTCGCCAATGGATCACAGAGCCACTTTGGCCACGGTTACATGATGTTTTTCAACTCAGAATTAAAGTATTCTCCTTTGTGTTAACATGGAAATAATAATTCCGAATTGAGGTTTACATGGAAAACACATTTATTCACCTTTATTCAGTTCCACTTAAGGTCTAGGGGTTGGGAATGGTTCTGATTGGACAGGGGCCGGACGTGACGTATTTATGTTTACCTGAAGAAAACTCAAGCTCAGCGTCTTTTATGTCAGGGAAACCTGCATGTTTTAGGATGAAGCCGGAGTGCTCGGAGAGTTCATACATGCATGAGGCAGTCATGATACTTGCTCTGCCTCACGAAACGGCATTATTCAAATTTAAAAGAAGGTGGCTGTTTTGAGTTCTGGTACACTGCAACACCCCTAGTCCAGAATAGATAAAAACCCACAGTTATAAGTTTCCCGGTCTGTCTTTTCCTTGGCATCACCGGGACATTCATCCATCAGGAATGTAGTGCGGCTGGATGCAGCTGCAGGACGGGATGCACGCGAACACACCTGAATTTATTGGACAGATAGCATCTCTGGATGTGAACCCACACAAACAAGGAGGCCGGGTGCACAGAGGTTATCCCTTCCTCGTAGACGCACAGTGGAAAAAGCAATCAAGGTGATGGAGGTGCGAAGCGGAGCGGGGATCCAGATGGTCTTGCTGTGCCGACATGCTCCTGCTCAACGTAAAAGCCCCTCGACAGGCTCGTCACTCTCCCAGCACCTCTTTAATGAGAGGCGAGCTCGTAAAAACGGGCCTCGGGCCTTTGAACGAGCCCTCAGCATCACTGGTCCATGTTATTCTGTCATAACAGGGAGGCGAGGGCATTTCGGAGCAGAGTGCAGGACGGCTCTCAACAAGTTAACACCACGGCTCGGGGAGGGGGGTGTATTTACGTGTCAGGCCTGTTTTCACTCTCAGTTTGACCCTTTACGAATGTCTCTCTGCATTTTCGTCCCTTCTTTAACTTCTCATACCCTAACTTTGTGATAAACTTCTCCCCTCAGTGTCCTCCTTGTCCATCTTTGTCTTTATATATAAATTACAGAGGATAAACTGAACACATGCTCTGGGATTTGACTGGCCTGCAGCAGCTGGAGCTCCACAGTTGGTCCGTCTGTTCACTGGGTGTATACATCGACAAAGTTCAGCCAAGAGTGAGGAGGGGGATTAAGATGGTTATCACACTTCATGTAAACATACAATAAAGACATGCAGGGGGAGAACTCAGGGAAATCAGGTGTGTCTATTCAAGAACAGCCAAATTAGCATGTTTTAATGCCATCAGTGCTTTTGTGTGGAGTTGGCAAATGCTCAAGTGGCTCAGAGGCCTCATAAAATCGAACTTTTAGTCTCACACGGACATTTGAAGAAAAATGAGTATTTTTATTTTAACTTGACACAAAAAGGGCTGAAAGATGGGGGCTGTCTCACAGAACTGTTTCCAGTTTGGATTTAAATGCTTTAAATGTTTCTGCAAGCATATTTATTAATTTAAAGACCCAAAACTGAACTTTTCCACCTCCAAAACAATAGCTGACTAAGCAAATGTAGATATTTTACCCATCATTACTGACTTCAGTTTTAAAGCTGAGATGAAATCTGACATTAGGCTTAGGGCGCTTTCACTTGTCTGAACTCTGGTTCACATTTTAGGAAAGTTTGGCTGATTTGGGGTGGTGTGGAGGCGCAAATAAATTCTGGTCTGCCTAATAAAATGGGGATCAAAGTGAACCAGAGTTCAGTTTGTGGTGGGTCCTATAGCCTGACACACCAGATGCACCATTCAGTATATTTCACTAGATTAACTGGGAAAGAGCCCATAGAAAGTGTTTCGGAATGGGCAGAACCTCTTAAAGGCATATCTGGCAGGTGATCATTCAGTCAGTCACGTTCATTACGGGCCAGTCGGATAATGTTGTAGGCAGGCATTACTGCTGTACTGTAAAGGACAGACTGTAAGCCACTTTGTTGAACAAACTCACCAAAACATGTGAGAAATGGAGCAAAATGTCCTTTCTATCAAGAAATGCTTTTGGAGTTGTTATTTGTTGAATAAAAAGTTTTTTGTTTAATAAAATGTATTAAAGAATTGCAGTCAAGATCTAAGATAACTGCTACTGAAGCTGTAAGCATCTATGCTAATCTCTAAGCATTCACTCCATGCTGTTGTCTTCCTGATTTCTCCCACCTCTCTCCGCTTTAATGGATGCCTACTGGGCTTTGGGCCATGCACACTTGTAGATTGGAGCATGACAAGATGGATTTGCCTGATCACAGGCATTGAATCAGATGAATCCAGCTGCTGAACCAAAGAAGGCAAGCTAAACAAAAAAGCAGTGAATTGCGGGTTTAATTTCCCAGCAGTAAGCTAGCTAACATGGTGTTCATGATAATATCAATCAGAGAGTGGCTAACATTAGCATTAGTATCACCACCACCCTCCTGTGCTCTTAACAGATTAACGTCTGCATGTCTGTGCTGAATATGGTTGCACGTCACCCACAGGCTAAATGCAGCTTCATCTTAAATTTATGGCACAGAATACTTATGAATATCTTTGATATGAATGCTGTTATTGCTTGAGGCTGGTGCAATATTCAATCCAGTATGTATACAGTCAAACGGTGCATTTATATTTATATTCACGTTTTATATAATGTTAATATTGAGGGTGTAAATTCTTTGGACTTTGTTCTTCAAGTTACTTATACTTATTTTATTTATTTTTCCTTCATTAAGCAAATTTGTTTATGTCTTACAATTAGCTTTTGCTAATTTAATATCTATTATACTCCAATCTTATTTTAATGTCTATAGCTGATATTCCTACTGCTATACTGTGTATTAGAGCAACTGATACAACTGAATTTGCCCTCTTGGACTGTTAAAGCACTTCTGATTCTGAGTTTTGATTCTGAGGTTGTGCATTTATGAGTTGAAGTACAACAACCAGCCAGATGGTAGGAACCTTTTGTTTTAGCCTATCGGCTTCATGTTAACAAAGCAAATTTGCAATTAACAAGCAAACAGATTTAGCATTAACTAACATCATTTTAACCTACTAAAGGATAAATTAAAACCAGAACAACACAGAAAATTGCAGTTAATTGATAATTCTGGACTTTAGGGTCATGACAAAGATATCAGAAGGTTTTCGGTCTAACAGCAGTGTAGCTTGTTTTTCGGTTTTATTTGTTTTAGGTGCACTAAGCCAGGTTGTGCAGTGCAAACAGTGGTTTATAGCTGTTAAATTTCATACTAACTTACCACACAAAGTGAAGGGGTGAAGTGTTTGCCTGTTATATGTCTCAGAAAAAAAATCAAAGTTCATGGAACATTTAAGCCATAAATCAGCAGGATGATTCGTGATTTTAAGGGTGTCAAAAGATGGCAAAGACGATGTTTGCTTAAACTTTAAGACATGCCATTGTTCTGCTGTTGACAGCCGTGTTACATTCACAGCTTCACATCAGACCACAGTTGGCCCGCTGAAGTCAAAGGATCAGCTTCATTGTGTGTGAAACAGCCTGCTTAAGCCGCTGATGGGTCGTTTCACCCTCTGTGGTACATTTCAGACCCTGATTTGAGGATTTTGCAACCCGTCGTTTCACAGAAGCTAAAATAAGCCTATTAAAATAAAGCCTGTCATTGTCCAAGCCTGGCTCAGCATTGAAATCTGTGTAATTCACATGCATGTCTCCATATGTGCCAGCAGCTGTGTGCCTTATCAGCAGTGTTTCCTCAACAGTGTGATAATGGGTGTTAAATGAGTGTTAATAGGCACAACCTGGAGGACACACACCTTGACTTATGGCCAGTTGAAACAGTCTTTACCGCCTCTCTTTAAAGCGTTATCGAGGCTCGTAGATGTTCGCCGTCTAACTCCTTTGCCCATATGGATGCACAGAGGGAGGCTGGGCTCTTACTTTACAGAAATACGCTGCACATGTTGAAACTCTTTATCAGCAAACCATCTGTTTTTTACATATTGGCCAACATTTCGTGTGCGTCTGTGTTCTTGCTGCAGAAAGTGTGGGTCTGTATGTGTGGCCCCACGTGTTGTAATTCTCATGCGTGTGTTCCTGCATTGCTGCATACCATCCAACATCTCCCATCTCTCGATTGCCATAGGGACGTCTTATCTGCATATTTGCTGCTCCACTCTGGGCTCGTAACACAATGAGTCCTGGGTGTATTTTCAGGAGCCAGGAGAGTATATCACAGATGTCCAGTCAGCTCTGGTTACACATGGAAATCTGGGTCGAACATGTGGACAAACTATCAGGTCCACCATCTCTCTTTCCTCCCATTTTCTCTCTCACTGCATTCACATTTTTCTCCTCAATTTTTTTGTTTCCTCCACTTTCTCCTCTGACCCTTTTGGGCATGTTTTTCTTGACAGTCAGCACACATATGGGGTCATTTTGCACACGTGTCAGGCTCACATTGTTCAGATTCTGAAGGTGCTGAAGCATCAATGATGTGTGGTTGTGATGTAATGATCATGAAACGATCAAAGGTGTTGTTCTCAGCTGGTGGTTCAGGACTCCAAAAAGTACACATTTTTAGTGTGCCTGGAGAAAAAGAGCTGAATATTTCTCATATTGCAATGCTGTTAAGTTTGCATCCAATCAGCATAACCTCATTTACCATTATTTCAAATTTAAGTTGGGTAGTTAGTTTATTTGTCCTTGTAGAGAAATTGGGGTGTGGCAGGAATCAAAGACATTTGGCAACTAAATACCATAATTTCTCGTATATAATAAGCCCTTATTTATAACACGCACCCCATTTTTTCATGCTTTTTTCCAGGGAAAAAGCTATATTTAAATAGAACACACACCCACATTTTGCCCAACTCTACTCTTTTAGACAACTCAAAAATTACCTTTATTCAAAATTTTAGTCAGTGAAGTTTCTGTTTTTTCACAACAAATACCATGTGTGATTTTCTCTCTCAACCGGATGCGGACATACCTTTTGCTTCACGCATGTGCAGCTACTCAATTTCTCCCGGAGCATGCTCAGTCGTAGTGTACCGGGCCAATCAGAGAGCAGCTATCATCATGTCGATGTCTTCGACCAATCACTGCACAGCTATTTTGGTCCCATTGCTCACAAGATGGCAGCGCCCAGTGTGTTTACATGCGAGTGGTACCGTATCACTTGAGAATTACAAGAACCCTGTAGTGTTGGACAGGCAGGTGGATTTAGACCAGCTAGACCTATTTAACATAACTTTTACTCATGTTGAGCCCTGCAGTACAAAACTTTCACAAAAAATTCTGTCAGCCTAGACCAGGGGTGGACAACTGGTGGCCCAGGGAACACATGCGGCCCTTTACCTCACTCAAGACGGCACACCGATCATTTGCAACACAAAACCTAAACTTGAAAATGAGGAAAACAACAACTGCGAAATATGATTCACCATGAGTGACCAGTACTACATAATGCCCAAATCAGGATAGATGATAAAATATTTCTACTCAAATTAGATTGCTGGTACATTATCTTTTTTTTTTTTTACAAGTCATTAAAGAACTTACTTTGACATGATTGTATCCCTAAATATCTTTAATGAGGCATTCAAAAATAATAGTAAAAACCAAATTTGGAAACAATGGTAAAGGTAATGTATTTGTGCTTAAAACACTGGTAAACATTCATTTTACATTATCTGTATATTTTTTGAATGAATAAATGAATCACAATTGCTCCATATGTTTGATTTCAAAGACTGATCCACCTCTAGTCTCACTCTGTTTGAGATACGCTGTTGGGACTCCTGTTACTTTAAGACTTTCTTCCCCATGTGGGCTTAGTCTGCTCTGATTAGCTGACCAGTTCACTCTGTAATTTGTCAGTTCAGCTCAGCTCGGCATCATGTTGTCAACAACTCTGCATCCATTCTACAGTTTTTGCTCTGCAATGAGCTTGCCAGCCTCAGCAAATGGGCCTTAGCTGCGGGGAAACAATGGTAGGGCACTGATAGGTCTGTTTGATGGGGGGCAGGACTGAGCTGTTTCAGAAAGCTGACGCTGTAAACACATGCAAGTGCTTTTTTTTAATGTGGAGAAGACATCTAAAGCACAAGAGGATTAAAAACTTGAAAAAGCATGACATACATTCTTTAAAGTTTAGCTCTCAGTTAAAAATATGCACATTTTAGGAACAAGAAATTGCAAGATGTCCAGAAGGTTGTGTATTTAATCCTGGGATTAAAAGAGAGGAAAGATAATCCGGAAACTTCCCAAAATGGCTTGATAAATAAAGATGTACCAATGTGACAGTCTGAGAGTGTGAGAGTGAAATCAGCAAGTACAAAAAAAGCAATAAAAAGGGTAGAAGCAGGAGACAAGCAATTGAAATATACTGTAAACATACACACATACTGAAGTTCCAAAGGTACCAACAGAGCTCCATTTTAGGTTTGGTCCACAAGTGTCAGTAAAAAGGTTTGAGAGGGTCCAGAGACTAGACAAATGAGAAACACTGATTTAAAGCACATGTTTGTTGTTTTGCTACAAGATAAATGTCAAGGCTCAAGAGCCTCTCTTCTTGTGCATAAAGAAAAGGAGGCTGTGGTTTAAGAAGACAGCAGGAAAAAAGCTTAAACACATGTACACACATGAAAACATACAGCCACGAGCATGAAGATGAATTCACACTCCATGCTGCTGTCACTGCTCTATCACTGTTAATGCTTCTTGAATCCAAAGCTAGAGGGATGCTTTCTTGGAACAAGCAAGACAAGCAAGCCCTCTTTTCTTTTTTTTTTTTTTTTTGGTCTTGTTTATTTACTCTGGGTGTTTTCTCACGTCCATGTGGTTCTGATTGTGCGATCTGGAACAAGGACAAAGACGGGAATGAGCAGAGAGAGAGGGGCGAGCGAGACAGCGGCAGGAGGCAGCGTCAGGGAGACTGATGTGCACAATGTGATCCTGATGAATGGAGATTTGGGGATTTGACTTACGTGTGCAGTTTACACAGGGAATCAAATATTGCCATTAATGTTAATTTAATTCTGATGTATTGTCCCATATCATAAATATTCTTATTCCAGCATAATCTTGGCATGAGGTGCTGTCTCACTGCCTCTAGCTCCATATGATTCCTTTTACGTTCTGAACAAAGACTCTCAGCTGTTTTAAAAGTGAGGATTAAACAGAAAAACTCTGTGTAAACTGCTTTAACTGCCTTAATTGGCCCTTAAATAGAGAGCTAATTTACACACAACTGGCCAATAAGAGGACCTGACCCGAATCAAGTTGATGGCAATAAAACATGTTGTTGAGCGTCAAAGCCAAACCACCAGCGAGAACACTCTGCTGGTGTAATTTTAATTTGGAGAATTGCTCAAGTTTATGTCTGGGAAGTCTGCACACAGGCAGGAGAAAAATCCAGCCGATCTAACGGGCGAGGATCAGTCAGATTCTGATTATGAGGGGCCTCCAGATGGGAGGTTGGGTTTCAGGCACTTTGTCAGGGATCTGTCTATTTCCTGGCATCTTTAACAAAGGAACATATGGATTTGTGAGGTGTTTCGAATGTTTTTGCAATTCATGAAGTGATCCAAGTCAAATATTTGCAATGATTGTCCAAAGGGATGCTTGCACAGCTCTGAAATGACGTATAGTGTTTTATGCTCTGCTGAGTTTCCAAATGATGGCTTGTGTTACCTGGCTGCTGCTGCTGCTTACTGCCGATCTGTTGATATTGAGAGAGGTGTGTGCATGGGAATTATCCTAGATCATTTACGCAGTGTTTAGTCTTATTGATTGAACAACTGAAGGTGTAATTAGAGCCCTTTTCAGACATGCACACCAAACGCTAACAAAATTAAAAAAGCAGGACATATTCTGTTGTAGACAGAAGCTGAAGGTCTCACAAGGTCATGATGTATAAATTGTACTGTGAAGGTTGCCGTTTCTGCACTCTGGCCAAGTGGGATCTGTGTGGTGTTCTTCCCTTGCATGCAAAGGTTTTCTCTGGGTACTTCAGTTTCCTCCCAAAACTGAAGTACCCAGTACCTGCCTGGAGCTCAGAGGAGTGGACACTGATGAGCTGGACAGCAACGTGGACGACTGGGAGGAAGAGACCATTTAGTTTTTTTTTTATCAATGAAGAAATCATTCCCCTAGGAGATCAAACCAAAAACATGCTCACTATGTTGTCTGTCTCTCTGTGTGGCCCTGTGAATGGCTTGCAACCACTCCAGGATGAATCCCGCCTCTTGCTCAATGTCAGCTGGGATAGGCTCAAGCCCCCTGTGACCTCTTAAGCGACAAGCAGTAAAGATGATGAATGGATGGATTCATCATGAACATTTTTTTTGGTGTACAGTTGTTGTTTGGTTGGTTGCACAATTGACCAAAAGACTGTACTTCCAACAAACGCAGTCTTAACCCTACCATTTATGTTGGGTAAAAAGCCCAGAGGAAGTGTTTGGAGAGGGAAAAACATTTCCAAACATATCCAGAAGGCAAATGGATGTTTAGCCTGTCAATCATATGTATTATGGGCCAATCATATGATAGAGGCAGACTTTACTGCTACTGCCATAAAATACACAATGTGAGCCAGTTCATTGAGCAAACTTTTGCCAAAAGTCACTGGGAGACAGGCGAAAATATCTTTTCCATGAGATCTGATAAAAATGCCGCCAAAGCAAACAGCACTTGAGCTAATCTTTGAACAAGTAGCCATTGTTTCCCGCTGTTGTCAAGCTTGTCTCTCTCCCTCTTTCGCATCAAAGGACGCTGATTGGTCAGTACCTTCACAGACTGAGCTCAGCTGCTCTGCCTCAGAGCTTTGCAAGATGGCAAGATTGCAATATTAGCATAAGGACTGGAAATACCCTAAGCTTATAGTTTATTTGAGCATCTCAATTGATCTGTGTTAACAAGTCATTTTGGAAAGCCTTTATGCAGCTCCACAATGTTCAGTGGTGGACACCAAGGTTTTCTGTCCTCCAGGCTTCCACAACAGGTCAAGTGACTTAAAGCTATAAACATAGTTGGTATAAGATATTTAATTTCTAATGATGCAAATTCATGGACACCAAACTAACACCTGGACAACCTAAAAACGAAAAGAGATGGAGCAGTGGCAGGACTTAGGGTCTGTCCCAATTCTACCCCTTAGCCCTTGTCTTACCCCTTACCCCTTGGTTTTGCGCGTTCACGTCTTGTGAAGGGGTGTCCCAGTTCTCCGTAGGGCTAAGGGGAAGGGTGAAGACGAGGGGCTACACAGCTCTTGAAATGAAGACAGACTGGGACCTCACTTGAAAGGAAGGGGTATGAGAATTTCCCATAATACACCGCGCCCACTGACAAGAAGGCAGAGCGGAGACTGAAATAATTATTAAATCGTCTAGTAAATATTAATCATGTTTTGAATTGTTGGTCGTAATTACTTTGTGCAGCAAGTGTTGTTTTGGGGAACAGTTTTGACCACTCCTGTTTCCCGTCTGCCGTGATTACATTTTTTGCTTCTTTGTTATCATTTCTGCTGTTTGCCTCTGATGAGAGCATGACATCCAAGATTTACAAGGGGAGTTGTTATCAGTTCTTAACTGGAATTAGTTGTAGATTCCCATTTCTCTTCAACATGGCTGTCAGCAGATGGCCGTGGTCACAGGAGGAACTGTAGTTTGTGCACTTCTATGTTGATTTAATCTGTCAGTCAAGGAAGTTGCCACAAGGCTATGGGGAGTTAGGGTTGAAAATATCTTTCTGCATCGACAAATGAAGCTATTGTTGCAGTTTTCAAGTCAATATCAAGTGAGTTTCAAGTTTTTGTGCTTCTTGAAAAGGTTTCCAGTTACAGCATTACTGAATTATCTATTCTGAACACACAGATATACGCATATTTATTTCTGCTACTCACTTTTGGTTTTCATTTCCCAGCATCTCCACCTGAGGCCTGATTTTTGTAATTTACTCAAAATCCTCTGTCTTCCTGTTTTTAAGTTTTCGAAGAAGCTGAAATCTCAGAGAGCCTTTTTTAACAAGCAGCTGTCTGGGAGACATCTCCCCACAGCATGTCGTTGCTCAACCTTTTTCTTTTTCTTTTCTTTTTTACAAATCAGACAAACGTGAGAACTTGTCTGTCTGTCTGTCTGGTATGCTGATTAATTTAAAGAGCAGATCAGCTGATCTTATTTAGTCTCATTACATTTGAACTCTTAAACCCTCTGTTCTCACATTGGCTCTGTTTCCTCTCTGCTTTGGGAAGATAGACAACTCTAAATCGAGCGTAAGCACCAAGATGTTTATCTTTCCTGAACAGGGCTCTCGCTCGCTGCAATCCACAGTCCCTATCTGTGTCTGCATGTGCCACTTCACGTGCATTTCTCTTTTACTGCTCGGCTTATTTGGGCTTTTGAGGGGCAGCGTGGACAGAGGGGTGACTGCAGGAGATCTTTGTGGGATGGAGGGGCGTGGAAGCGCTCTGTGTACCCCAAGCAAACAGGCCAGATAAGATCAGAGTGGAGGGAGCGCAGCTGGAAGCCTTCCTGAGCTGACCCCTTTCTCCGCCTCTTTCACATTCCTCCAAACCCCCCTTCTTCCCCCTCTTCATCCCCCCCATTTTACCTCCTAACTTCTCTTTCCTGCTCAAACTCATCTCTCTGCTCCCCATCCCTGCTGCATCCATTTCTCTTTATTTCACAAACACCATCCTCATGTTTGGAGTTGCCTCACATCGTTTTTTTCCTTCCATGCCGTGTCTCCCCTCCTGCTCTTAACTTTTCCACCTCATCTCCATCTCCCCTCTGCCCCCCCCCCCTCCCCGAGCAGGACCTGCAGTAAAGTGGGGTCAGCCTTTAGCATGTAATGCTGTGTCTTTGCTCTGTTTCTGCCCTGCTCTTTGACCATGTTCATCAATACAAGCCCCTCTTAACGGAGCGATTGGCTTTCATGTTTTCCCCTGGGCTGTGTCCCAGACACGACAGTAGGACTAACGCTTCAGAGTGCGGCCCTCCATGCTGAGCCGTGTGGGCTTTTTTTGTGTGAATTTGCATTTGGGTGTCTCGCAGTTAACTGGATCAAGACATCGAGAGAGTGCAAAGCAGCTGTGCTTGTTGTCTTTTGTCACCTTATTTACCATCACAGTGTGAAGTCATTACTGTCTGTGTCAGTCTGCAGGAGAGTAGCACCTGAATAAGGATTTGGCTACAAATTGAGATTTTAAGATTTAAGGATCTGTTTTATAATGATTTATAAGATGATATCACTTATATTAAAGGGAAAGTTCATGTTTTTACCTCCACCAAGGATGTTATGTTTTAGCTGGCATATGTGTGTCTGTTTGTTTGGGTAGATTTTGCTGAAATTTTCAGGAGATGTTGGTAATGGCCCAACTTGAAAATGATTAGATTTTGGTGGTAATCCAGATAACCGCCATGAGCAAACAATCCTTTTTGCTCAAAAACTGTCTAACTAATAATGATATCATCATAATTCTGAGTGCTAGGTGTGGATTCAAGGTCATGGTCAAGGAATCATCTTATGATGGTAACTTTATCATGAACTAATGCATGTACAAGGTGTGTCAGAAAAGTTCCAGGACTGGTGTCACAAAAGATTTAATTGGAATCCAAACTACAAACCACAAGTTTTCCCCTTCGACGTAATCCCACTGGAGTCTAATGCACTTTCCCATCCTTCTCTGCCACGCTTTCATGCACTCCTGGAAGGATTCTTCCAGGATCCTCCGCAGCTCCATCATCACAGCCTTTTTGATGACGTCCACGTCTTCAAAACGGGTCCTCTTGATGACCTCCTTGAGCTTGGGAGAGGAAAAAAATCACATGGAGCCAGGTCGGGTGAATAGAGAGGTTGTTCCAGCACAGCAATGTTCTTCCCGGTCAGGAACTGTCGGATGCTCAGGACATTGTGAGCAGGCGTGTTGTCATGGTGAAGCAGCCACGACTTGTCCTGCCACAACTCTCGCCTCTTCTTACGCACTGAACGAAGCAAACGCCGCAGTATCTCTTTGTAGACATGCTGGGATTACTGTGAAGGGGAAAACTCTTAGTTTGAAGTTTGGGTTTGAAATAAATCGTTTGTGACACCAGTCCTGGAACTTTTCTGACACACCTCGCAGATGTAACAGCAATATGTGAGCTACCTTGGTGGAGTTTTGCGCTCTCCGAGTGCTTTCTAGTTTTTACATGGGGTTGATTGAGGTTTATATGCCATTATTTATCCATTCAAGTAAACTGAGTTACAGATTCCAACAGCATTGTACTCACACTGGGGAAAAAAATATATAAATAAAACTAAATACAATTAAAAAATATAGCTACTTCCTGGCTACTGCCCCCCCCAAAGTGAGAAGTTGTACAGTCTGATGGCATATGCTGGTAATGCAGGCTTCACCTATCAATATTGGCACTTACATTGTCAATTACCTTTCATCTTAAAGTACAAAGGTATGGTCCATGTTGCCCACCCCTTGTCAGAATGCAGTTTCCTTCGGCTTTAATGAATTAGCAGTATTTTAATGAAATTGTTAAAGTGAAACAAGAAGGAGACGACAGACAGCAGGGAGAATCTGACACCTCTCAGCCCGTGATGTCTTGGAGTTATTTTCATGTATATTTAGCCCAGTGTGTGCTGACACAAAGACAGCTGTTGTTCCCAGCTCACTTTTATTTTGGCCTCGCCTTGGTCCCCCCTGTCACTTTAACCAGACCCCGTATCTGTAAATAGTCTGAGCCGCTGACAGACCACTGAGACAGATCCCACTCCGCACAACTGAGATGTTATCTTTGGACATTAATACAACCCAGGGTTTAGCCGTCTAATAACCCAAAAGAGCAGAACCCCAATCTCAGGTTTGAGACGTTTGTGTCCGGCCACACAAGCATCACACGTGTTGTTTGTTCAGCCTCTCGTGTGCAGTAATAATCCTCAGCCCGTAACCCCACAACCTCTTGACCTTTCAGCAAGAGTGGAGCCTCGTAATCTCCCCTGCAGTTAGCTTCAAACACTCAACGAGGCCACTTCAGCGTGGCAAAAACAGAACGTAACGAGTGCATCAGACCTCAAACACCTTCTTCTCCCTGCCGATGAAACCTCCGTCAGCATCCTTGATCACTTTTCACATGAGAGGGGAGGGAGGAGTGGAGCTTTACTGGCCAAAAGTGAAGCTATAATACAAAACTAAGTTAACATGTCAACTATTTGCACGTTTTTATTTTAAATGTTTTATTTAAAAATATTGAAAACCCCAACAACACAAAAAAACCCAGAAAATTGCTGATTTGTTTTTATAATTTAACCTTTTTGCAACCAGCAGAGGAGTGTTTATTTAGGAGTAAATGTTATTTTGAAGAATTTCCTGTCCAGTCGGGCAGCAAAACAAGTATTCAGACATCAAACAAACATGATAATTAAAAAGAAACAAATGATTTTTTTTGATTAAGATCAGAATCACACATACTTTAAAGTCTAAATATTTACCTTAGAGCGAAATTTACCCACCTCTGTTTCTCATACAGAATTCAATGGCAAAAAGGTAATAAGACTGTAAAATAACTCATTAATGTCAGGCATACAACAAATTTAAGCGTAAGGACAGTAAGAATATTTTGCCATACAATAAAAAACTATGAAAATAAACATATTTAAATTGATGAATGTGATGATTTTTTTTCATGAACTGAATTTTAGCTTGAACATAACAAAACACATAAAACAATAACTAGACATTTTCATTTATTTTTCTCTTCCAAAAGTCGTTCTTTTCAACATGTTCATTTCTTTCTTGTCTTGCACTCTGGCTTTAACAATTATAGAACACCAAAGGTGCACATACAAGTCAACATAAACCAATACAGGTGTTATAAATATAAAGCATAATGCAAAGCCATTCATTGAAAATAATCTGGATAATGACAAAACAAACAAACAAATAAATAAATGAACAGAATAAATGAACAAACTATAAATATCGACATGAAATTAGTTCTGAACAATAACAGTAAAAATAATATAAAAAAAGAAGAAAGGCTGAGAGAAATATAGTTACAGAAATAATAAAAGAAATGAATGATAGGGTTCAAACAAACAAACAAAAGCCTAGTTAGTCTTCCTCACTAGTCATCCTTTTTGTATGCACCCTAACATTGTAATATTGCAGTGGCATTACTGGCCGCCATCTCTTTAGAAATTTTGGCATCTGAAGTCGTAAAGATAAATTTATTTTTCCATTTCATGTAACTCTAATACCTTCTTAATCCATGCATTATATGCTAAAGGTTCAGGTTTCACTGTGATGATTTTTTGAATTAGTTTTTATTTCCATGCTGACAACAATGTCATGCTGCTCATTAACAAGGTACCAAGTCCTCCTCCACTTCCTTTAACACTGTTATACAACAGTTTTATGATTTATAAAGAGTATTGTTTCTGAAGGTAAATCTAAATCATTAAACCTGGCTTTAAACGGATACGCCACATTTTTTCCTCTTTTTGTGTCTAGACACCATTCTTTTGACTGTGTGTCCAGTAACAAGGAAGAGACGGGCAAAGCGCACACTGCTAGTTAGCTTAGCTTAAACACTGGGAGACAACGGGTAGCGTTAGCCTGCCTCTGCCTACAGTCATCAGATAAACTGTCTGTATGTTTGTTAGCGAAAAACTACGTGAGGGATTTTGCCCAAATTTTCAGGAGATGTTGGTAATGGGTCAACTTAAAAAAGATTAGAGTTTTGTTGTGATCCAGATTACCACCATTAGCGAATGATTGTTTTTGCTCAATAACTGCCAAACTAATAATGATATCAACATGATTCTGAGTGCTTGATGTGGGTTTTCATGGTCAATGAATCATGTCATGATGGTAACTTTATCATTGAACTATTGCTTACAGATGTAACAGCAATATGTGAGCTACCTTGGCAGAATTTTGCCCTCTCCGAGTGCTTTCTAGTTTAAAACATGCATTGGGCTGGGGGTCTTCAACCTTTATTTAACCAGATAAAAGACCCATTGAGATCAAGACCTCATTCACAAGGGTGACCTGGCCAAGAGGTCAACAGCACACGTCATTAAAAAAACATATTAATTGGTGGAAATATACAATATATTAGAATACACATATTTTGTGAGTGCAAGATTTTGCGATAAAGTGCAGTTATTTTAACATAAATAACAATACAGAAACACAGGCACTGTTCAAAGGTCTCACGCTGTTTATCCATCAGCATGGACCGAAAAGCTCCGAGTGAGATGAGCTCCGTGAGCTTCAGTTCAGTCTATAAGGAGTTCCAAGCTGTGGGGGCAGCAAAACTGAACGCTGTCTTCCCCAGTTCAGTTCTGACACGGGGAACTGAAGGATGAAGGACGTCACAGGACCTCAAGGCATAGTGGCTTTTAGTTCTCTGAAGAAGAGCACATAAATAAGATGGAACTAAGCCAAGAAGAGCCTTATAAATCAACATCAGCCAGTGCGTATACCTTCGCGCACTTAAGGAAGGCAAACCAGAGTTGACATACAAGTCACAATGATGCGTGAGGCGGCCATCACCAGTGACAAACCTCAAGGCACTGTGATAAACCGTGTTCAAAGACTGGAGACATTTAAGTGGAGCACCCATATACAGCACATCTCCATAATCAATCAAGATCTGATCAAGTTTCTAATGATTCTGGCCTCAGTACCAAAACAATACCACAACATAAGGAAGAGAATCTGAGCTCTGGGTCATCTTAAAGGGGTGGGGGACAATCGAACATGAGAACAGGCAGGGGGATGGGAGTGTTGGTTATGTAGTGGAGGAGGGGGTCCTGGAGTGTTAAGGTCTCCACGACAGGCCCGATCTGTCCACTCAGGGGGTCAAACGGCCCCCTCACAAAAAAACACAGATCAAATGACCCGGCTTTAATGGTCCCGAGGTTGTCTGTCTGTCTTCTCGTCAGTCTGTTGGTCTGTTTACAGGTCTGCCGACTGTCAATCACCAGTCACTTAGTCTCACAAACACACACCCTGCCCCGGCCTCTCAGACCAGTACCTGACCCCAGGCGCTGATTCTGAACTCGGCTGTGGTTTCAGTAGGAGATGGACATGAATCAAGTTAGCTAAATTTCTTTGGATCGGTGCAGCATGAAACAAAAAGAGCCCGAGGAGGAGGTCTAACCAGGTTACAGAGAGCAGACAAATGTGCTTTCAGACTGCAGCCAGTATAAACAGGTATGTGAGCATGTACACAAACGCAGAGCTCGCATGCCAGCACAAACATGAAGTAATGTAATACATGTAAACGGGTATAAGATAGGAACAGAAAAACACACACAGATGGAGTTTGGATGCAACCCAGAGGAGCCTTGAGGATTTGGACTGTACCCCAGAATGACCAGCACACACACACACAACTGCACACACACTGAAAACACACAAACACAGGCACACACATGGATAAATATGTCCGGACAAGGATCAGAAACATTTCAATGACCATGAATCAAAACTAGGGACATAACATTACACACTCATGCCATTTCATGTCACAATTTCAGGCTCAGTTTACAATTTTTATGACTTAGAAAAAAATCAGGCACGGATGGAAAAAGACGGCATTTACAATAAATAACAGTGTCTCAGGCCCATTTGTAGAATGTCCAACCCAGCTCTCCCCAAAACCAGCTTTTTTCTCCATTCTGATGCTCTGTTTGGACTTCAGCATGTAGTCTTGATCATGTCTGCAAGCCTTAAAGCGTTAAGTTCTTGCCATGTGATTGGCTTTTTGCTTTAGGGCAGTTAAACAGGGTTACTCGAAGTGGGCAGTGAGTGTATATTCTAAATTATATTACCGCCATCAGTCAATTGAACTTTATTTGTACAGCACCTTTTATACAAAATCTTGTGGCACAGAATGCCCAAAAAGTAGAAAACTGAGTACAATAAAAGTACAAGAGCCTACCGGCCCTCACGGTCCACATTTAGCACACTCATGCACACACACAAACACAATAAGAGGAGATTCTAACAGAAAACAGAATTAGAGGACTGAGGAAACGCTATCTTGAATTAAAAATGAGGAAACACATGAGCTAAGACTAAAATGATTAAAACATGATATGAAATAAGATAAAAATTCTATTAAAATAAAATGAAATACATAAATAAAATTCAAAATAATAACATGGTAAAATGAGATAACAAAACACCAAATGTGTAATAAAATCTGCTAAAGTAGGATAATGAAAAGAAATTGATTTAACAGAATAAAATTCTGAACAATGAATCTGAACTAAAATGGAGAAATGAAACTGATTAAAAGACTACTACCTGAAGACTCAAGGCTCTACTGGGCACATAATTTTAAAGCAAATCAGATAAACTAGAAGGAGCAGGATCATTAAGAGATTTAGAAACAAACTAGAAATGCACTCAGAGAGCACAGACCTCCGCCAAGCAGCTCAGTTCTGGCAGTGGCTTTTCCTTTTTTTATGATTAAGTGTTAATTTATGGGATTTTTTTTTTTAATTTTGAGAATATTTGGCATCCAGACAAATATCTGGATCACCACCAAAATCTGATCGTTTCAAAGTTGGGGCATTACCAACATCTCCAGAAAATTTCAGCAAAATCTGTACAGCAGTGTTTGCGTAATCTTGCTAACAAACAAAAAAACATACTCCGGCAAAAATATTAACTTCTTGGTGGAAGTAATAGAAAAGAACCCAAAGTCTATTTTAAAAGAATTTTTACTTATTATTAGATTTTTTTTGCTTTGTTTCTTCAGAGACAGCAAAATCAGTAATCATTTAAAATTAGGGGTGTTGCAATATATTCATGTCAAAAGTATTAAAATTGTTATTTTTGGGCCACTTTTTGGCAGCATAACAGTGTGTTACTACATCCTCAGCAGAACTGTTAAAAGAAACAAGGACAAAGAAGAAAGAATGGTGTCTCTCTGGTTTTATCGCCCTCTTTTCCTTTAAGATTCACTAAAAAGACCATTGTTGTCTGCCCTCTTTCTCATCATTTTAGTTCTTTCTTCTGTTTAATCCTACACAACTGTGCTCTGCCCATATTTGGACACTTTATCTTATTGACACTGACGGGGAGAACATCTTCTTCTTCATGCCTGGCAGACCCACACCGGGCCCCCCTCTCGCTCTCCTGCTGGAAGCGATTGCTGGTGTGGTATGGGCCTCTTAAGTCCGGGCACTGTGGTGTGGTATTGTGGTAACACGGAGGGGGCGGAGGGCAGACAGGCTAAACACGGCTCGTCTTTTAAGTGAATAAAAACTCTTTAGTGTCACTACAAAAACCCGTCTTTCATTCAAGCTTCTTTGGCACATCCTGGCACGCGTCCACGTGAGCATGCTGTGACGGATTAGATATTCCCAGTGCAAGTGCGGCCCATGTGTGCGGGGCGTGATGCCTACCTCTGCCTTTATGGAAGCACGCTCAGATGCTGCAGACAGCTCCAGGAAAGCTTCGGTAATGCAGGAACCTGCATCTGGCTGTGCTAATGAACAACAGTGCCTCCACTTCTGAGCAAGCATGGAAAACATTTACAAGATGCTTTTGAATGTCTGAAACACTTAGCTTCCACCTTCATGCTCAATAGAGTTATTGACAGATTTTTAGCAGGCGGTCATATACAGTCAGAGAGGAGCAAAGGGAACAAGGACGAGGCTTTCTGTGGTTTAGTAATATTGAGAATCAATCATTCTTACATGTTAGGCATGATTTTGGTGTTCGTCTGAGGGTGTCTCTGAAATCTTTAGTGCACCAGTTTGGTCCAGAGTGAAGGATCTTGAATAGGGTGATTGACAAGTTTGACCTTTTCTTTTAATCATTACTTAGACTTTTCAAGCATCTATCAAGAAGACAGGGCAGTGGATGAAAACAGGGATGAGGGGATGAGGGATAAAAGCACGGTTTATATTAGATTAGATTAGATTAGATCTTTATTCATTCATCTCTTTGGGAGACTCCCTCAGGGAAATTAAGATTCCAGTAGCAGTTTTGTATAGTAGATAAAAGATATATATAAAAAGATAGATATAAATAAATATAAACATAAATAAATAAAGATAAAAATATGTCTACAGACTGGCTACTGCTCTATCCCATCCTCAGTCTTCCTGTTACTCCTCCTCCCCGTAAGTGTTTGGCAAACCCCAAAATGGGTTCCTCAGCTCGAAACCTATGGGACTTTTAACATGTTCTTGGATATTTGCTGATAATAAACACGATGATGAGTTTATGAAACTCACTCATTGTTCATCATGATAATCTTCCCTAATGAGACTGACTTTCATGATTTCTTAAGCTTAAATATAATAAGTGAGAGTAAAAAGCTGATGGTAAATGGACTTAAGCTTATGTGGCACTTTTCTAGTCAACTCAAAGCGTTACATCCACCCGTTCATACACATTTACTATCACATTTACTCACTGGTTGTTGAAGTTTCTTGTAAGTTGTCCTTTCATACCCATTTACAAGCCACTGATGCAGGAGTGGGAGCAACTTTGAGTCAAACTAAGTTTTTTGCCCAAGGACAAATCGACATGTGACGAATGGAGCCTGCTGGAATCCACAACAACAACAACAAGTGTTATCTCAAGACACTTTAGAGCAGACTGAAGCCATACTCTTAATTTTATAGATACACATAAATACAAAAATGTAAGAATTAGAACCTTCTACCTTTACAACCACATTGACATGAGGACCCTCTTGAAAATGAGATGCCATCTCTAACTTGGAGACAAATCTGATGAGAACAGATTTGTGATCTGGTCTATGGATCTGTCTGTACCTTCAGTTGGTACTTTAGTCCCTTTGTCTCTGCCCACCTCCCTTCCTTTGCCCACACTCCCAAGCAGCTTCAGTTGACGGCTGTTTATGAAACTGGCTCCACTCCAAAGATCTCCGAGATTTCCAACTGCTAAACAGGTTTTTCTCCACTTCCTGTGAACCTCTTATAGATGCACTCATTGCACTGTAGGTTGGCCCAGTGCTGTCCTCATGGTGCATTCATGTTGGGTTTGGATTTATGTATATATGTACAGTATATGTGTATCTATAAAATCAAGAGTATGGCCGTGACCTGCTCTATTGTAAAGTGTCTTGAGATAACACTCGTTATGAATTGGAGCTATACAAAAAAAGACAGATTGATTGATTGACATCTAAAGTGAGGTACACACATAAAGATTAGAGGGCATCAACTGTTCAATGCCTGATTTTCTATCTTCATGTGTGATGTCTCTAACAGATAAAACATCTCTTCAGATTTAGAAAATCCTCACGTGTGTATCCCGCTTAACAGTTTTGGTCCAGACCAAGCAGTCTGACCCCGGCTTATCACTCTATTGTACTTGCTCACCTCAACTTAAAATGAAATTTTTTTAAGGGGGGTAGCTGGAAAAGTAGTCTGGATGAATGGGCCTCTTGCATTTGCACTTCAGGTTTACTCGAAAATGTCATAAAATGTGGAGCTGGCAGTGCAAACAGGAAGTCCCCAGCTGCTCACTTGCATATGACAAATAACCGAACTGTTGTGTGCAGCTGAGCAAACTGTCTGCTGTCAGAGAACGTGCATGTTGCTGATTTACTTTCAGGAGTTTTCACTGAGAAACCCATTTTCAAAACACAGTATAAATGATCCAAAACACTACTGTTGTAAAATAAACAGCCAAAAAACAAAATGTTCTTTGTTTTCTGCTGAGATCAGTTGCGTAAATGTTGCTGAAGAGAATAAATACTGTTTGTTAAACGAAAGTTTTGTCCATATGCATATTGTTAAAAAACTGATGTATTAGTGTTAATACATCACACTGTTAACTTTCCATATTTTACATCTGCTCTAATAAACAGACCCATCCATCACCTCTCTAAATAATGTCTACATGTGCTTCTCCTCTTGCAGCCCCTCCAAAGCTCTTTAACCGCGTTCAATCACAAACTCCTGCTATGACACAATTCTCTATCCTCATATTGACGGCTAAATTGATCTCAAGTTTAATCCTATTTGAGAGCCACATTCCCGTTTCAGGCTCGTTTTTTGTTGGTTTCCTAAATCCTTGTTTGACTGGGTTTGGCAGAGCGAGGCTAAGCCAAAACCACCACTGTCACTTTCAATAAAGGGGATCCTGGATGTCATTTGATTGGCGCTCAGTTCTTTTTGGGCTGTGATTCAGTCAAGATGTTTCCACTGTGAAGGATGTAACAGTCTGGAGCTGTAATGAGGTTTCCAGCACTTTATTAGACTCCTCAAACACATCTGCAAACTGGTCCTACCGGAGCTGGGATCCTCGTTAGATTTGTCTGTTCACTTTGCACTTTTATGTCTTTTATGTCTAATCAAACTTTTCTTCTGTTACGTCTCCTCTCCTTAAGTGAGACTGCAGATGTTGGGACCATTTGCTGCTCTTGCCTTGGACAGAAGGGGGTATTAAAGGGAGACAGTAAAAGTCTCGGACCACGGTAAAACATGATCCCTAATGTGCGGTTAACCATCAGCCGACCTGAGGTGATCTTTAAAGACACTCCCACTTCCAGTTTGTTCCCTCTTTAAATTTTCCCCTCCTTAAATTCATGTTCTTGCTCTTAAAAACCCTCATTCTTGAACACATTTTATCTTGAAATGATAATAAGGATGGGCAATATATTGAGTTTGAAAGACATCAGTGAGTTTTTTCAAGCTAGAGAGTTTGGCAACACTTTCTACATTGAGTCTGCTTCTTCCACTGGTTGGCAAAAACAATTTTTAGGCTTTCAATATATCGGAGTGGCTCTTGAAGGTATCATCTACATGTTGGGAACTTTTCAGTCAGAATGAACAAAACATGATTTTTGGTTCATGCTGTTGTACAAAAATATTTTTAGACCCTTAAAGAGGGCAAAGCTGTAGCCACGAAATCTCATCTTCGGCCCTGTAAAGTGATAATAACGTGAGAGACGTGACCAACTGGATTTTGATTATGGCTTTTATTCCTCTCAGAGTTGTAGTCTAATGTCAAACTTTTGAGCTTTGCTACTTGTAGCGGGAGTTTCCTCACCCCTGCATGCTGACTCACTGGCATAGTATTTTATTTAGAATTGTTACATCGCTGCCTGTACCACTTCATCATTTTTGCAGAAGTAAAATTAACAAAACCCACAAAATGAGTCATGGCGTACAACTCATGTGACTGAATGACAGTTTAATTGCCAATAAAAGTCTAATGTAGGAAAATATTTCTTGTACATTAAATGAGTGGTTTCAGATGGCTAGGAATGGAAATTGATAAGATTTAATTGATACCAATGCCATTATCGATTCTGATTATTGATTTGATTCTTTAATGATTCTTGTAATGATTCCTGTGGACTTTCTGAATGGACAACAGTGGACCAACACAGGTTTACAGTGACAACAATGTCAAACATGCCACTCTTGATTGTTAATACCATGCTTCTGCAAGTTTCTGGTGTTTTCAATCACCAACATCATGCAGCAGGCTTATTTTTTTGTCAAAAATTGAGCTACAACTTCAACCACTCCTGTCTCTTGTCAGCCATGATTTCAGTTTTAATTTCTATCATTTTTGCTGACTTCCTCCTACCAGCTGAGTCCCCCTCCGACAGATAGATAGATAGAGTATTTTACTAATTCATTTTGGGGAATTCAGTGGTATTCAGGTATTGTGTATTCAGTGACACAAGTATGGTTGGTTAAAGCAAATAGAACCTCTCACCCAATGTCAGCTGGAATAGGCTCCATCCCCTGCGGCTCTGAAAGGGTTAAGCAGTATGGATAATGGATGGATGGTTAATTCATATCAAAGCTCACTTTATGCCATTCAGCTTTAGGTGGTTTACAGTCTATCCATTTCAGCAATGTAGTTTTTCTATCTCAAAAAGTAAGGACACACAAAAGTCTTTTCAGAATTCGAGCTTGAAATTGGCAGAGATGTATTTTATGTTTAGACTGATGCAGTTTTTTTTAACCAGGCTGTAAGGGTGTGTTTTAAGGCTGTAAAAAATGTCTATCTGCTTACAATCATGTGGGTGTTAGGACTCTGCAGTCAGCCTCAAGTGGACACTTGTGGTACTGTAGCTTTTGGTCCTCCAACCTTAGCCCGGGAGGTTTCTGCCTAAAAATCACCACTGCTGCCGAGCTCACAGTGATTGCCATTATTTTCTTTGTCAGACATGTCTCTCAAACCTCAGCCACCCACTTTTTGGGAATAATTTGCCTTCTCCCAAAATGATGTTTTTTAAAACAGCACAAATTGCATTCAGCGACTGTAAGAAGAAACCAAAAAAAATCTCCCCTCATTTACTGTCAGCCTGTTTAGCTCTTTGTTTTTGAATGTTTGTGGTGCTGAAGAATAAAACTGTATTGTCCTTGTGGAAAACCGCAAGCAGCAGAGGCCGCGAGCGAGTTTCAGCGGGACACTAAAGAGTGATTTGTGGACAGTTTAATCCTCATCGGCTATTTGCAGAGCACCTCTTTTCCACTCACTTACCCATCCGATGACCCCGACTGACCTTCACGTCTTAGGTACCATCTTTTCTTCTACCTCTCATTTCCTCCTCAGGTCTCATTCAGCCACCCTCTGGAGTATTTGGTGTCCACAAATCCCCAGAACGTGATCTTTCTCTCCATACGGCCTGCATGTGTCACCAGAGACAGGCGCTCTAGCCTATTAGCACGCTAAGTAGCTCTCCCCAAATTCCCCTGATAGTTTTAAAGCCACTTGCTGCAGGGATCAGAGCAACAGTGTTAAATTTAGTCTTTCATTAACCTCGCCATGGCTCAGTTTCCATCTATTGTCAGATTGAGGGGTGGGTGTTCGTGTGGAGGGGCTTTAGGGATGAGGGGGTGTAAAGTTAGCGAGTGAGTTAGAGAGCGGAGATGAGCAGGAGGGTAATTGCCTCAGCATGGAGAGATAGCCTGTAATAGACACGTCGAAGGATAGATGTATAGATAGTCGGACGGAGGTGTGAAATGAAAGCACCTGGTCCAGGGAGCAAGGGGGCCAATCCTGCGGTGAATCAAAGGGTCGTGACCCCTGGCAGGTGTGGAGGATAGATGCCATCGCTGCGGTGAAACATGAAGACAGCAGAGATAGGAAGAAGATGCTAACAAGTCATTACAGCAGCCTGCTTCCTGGTGTGCGTGCGTGTCAGCAGACGTGTATTTACTCTACATCAATATATATCAATGCTCACTTGTGCACCTCAAAAGCTTCTTTCAAAAACTTTATTTAACTTACGCGGCCTGATTCCTCATCAAGAAATCGACCCTTCTGAAAGTCAACACATCACTCAGTGGATCGAACTGCTCCAGTGTTTGCTCTGGTTTATATTTGGTTTATTTGTCTAATGTTAATGAGAGCGTCTCCTGCCAAACCTGAGGAAGATAAATATACTGCACAGTCCAGCATAAGGGAATCACTTTTCCCGTCCGTTTCGCACCACGACTGAGACTCCCGCTGTCCTGTGGGCTTGTTTTATGCCGTAATAAAGTGATTCAGGCTGACATGTATTTAGCAGCCACAGAGCAGCATTTGGTCGCTGAATTATGGGAACTAGTTGGCTTTAGAGGTACATTTATAATTTATCAAAATGTGTTTGTTCAAGAAAACAAAAGTCTGTGGTTGGAAATAAAGAATGGGATGCAGCAACTGGAGCCACCAATCACAAAACATTTACCCAAATCCTGTCTGGACCGAGACAAGTAAACAACATGCAATAATATGTGACATAAACCTAATGACATTCGGGCCTGCTGTTGTTTAGAATCATGTGTTTAAGCTTCTCTGAGAAACTTTTAGATAATGTTGTGGATAAAATGGTACATTTGACTGTCCCAATCCTGTCTGAACATTTGCTATTATGGAAAAAAGTTGTCCTGATTTCTTAAAACAGTTGCATGCAGTGCAGGCTGAGCTACAGAGTTGCTGAAACGTAAGAGAGCATGTGCACAGCAGGAGTTTCACTAAAATCAAAGTAAGGCTGGAGATACTTGCTGTTTGTCCTTGTGTTTGTGTTCAATGGCGATTTGGAGTCACCAGCTGACCGAATGAGCATCAGTGTTAATTTTGTTGACTAATTATTTTCGTCATAGTTTTCGTCAACAACCTTTTTCCCCTGACGAAAACTAGACAGTAACTAATAAAAACAAGTTCACTTGGAAAAAAACTAAAACTAAATTAACTGACATTTTTTATCAACAAATAAAAACTAGACTAAAATGTTTGAGAGAGACTTAATCCAATCAGACCTAATTTGTCATGTAGAAAGTAGGAACAAGTTAGGAATTTGTCCGCTACTTTGGTTGTGTGGAAAGATTGGTTGCGTTAAGAGGGACATCCAATCACAACTGCCTTAGCATGGTGGTGGCGGGATAAGTTGTGGAGCGATCCAATCAGATCTACTCTCTTTACAATTCTGGTATTGTAGCTGATGCTCAGGTAGCCTAAATAAAGGTGACTGCATTTCACACAAAAGCTCAATTTGTTTCTGTTAATTTATACATTCAAACTTTACTAGCATTCAATAAAGGGTTATTAGATGTTTAATTTTATCCAAGTGTAAAACATGACTTCAGAAATTCAAGGAAACATCAGAAACGCCTTACACTTTACACTTCATATTTTATTCGACTAAATTGACAGTAGATTTCGTCGACTAAAATGTTGTGAAATTTCATCAACTAAAACTAGACTAAAATTAAAACAGTTTAGATGACTAAATTATGACTAAAACTAAAAGGCATTTTAGACAAAAGACTGTAGCTAAAACTAGATTAAAAAGTGCTGTCAAAATTAACACTGATGATGATGTTTCTGGTCTATGGGAGGAAGCTGGAGTCCCCGGAGAGAACTCACGCACACACAGGAAGAACATGCAAACTCCACACAGAAAAAGCCCTGCTCCTAAAATATCAACATACAAATCAATCTTTATGCTGCTCTTCTTGTTTGACTCCTAGAGAAACATCGGTGTTAAATTGAGTCTGTTTCATAACCAGCTAAACCTCACAGTAGCTTTAAGTGGAAAAAGGTCAAGTTGGGTGACATCTGATTGCGGCTTTGGGGGCGGAGTCTTGTTGGAGTTTGGTTTGTGGCTGTTCATGTGTGAGTCTGGGTAATGGTAAGTGTTTACGTATGTGTGTGTGTGTCTGCGTCTGTGTGATGCAGAGGATCTGGCAAATCTTCACTGACGGAGTCCAGGATGCCAGGCACCAGTGGGAATGCTGGGAATGCCGGGTGCCCTTTCGCAATGACCTGAGCAGAGCGAGAGACTGGAGGGGAGTGAGCGAGTGGCCTTGAGGAGTTTATAAGGTCTCCTGTATAAACACGGCGACCCTGCCGCGATGCGTCGTACCCTCTAACAAGTGAGCTGTCCAGGGGCTAATACATTTTCCATGCCTGATGTTGCAAATAGATTCTCATTATATGGAGCTTGTTTCATTTAAGAGGCATGTAACCTCCTCTGCTCAGGGATTTAACACGCAACTATTTCAAGTTTTCATTAAAATTCTCGCTCTGTATTTGGTGGTTTTTGCCTGTGAGCTGTCTAATTGAAAAATATCTCAGGAAATCAGAAGCAGCTTTCTTTAA
Organism: Cetoscarus ocellatus; assembly: GCA_037902135.1. Taxonomy (NCBI): domain Eukaryota; kingdom Metazoa; phylum Chordata; class Actinopteri; order Labriformes; family Labridae; genus Cetoscarus; species Cetoscarus ocellatus. Next base: position 253,620 of record JBAMNC010001235.1, read on the forward strand.
TGAATTTGTGGTTTAGATTGGGAGCAGATGTTTTAATGTTAATTGAATTGAAAGTGTATGTCTTGGACACTTTCTTCTTCTCTCCTGTTGTGTTTTTCTAACCTTAAGAACTACAAAGCTGTCTCGGAGTAGAAGTTGAGCGCTTCGATGTTTAAAATCTCTCTGACTTTTCAGGGAGCCGTGTTTCAGTCATTTGTCTCCTTGATAAGTCTATCGCTCCCGCCGTGGAGAATCCAGCCTGGTGTTTAGCATCCGTCATGCTCTTATCAGAACTGTTGAGGGTACGACTTCCTGATCGATCGCCTGCTCCTGCTAAGTGGTCGCCCCCAATTTGTTAGACGAGACAACCCAGAAAATCCAATTTTACAAACCGGAGAAGAGAGCGTAGAGAAATATCTGTTCCCCATGGCACATGGATCATAGATCAGGAGCGTCTCCTGCAGCAGAGCGAGGGCTGTGATTTTGGGGGAGTGAGGAATGCTTTGGCCTGTTGTCATCCACGCTAGTCCAGTGATGGGGGTGTGGGTGGACCGTGATCTAGATTTACTTGCATTCCCTTCATCCCCTCCCTAAAAACTAAACACCAGCTAGTCTAGGGCAGGGCCGGATCATGGCATAGATGCATCAAGTATCATTGCCCAACCCCTTTACCCAGAAATACAACAACCTGCACACAACCATTAATCATAACCCACATATCACAAGTATTAGCTTAATAAGTTACAATCAAACACTCCACAAGAAAAAAAATATTCTTTGTCTAGCTACACAGTTAGAATATTTAGCACAGTGATTAATGATCTTGATTTAAAAATCAATCCAATAATTACGATTATTTATTTTCCATTACCATGCAACCACACCTTAAACCAGCAGGTGATTGGATAATTCAATCATGTTCATGACAGGTCAGTGAGATTTTATAGTTGGTCCAGCTGTCCAAATGGACCATTCAAAATTTTCTACTAGTCCAGCTGGGAAAGAGCCCATAGAAAGTGTTTGGGAATGAGCAGAACCTTCAGAAGGATATCTGGCAGATGAATGGACGATCGTTCCTTCAATCAAATTTAGTATAGGCCCATCAGATTATGTAGTAGACGGGCGCTACTGCATTTCATTTTTGTCAACATTTTTTGTCGCATCAATTAAAAAAAAAAATGAAAAGCCTCCAAACAGGGCTGAACGATTTCTCATTTTCCAGACAACACAATCATGTGATCACCAAAGCTGCAATTTTTTGCAGCACTCCTGACTGACCCAGGATCTGTTGTGTCAGCTATACTATTTTTTCAAATTTGCAGGCAATTTGCATTTACAGAAGTGCTGGTCAGCAGATCAGCAATACAAAGCCTCTGTTTAGGAGAAGAGGTTGGAGTATCCCTTAAATAATGAAAACAGATATTTATCATCAATATTAAATGATGAATAATGTGTTATGTGCTTTTGATCGTTGATTTCCTTACTGTTGTCTATACTGTAAATATAGGGAATATTGCACTGAAGCTTGTTTTGAAGAAAATGGTGAATCAAATTGAAATCACAATATCTGCCAGAAAAATCATTTCCTAAAATTGTTCAGCCTTACCTCAAAATGACCATCTTAAATCATGTATGGATTATTTTCCTTCTATTTGCCAATATATATACAGAAACTGTAAGCAAATTACAGAGTGAGGCTGTGAAGGTTTTCAAGACTCGTTTACAAAAAACAACTTTAAGTAGAAAAGGTCATAGGCCTAATCATTTTTTTCTTCATTACTTCCATAAATAGTTTCCTAAAAGATGAATTAAAGCTGCTAATCAAATTACAGAATTTGTCCGAGCAAAACATTTCATGGGGGGCAGCAGGTAGTGCTCGTGCCTCAGAGCAAGATTTGCTGGTTGAATCCCTGTGTCGGTCAGGGCCTTTCTCTGTGGAGTTTGCATGTTCTCCCTGTGCAACCATGGGTTCTCTCTGGGCACTCCGGCTTCCTCCCACAGACCAAAAACATCCTAATCAGGTTGATTGGTGACTCTACGGTACAGGTGTGAGCATGAATGGTTGTCTGCAATCGGCTGGCGACCAGTACAGACCCTGCTTCTGGCATCATGTCAGCTGGGGTAGGCTCCAGCTCCTGCGACCCCGAAAGGGATAAGCAGTACAGATGATGCATAGATGGAGAACTTTTTTGCTTGTTTCATTCTGTGCCTCTCCTGAAGTCCTTCCCCACTTCTCACTTAAAAACCGATGTACTAATCTCTTCAGGAGCAGCCATTATTGACAGGTTTGCTGGATGGATAAGATGGATCTGCCCGATCACAGACATTAAATCAAGCAGATCCAGTTGCCCTGCAAGGAGACGTACAAGCTTAGATCAGCACTTTCTTTTTACAATTAATAATGCAGCCTTTTTCTAAGTCAGACTTTGGTATCACATCGAGAGCCCAGCATGCTAATCCTTCTCTCCGCACAAACATCAGATGTCAGAGGGCGTAATATGGGAAGGACGGCGTCACCTTGTGCAAATGAGATCTGATGTTTTTCATTGGAACAGATAAACATCCAGACCGTCAGGCAGACAGCCAGACAGAGAACGGACTGAGGCTGAGCCAAGACCCTTCAAACAAAACCCCCTGCAAGGATCCTGGCATATTTAAAGGCTTGCTATTACAGTCCTCTTACACAAAAGCATATTGTAATGTGACCATAGCTTAAAACATGCATGCATATATCTGCACACACAAGCTATTCTTATCCGAGCAACCGCTCCCCTGAAAAAGTGCAGAGCTGGTTATGTTACACTGGGAAGGGCCCTGGAGGATTTGGAGGGGAGATTTTGGAGCCGGATAAACTCTCAGGCAGTTAAATGTCACTGTCATTGTTGGCTCTGCTCTGCGCTGTTCACTGCTGTCGGCACAACTCCTCAAACACGTAAATGTTCACCATTATGAGAATAATTGTCCTGGTGAGGTGGAATTTGGACTTGGTGTCTGTGTGTGGCCAGACTTCGCTCCCCTGCAACGAGGCTCCAAATGCTCCCTTTCCCTCAGGGGGGTTTGTGTTGCCATGCTTCACTTTGCCTCCACACTCGCTGACCCTTCAGGCTGCTGACAAGCTTACATTTCTACCTTCTTTGGGAGATTTAGTTTTGTCGACTTTTCAGAAATTGAACGAAAATTTGAGCCGGATTAACAATCCACCAGATATGAACTGAGGAGAAGAAACTGAGATTAAGCAGAGGAAGAGCAGGGATGAGTGCAGGTTAATTTCTTCGATAAACGATGGCTCAGTCTCACCAAAAGTAGCAAATAATTGCAGGGCTGACAGGACTGGGTCCCAACAGCAAACGGAAAAACCATAGAGTTACCAGCCAGTGTGGTTTGTTCTCCCAAACTTTATAAAGTCCTGTGTCAACACTTCTGCCTTTTTGAAATTCCTATCAGAAACCTCAGGAATCTTCCCCACTGTATCGTCCATTTCCTCTGAATTGTCTCATTGTTACACTAAAGCTGCCTGGACTCAGATTTCTGCAACAATCCACTGCGGTCCAACAGATAATAAAAACAAAGAGAGAAGAGGCTCTTTTGCTGTAAATCTTTTCATGTCAAACACATAATTTTGATAGATTCTGTCGTTCTTGTAGGGGCAAAACTGGAACAGATGTCTGCTTGAGATTTAAGTGAAACTACATTTTACTTTTCGTAACTCCTTCCATGACAACAGACTCAGGTTCTTTAAGAAATGGCATTTACAGCAGAACAAATCTCACTTCAGTCTCTCCATCATGTCCGCATGCTACACACCTTGAAAACTGCAATTTCATAAAAAATAGTGCAAATGTTAAAGAAACTACTCATCAAATATACCTCACATGACATTATTCACATATTAAGATAATACAGCTTGCCATATAAAAAGAATCTTGAATCCTTTAACATCCTTTAGCAGTGTCTTTTCTTCTGCTTTAACTTTAGACCTTTAAGTAACCATCCTCATGCATGTCTGAGCAGATTTGTGGAGGTTGTGGCCAGTGTTGCCAGATTTTTCTACTGAATAAGCAACCAGACTGATAAAAACAAGCCCAAAACAAGTGACCTCCAGCTTTTTTTTTTTTTTTTTTTGTAATTTGATATATCACGTAGAAAAAAAGACAGGAATCTACATGAAGCGTGTTTTAATTTTCATCTACATTACATTTCAATTTCACAGTGACAATTTTTCTTATTGGCTCAAAATTTACTTATTCAACATCCTTTTGTTTGGAGGTGGAACATCCTTTTCTTTATGCAGAAGTGAAGGGAGGGGCAACTGTTATGTATACCTCAGGTATCACTAAATAGTCTGTCTAACCTTGATTTTTGTAACCAAACAGACATAGTCAGGCTTTTATTTAAGTTAATGTTGATCCTCTACAGCTTTATTATGGTAAAAACAGTAGTAACTACATTAGAAATAAATTTAATTCTGGCTATAAGGATTTCTTTTTGGTGGAAACATAACTTAAAATAAACATTTGTGTTTGGAGTGGTCCTAAATAGTTTCTGTAACATCTGAAATTAGTTTATATTGTAGTAGTAGTAGAATATAAGATCCCTTCCAGGTTTTGGGGCACCAATGAGCAACTGCACTTTGGTACAAGCCCAAAAAAACGCAACCCAACAACTGCCAATATTTACAAGCAACTTTTCAAACAAGAAGCCCAAAGTCGCTTATAATCAGCAGACCTGTCAACTCTGGTTGTGGCCATTTTACAAACTAAAAAAGCAGTTTGTACTGATCGTGACAAAATGGAGTATGGAGTGTGCAGTATGCCAACATTTGCAAAATTCACTGTATGTCCAACATACACAGATGTCATACTACTATCAGGAAAAATCAGCAGTATGCATCAGACCAGTCTACCTAGCCTATGTTTCCCACAATGCAAAGCAGCAACAGGTCAGGGATTTAAATGACAGCCACAGCGTGCATCCACATCTCTGTACATTCACATTTTTGAGCTGTTAGTTAGATGTACCAAGTAACAGCAGTTTTAGTATAACAATTCAAGATCCTCCTCCTCACCCACAAAGCCCTCAACCATCAGGCCCCCTCCTACCTCACTGACCTTCTCCACTGTCACACTTCTGCCTGTAACCTCGATCATCCATCGCCAACCTCCTCACTCCGCCCCTCAGAACCAAGCACCAACATTGGGGTTCTGTGGCGGAAATGCCTAGTTGATGCCAGAGCGAGATGACATTGAGTCTACAGTTTTTACTCATGAAAATGTAGAGGTCAGTGCTTTTAGTTTCAGACATCCTAAGCCATCATCTCTGTGTGGGCTGGCATGCTGCAATAAAGTGTGCAGAGTGTGTTTGGCGTGCAGTCGCTCTCTGATGCATATCACTGTGATTAGAAGTGTCATTAGTTCCAGCTCTGCCATCCAGCAGAGCCTAAAAAACATGTTTATCTGCGGACACATGAGGTCTGTGAACATGCAAACTCACACACTAAGCACCACCAGAGCATGAAAATGTCCGTGTGCCACACACAAACAACCCGGCAATTAGAAATCTGTGCACTCTCACTCTCTGTTTGTTGTTCTGTCTGTGTTTGCGTGGGCACTCCTGTCCTCGTGTTGCTGTGTGCGTGTTTGTGTTTGCCATATGTTGATCATTTTTGAGGCTCTAATAGGGGATTTAAAACACATTGAAAGTGAAAGAGGACCCCGCTCTTTCTGCCTGGATTACTATAGGAAACACAGTTTACATTTCTCTGCATTAAGCGCTGTGTGCTGGGCGGTGTTGCTGCCAGGTTCAATTTGTGTGCCTCTCTCTTGTAAAGCAGATGTTTGTGTGTAAACACACGTCCCCCTCCAGATGCGACATCAAATGGATTTCTCAATAGCCAATAAAAATAACGTGTCCTTGAGTGTTTTTAATAGATGATTTATGGATACAGACGGCCCGTGACATCTCATATGGTTTAAAGGATCTTCCCACGCTGAGGGACCAACTGTTGCATCAGTCCATCTTGTGTAAAGCATTATGGGTTATTGTTTTTCCATGTGAGTGTCCGTTTTATTGTTTCTGAGTTATTCATACTACGCCAGCAATCAGTCTTTGGGGATTTGCCACGTTTAGCCTCTTTATATCAGTGCACTTGATGATTTTCAAGACATGGGAGGCTGCAATAGAGTCAAAAACCAGGTGAGAGAGTGGGGAATGACATGTAAAAAGGGGTCACGTCGAATTCACTAATGCCACCTGCACCAGGGATCACTGCCTCCAAACATGAGGAGAAAACACAGAGGAAATTGCTGGCCTTTCGGTGCGCCCACGTCTCGTTGTAGTTATTAGTGTTTAAATGCAAAAAGTAAATCATATGGCCACCTGCTATTTGGAGGAAAGCCTCGAGGAAGATTCAATATACCCAAGAGCTCATAAAAACACTTGTGATCAAACATGACATTTAGAACTGTTGATTTTGTCACTTGACTGTCCTGATATGTGTTATGTTTTGCACTGAAAAATGAGACAGAGGAGAGGATGTTGGTGAAATCCTGGCCAAGAGGATGATAAATATGTGTTTATGAAGAGAGCCACATCTGGACGGTGATGCATTTGTTTATCAAGGGCTCCACAATCAGGAATAATAAATATCAAACATAGTTACAGTTTAAAAGTCCCATTTATTATTCATTTTTAGCAAATTTACACTTGTTGCAGATGTCCCCAGAGCATGCTTTTTGAGGTTTATTGTGGTTAAATATCTACTCTGATATTTTACTGTGGCATGCCTATAAACCCCTCTGTTTCAGCGCTGCCCAGATCAGGCTGTTTTAGGTTGCTTTCAATCCATCAAAACCAAACAAACTCTGGTTTGTTTTTGTGGAAAGTTTGATTGAATTGGGATGTTAGGATGGGGTGAGAGCTCACACTAACTGGTGGACCAAAGAATCAAGCTCTGTTGTCCTCCTAAAAACGAGGTTTTGATTTGCTTCCAAGAAAAAACAGAGTTTGTTTTGCGGTGGGCGTGAAAGCCAACTGAACCAAACAAGGAAAAACAAAGCAGTCAAACCAAAAAGCAGTGAGTTGTGGCATGAAGTTAGCCCAACACAACAGCAGTAGTCAAGCTAATGTAGCATTTACTGGGAAGATTAAGATGAGCGCAGCTAATTTTAGCATTGCCAGCATTGCAAGCCTCCTGTTGTCTCAACATATTAATGTCCACAAGTCTTTGCAAAATATATTAACATGTTGCTCTAGTTAATATACAAGTTCCCCCTGACATGGCCCAAATGCAGCTTTGACTTCATTTTATGGCTCGGTGTGCTTCCAAACTGCTTCCAAGAGTCCTTTCACACCTAACAGGTTTGGTCCGGACCAAACAAGCTCAGGTTCCCTTTTTTGGAAAGTTTGGTTCATTTGGGCTGATGTGAAAGCTCACACTAACTTTGGTGCGGACCAAAGAACCAAACTCTGGTCTGCCAAAAAACGGGGTGTCTCGGTTAGCTTCCAACCAGACCAGAGTTGGGTTTGCGATGGTTTTGAAAGCAATTAGAAACAAACAAGGACCAAACAAGGCAAAAGGGAGGGAATTGTGGCTTGGATTTGGCTGAATATCACAACAAAAAGTCTAACATAGGGCCCACTGACATTGTAAAGCAGATTAGGGCTAATGTTAGCATTGCTAGCACTGCCAGCCTCCAGTCCTCTTTAGGTCTACAGGTTAGTGTCCACAAATGTGTGAAATATATAGGGCTGGGAAATTAATTGACAAATAATTGAAACTGACATTTAGACCGTCTAATCAAAGTAATTCACTCATGTGATTATTTTGATTATTTTCACTGTGTAAGTCACGTGACCGGACCCCCTTCATACAGTCTGCGTTCAATTTCGCCAAGGGCAAAGGACACGCTGCCAACATGGAGGAGACAAGCGCCAATCTATCAGAGGACCTTTTAGCCAAGAAAAATGCTGTCTCTGTTGTTTGGGCACAATTTGGATTCTGAGCAGAGGACATTGAACAAAAAGAAGTTAAGTGTAAATACTGCAGGAAGACCGTTTCGACGACCTCCAGTGACACCACCAATTTGTTCCAGAATAGCATAAAATAATCGTTCATTAATTCTAATCGAGGTAAGAGCTTCAATTTATCGTAACCCTGAGATTAGGTCATATAGCCCAGCCCTAGGAGTATGGTTACACGTCGCTTCAGTCAATATGCAAGTGCTTAAGGCAGCCTAAATTCAGCTTTAACTTTATTTTGTTGATCAGTTTGCCTCTGAACTGCTTGTAACTTGAAAGCTGATTGTGTATTTTGGGGAAAATAGTGCAACAGCAGGCTGAATGAAAAGAGCAGAGACCACAGCTCTAGCCCCAGCTACTGGTGGGTGGTTTTATTACATAGTGTATGACAGGCTTTAGTTGGCAAAGCAAACAAAACAAAGTTAAAACAAGAAAAAAAGTAACTTCATCCCCAAACCAAACCAAGTCCACCAAACTTTACCTGTGACAGCAACATAAGTTAAGCACTTTATTAAAGGGTTTGTCTGTTGAGTACAATTTTATGAATATTGAATCCTGTAATAAGAAGCAAGAACTGTACAGCCCTACTCGATTTGAAACTATAAAAGGCAGCTCAATCAGAAGTCATAAATTTATAATATGTTTGATATTCATGATTCCAAAACAGGACGACTCTGATTGATTGTTGGGGTCAGTAAAATGATTGTACTGACACCACAAATTTGAGGATTATTTTGACATATAACTGGTTGTGACAAGCCTTAAGTCTTATCCTAGTTGTTGAGAGGGGTGAATCTGACCATGACCATGATAAGTCTTAAAATTGTCCATTGTATGGCCCGTCTTTGGGTTGCTTTTTTGCTGTGTGTGCAGGAGTCTCCATGCTGTCAGATTGTGCTGTCTGTACGCAGAGGAATGTGTTTGAAGAGTTGGTAGGAGTGCCTTGCCCTCTGCCCCTCTCTCTCCTTCATGCTGTCTGAAGTGAGGTGCCTCCATCATTCCTGCGCTGCCCCTGCACCGGACCTCCCCTCATGCCCTCTGCTTCCTTGACGTCTTCGTTTGAAACCCCCCTCCTCCTTCCTTCACCATCTTACCAGCCCTCCTCTGTGTCCGTCCTCATTTATGTCAGTGCCACAGATTTCTCAGGACTGACAAGTTGAACCCTCGCTTCATGGCCTCTGTGCAGCCCTTCAGCTTCCACGACCTGGAGTTTGATGCTGGGTTAGAGGAATGTGACGAACAGTCAACCACACGGACTAAACCTGCGGCATGGATGCAGCAGAACTGTGGTGCGAAGACAGATGGCTGCCACTTCCCATCATCTCCTAAATGACTCGACCTCACACCAGGCATGAGGGAGCAGCCACAGAGGAGAGCGTGTGCCTGTGTGAGGCACAAAGAGTGTGCTTGTTTGCTCTGGTCTGAATCACAGACCACTTTGGTTTATTGATGCTTTGTTGCCTTATGTTTGTTCTGCAGTCACTAAACAGCACTGTCAAGTGGATCGATGAGAGGGAAAATACTCTGTATTTGGTCATAATTCTTGTGGGAAAACTCCCAAAAGTCAAAGCCCAGATGACTTCTACCTGGCTGCAGCCTCTCCAAAGACAATAATGGGCAGAAAGTCACATATTTCAATGTTAGTTATTGTTTTAATTTTGTTTGTATATATGACTATTGGCAAATGATACACTGAAAATGAGGTGCAGGTGCAGCTCATAGCTCGATGTGCTGGAGTCACTTAAGGTGCTTATTCAGATGGGTCAGGAGAGGTCTTGAATCTCAAGATATGATCCACAAACAGTGTTTCTGAAAATCTGTCATGTGGGTCCATGGTATTTAATAAAGCTGCAATGATAAATTAATGGAGAAATACAAATCTGGCAGTTTTTTTTAATGAAAAAGTTGACAGTTAAATCACAAGGGGTGTATGTCTGCAGTGTGGTGGTTGCAGCATGGGTTGATTTTCATTTCGGCATGTATGACTGTTCAAATTGCAAATGTGAGCACGAGAACGGAGAACTCATCTAATTTGACAGATTAGCAAAGTAATGCTTACAAACGCACAAGATGGACCGTTCAATATATTATACTGCGTCATCTGGGAGATAGTGTTTTGTGTTTGACGGTGTTTGGAAATGGGCAGAACCTTTCAAAAGGTTATCCAGCAGGTGATTGGACGATCACTCTGTCAATCACATCCAATACAGGCCAATCAGATAATGTAGACAGCTGGTGCTACTGTTAAACACAAAACATAAGCCACTACAAAGAACAAACTCTGCCAAAACATATCAGATGTGGATTGAAAATGTCCTTTCTATTGAGAATTGCTTTTGCTGTTGATGTCTGCATTCTCTTGTTCTGTATTTAATAAAGAAATACAATCCAGACCTAATCAAACTGCTACTGAAGCTGTTAGCATCTATGCTTATCTCTGTATGAACAGTCAGTTCCTATGTCATCTCGCTTGTAGCTCCCATCTCTTCCTTCGGGCCGCTTTTATTTATTTTAGATTGGACCTTGGTAAGATGGATCTCCCTGATTAAAGACATGAATCAGGCTGATCTACCTGCTGTGCAAGGTATGCTAAAACAGCCATAATGATAGAGAGCCCCATTTGTTTTGTTTAAGCAGATATGTGTGTCCATATCAGTAGAATATGCCACAGACAAGATAAACACAGTACAGTTACACATCCTGTTTGTGCCTTTTCAAAGTGAAAGCCCACCTCGGCTTCCCTGTGGAGAAACTCCCAAAGTTTATAGATACTAGATGCCCCTCTTGGACCTTTGGAAAGAAGTGTTAGTGGCTGTCAGCAGTGGCGGGCTAGCTTTGGATCCGCTGCTTAACATGTCAGCAATCTAGTCTCTGTGTCCTGCCAGAACTACTGCTATGCTCCATATTTTGCAGTTATCTTCCAATTATATCCTAATTTGCTGCCATTTATTTTTGTGACTTTTTGCCCTTTTCTGCATATATTCTCAGACATTTAATAAGCAAAGCAAATTTAAAAAGTACATTCCAATGGCTTTCACAGAGATAAATCTTTTGAGGAGATTCAATAACAACAGGGAGATGCAGCACATGCACAGCTGGTATGAAAGCTGTGGTGCCATAAGCCAACGTGGACACATGCTGCAGGTGTTAAGTAGCTAACATGCATTCTAGAGTGTTTTGCATGCTAAAATAGTTTGTTTAATCCAAGGACGCAAGATGCTTATTGCATTTCGATTCGGTTCAGGACAGATCATGTTCAGAGACCTGCAGTCTTGATACAGTTGTTTGGTGCACAGAAGGGTCCAATTAACAGTTTTCACACCAACACAAACAAACCACATTAACTGTCTAAGTTTGTTTTAACTGAGCCAAACAGGTTAGGTGATAAAACTCACTAAATGTTTGATAACTGCTGAGCAGTTTATTGAATCACACTTACACAACTGATGGATCTCAAACAACATTTTCCTAAAACAGCATTTGTCAGTCATAAGGAACTTGTTGTGCTGCTCCTTTATGATCAACGTTCTTCTTCTATGGTCATTTGTCTTTATCTGATTCCACATGTCAGCCCTCATGACCATGTGTTGAGCTGTAATTGGTCCACGATGTTGAGCTGGTAGAACTCTGATGACCTTTGGGCTTGGACCCTGAGAGAAAGTCCAAAACCAGGAAAGGAAACATCCGTCTTCCACAAGGCCACACAAACTGCCCCTTACTCAGTGACAGCCCAAGAACAAAGGCTTTGGTTCTGAGAAATTTCACTCAGAAATGGGAGAGCTGAAAGTTGCGACACACCGATCTCTGTTAACAATGTTCAAGTAATCTGCAGATATCAGTCAACCTTGTTTGACAGACTGAGGCATTCCCCCCTCATCGCTCCAGATGTCTCTCTGACAAGAACCGCTGTAAAGGAGCGTGAGAGTCGTGATGGGCAACACGGGGGTCTCTCTGCTGAGATGAAGTGAAATGTGGAGGCTTTTAATCTCTCTTACATAAGCACATTAGCGAGGAGCTCTCATGTGGGTAGTTTACACCAAAGGTACAGTTACCCTCTGGTTGACAGCTGTTGAAGGCAGAGGGCGTTTTGGTTATTTCTTACGCTAAGTGCCCTCTCATGTCAAATGTAACAACTCAGACTGAGTCTCAACTCAACACAGCAGCTTGGCTTTTGGCCCCAAGCTTCAAAATATACCAGGCTAAGTGCTGTCCTGATGTCTCTTTGGGCAAGGCAGGGCAGGGCTCTGTGGTCGAATGAGCTAAAAGTGATTATTACGGAGCATCAAAGTAAGCGTCAAAGTAAGCTCACCATCAGCTAAAAATGATTTTATAATTTGATGATTTTGATGATGATGATTAAGGCAAACCCACAAATGCTACTTGCAGCCACAGATGTATTTATATTTTTTCAAAACCTGTCATGCATTCATTGGCTGCTTAATTACACACACCTTGCAAGTTCCAGGCTCGCAAGGTGACCTTTTGCCATTAAAACTGCCTTAATTCTTCTTTCATGCTTGAAACATTCCTTAGAGATTTTGGTCCATGTTGACACTATGGCATTATGCAGATGCAGCAGAATTTTAAGCTGAATCTCCTGTCCCACCACATCCCAAAAGTGTTCTATTGGATTGAGATCTAGCTTGCAGAGGCCACTTTAAGGCTGTAAACTAATTGTTATGTTCAAGAAACCACTTTGATATGATTTGAGCTTCTTGATATGGCACTTCATCTTGCTGGATGTTGCCATGAGGAGATGGGTACACTGTGGTCTTAAAGTGATGGACATGGTCAGAAACAGTACTCAGGTAGGCTTTGGCATTTTGATGATGCTCAGTTGGTACCAAGGGGCCCAAAGCACACCAAGAAAAAATTTCCCTTCACCATGACACAACCACCAACTGCTTGATACAAGGCAGGATGGATCCGTGCTTTTGTGTTGTTTAACTGATCTGTTGAGCCACTTTACATGTTGATGTTTCATGCACAGCAAAGCCTCTTTGCACTCCACTCACTCTGCTGCTCTGTTCTCCAGTGTGTACTGTGTTTAGATTAGGTTAGTGTTGTAGTTAGTATCATTATTTTTTATTTAGGTTTTATTTGAGGTTAATGCTGTAAATATTATTGTTATATTTTGACTTAGATTCTACTAGCCTTAGATTATGGTAGTGTTGTAAATATCCTTATTCTGTATTTTTACGGACTATTTATTTCTTTTGTATTTCTTTATGGCTAATACTGGGACCTCAGTAACTAGTTTCATTCTTTTCTCTTGTAAGTGCAGACTGTAATGTCAAATAAAACTCATATGAATCCTTTGATTGTAGAAAGACTCATCAAACCAGGCAACTGTTTAGGTTTCTCTTCTAAGTTGGCAGGAGTGGCACCCAGCATGGTCATCTCCTACTGTTGCACATTTGCTTCAAGATTTGATATGTTGTTCATTCGGAAATAGTCCTCTGCATACTTTGGTTGCAGTGAGTGATTATTTGAGTTACTATTGCCTCTCTCTCAATCTTAACCACTCTGGCTAATCTCCTCTGATCTCCTCCAAGAACAAGGCATTTTGGCCTTGAAAGTTGCCATTTACTGGGTAATTTGTCTTTTTCTTAGCAATTCTCTGTAAACTCTGGAGATAGTTGTGTGAAAATCCCAATTGATCAACCGATGATAAAATACATAGTCTAGCCCGTCTGGCAGCAACAACCATGCCACATTCAAAGTTGCTTAAATTGCCTTTCTTCAACATTCTGATGCTCACCATGAACATCAGTCGTCCAGGCCATGTCCAGATGCCTAAGTAAATATGACTAGCTGATCAGCCATTTGCATTAATAAGCAGTTGAATGGGTGGCCATAGTTTATAAGTACCTACTGAAAGGATGATACTTATGCACCTATATTACATAACCAGCATAGATTACACAACTTCCACAACACGTATGACAAAAACATGTCTGCATGGAGCAGGGGTACAGCTGTTACCTCTAAAGGCCACAGACTGAGTTGTCATGTATTAGATTAGGCAGTGAAAACCATCTTCTCCCCTTTCTCAGGTTTTTTCCTAAATGTGGCAGATGCTTTGTTCCAAATGAACTTGAAGCTGAATGAGTTAAAAAAGGTAAATCTCTGCATTTATTCTAATTTGCTGCCTTTGAAGCCCCTGGACTCCCACACTTTTGGCCTTGCCCCTCGCAGACAGCGAGACGACAACCCCTCCAGCGCTGATGGATGAACCTCACACTGAGCGGAACGTTTGAGATCTTCCTCCTCTTCTCCAGCCCTTCACTCCATCTTCATTTCCCCCACGGAGACAAAGAGAGAGAGGGGCCGGGCCAAGCTGCTCGCTGTCGAACAAGCCGCGCTTCCTGGTGGGTGATAAGTGACAGAGCAGGGCTCGAATGGTTGGGGTCCATGGGGAACAACCCTGGAGAGGCCCTGAGGGGTCAGAGGGCATGTCAGAGGTCAGGTGTGTGGAAGATGAAGAGAGTATACACCAAGCTCCTCCAGGTACCACAGCACAGATGGCTATGAGGGGTAATAGGAGACGGAGCAGGTATTGCGGTGCAGGCTAACACTTGGGAACTCCTTTTATGAAAATCTGTGAAAGTGTGTGTTTGGGTGTAAGTGACACCTTAAATTCGGCGGTTTCACACTAATGAAGCCCGTTGGAAGCTTAAACAGCCCATGCTAAACATAATAATCAAAAAAGAAAGATGTCCGACAGGAGTAATTAGGGGTTTGTTTTCAGAAAGCCTCCCCGACGTGCTGCCCATTAATCTTTCATGGAGCAGGAGGCAGAAAACCCTCATTGCCATACAGAAATTTGCACATTTTTGGTCAATTTGTTTATTTACTGTGAAATCTGAACTACGAGGCTGCTAGCTGATATTATTAGGTGTGTCGTGTGCACTTTTCTGTTAGTCTGAGTTTTCCTTAATGTGGTCTCAGTTTGGGACAAGCAGGTGTGACTAATTAGGAAGTGTGTTTATAACTGTGTGCATGAGTTTGTGTGGAGGGGAGAGAAGGAAAGTGACCAAATCAGATGTGTGAGGACGTCTGGATGCTTGTTTGTACTCATAAGTGATGGTGCATAAGCTTTTAGCATTAGTGTTGGGGTTCTGCAATTTGTCCAAAAGACATAACTCAACTTTTTTGTTTCATTTTCTAGAGGGCAATCCTTGATATACACTCATGAGCCACCTTATGATCTACTCTTGTCTGACTGCTTGCTAACACAAATAGCTTATAAGCCACCCAGCAGCAACTTCATGCATTTAGACATGTAGACAAAGTCGAGACAACTAAAGTTAAAATTGAGCAACAGAGAAGAGAAGAAAGGTATTTTAAATGGCTTTGAATGTAGCATGGTTGTTGGTGCAAGACGGACTGATCTGAGTATTTCAGAAATTGCTGATCTACTGGAATTTCAATGCAGACCAACTCCAGGGTTTACAGAGAATGGTCTCAAAAAGAGAAAGTGTAAAGTGAGCTGCAGTTTTATGGGCGAAAATGCCTTGTTGATGTTAGAGGTCAGAAGAGGATGACATACTGTAACTCAAATAACCACTCATTACGGTCAATGTATGCAAAAGATTATTTCTGAATACACAATACATAGACTCTTCAAGCAGATGGGCTACAGTTGCAGAAAACTACACCAGGTGCCACTCCGGTCAGCTAACAACATGAAACTGAGGCTATAATTTGCACAAGCTCACCAAAATTTGACGATTGGAAAAAAGTGTCTCTACCATCCACTTGGATGGTAGAGTACAATCGCTATCAACATGGTATCTTCGTGGATTTGGATGACACTTTCAAGGAGTGTTAGTCATGGCACTAAAGGGCGATTTAATTAAAAAAAAAAAAAAATTATGACAGTTTTAGTGAGTATTGATCATGGGAGAAACAAGAAGTGATTCAATTTATGTGTTAATCTGAATGGATGGGCATCCAGGAAAATTTTAAAAGATATTTTAACATTGCATTGTAGGGCAGTTTTCCACATTTTGAGAATAACTCACCAACCAGCATTGGAAATTCCTCTGTGGAGGTTTTTGCTCTCAGAACATTTTTAGTTAGATTTTGTCAATGATAAAATTGTTCCTTAATTAAAGAAATGAAATGAAATAATTACCTCCCTGTCAGCCATCTGCACACTAAAAGGACTCCGTCAGCCCCCATCTCCTCATGCTGCCTCATAAAAGTATGATCCAATCTATCCTCCTTTACTGTTTAACCTGCTTTTTCAACATGTTATCTGTTAAAAACAAGGCCAAACTCACACTCATAACTCGCACAGCTTCTAGATAATCGATCTCCCCACAGATGCCACTGCATGCATTGCAACCTCAATAGAGCAGGGCACCACAGATCCACTAAACACCCACCTCATCCCACCCCCATCAGGATGCAGATACAGAGCAATGAGGTGCAGAAGGGCTCGACTTGGGAAAAGCCTGATCCCTGCTGCTCTTGCTGCCCTGAACAAAAGACCTCTGTAAGTGTGGGCTGAGTGTGTTAAATGTTGACGCTGTTGTTTGTTGGTCTTCTAATGTGTGTTTCTTTGTATGTTTTGTTCTTTTATAATGGACACGGTCTGTGAAATGGAAACAGTGCTGTGGAAAAAATATCCCCAAGGGAAACAATAGAGTGTGAAGTCTTTTAACTTCCAAATAGATAATTTTGTGATCAATTAGTCCATTACTCTAAGTGATTCAAACTGTAAACAATATTTTTTTCCCAGAACAATCCGCTCATTATTGCACTCACATATTGCAAAACAAAACCAAGAGAAACGTACAATGTTTGATTCATCACAACATAAGCTAACAGACTTTTCCTCCCATGTATCTCATCTAAAAACCGTTTGATTTGATGTTGATATATGTGAACAAAATAAATGTTTCCCATTAATGTGGGCTCAGTTTGGCACAGGCAGGTGTGACTCATTAGAAAGCTTGTTTATAACGTTGTGCTTGAGTTTGTGTGGAAGACTGAGAAGGAAAGTAACCAAATCAGACGCCTGGATGCTTGTTTGTACTCCTGACTGATCGTGCATGGCTTTTTAACATGTGTATGAATTAGCACTGGATCACAGAAGCTGGACTTCTGATGTGGTCTGACCCCTAACGGAGGTCCTGTGGGCCCCTGGAGGTTAATCACTGAAGCGGGTGTCTGCTGGCTCAGTGGGCGTCCTCTGTAACAGCGTCCTGTTAGCTTACACCAACCCTGTGAGCCGCAGTAATGGGATTTTTAAAGAGCTTTATAAAAGTGTTATTCTCAAGGAGATACAATCTGAGTCGAGTTAGAGTCAGGAAGCAGCTCCAAACATGGGGAGATGAATGTGTTTCGCAGTCTGTTAGTCACATCATCAAACGTCTGTGTGCGTCTCTTTCTCCTTCATGTCGGGCTAATTACCTCCTGTCCCGCACGGCTCCTCCATGTTTTAAATTCGGATCTCTGCACAGAATAACGTTTCCTGTTTGGCAGGAAATTGACTTTTGAGATAAGGCATATTTGCATAAAGATGGTGATGGTGTAGTGTGTAATTATTTACAGGGGAGTCATGTCAAAGCCGTCTGTCCTCGAGGGTGAAGTCAGTCCTGATCGTGGTTTGGTTTTTCTTTAACCGGATCCTTTGATTTGGTTTAGTCCATGTCGTTGATGTTTTCTTATCACAGATGTAGCCCTAAGGTCAGTTCCCAGGCACTTGCCATTGCATGAGAGCCATTATGCAGTCCAAATGTGCTGAATTATTGAGGTGCTATCGAGCGTATAACCAATGTTTTTTAGATAAGATACAGGCAGGGAGTACACCACAACAGGCCGAGTGGATGTGATGAGGACAGTGTTTGAAATGTGTTGGTGATATGAGGCTAAGTAAGAGAGATAGATCTGGAGGTTTCTTAATCGTTCATTCCTTTGGAGTTCAGTTGGGTGGATGTCAAATGAGAATGAGGCCAAGGCTCAGCAACCTTAGCAAAAGGACAGAGGGCTGGAGGAAACTGCTTCCTTAACATTGTCCAAAGAAAACATTGTTCACCTAAACTTCTAAGGCAGACTGAATTTATGTTTCATGTAATGTGTTGTGCTTGGAAAAAAATCAAGTTGCAATATTAAACTGGGCTATGTACAGGCATGAGATATCCCTCCATCCATCCAAACCCCATGTCTGAACCCCATATTCCTTCAGGGTCATGTAGGTCTGGAGCCTTTCACAGTTGACGTTCGGCTACCAATCTGTGAGCAAAAACAGGAGTACCCACAGTAAGTCCATGCATGCACTGAGGAGAACATGCAAAGTTCTCACAAAAAGCCCTCACCTGACATTGGAGTTGAACCAGCAACTTTGGTAATAGATACAACTTTAAGCATTTAAACAGTCTTTAATAGAGGTGACCCTACTGATCAAAAGCTTATCATAATTGGCATATATTTATCAAAATTAAATGGTGTTACGATCACCTGTAGTATAGACTGCCATATTGGACCTCCTACTTGGAAACAAATCTGCCAGCTTGTCTGCTGTCACTGCTCTGTCATCTTCTTGAAGAAAGGGCCAATGAGTTCCCAGAACGTTGCTTTTGGTCCTATTAATTAAGAATATTGAGCCTGTGTTGAAAGTTAACCCATTTTAATTGTAGTTCAACTAGATGCTGCTATACTTATCAACATCAGTCCTCTCCAGATTATATTCATTTTAGATATTAATGTCAATATAAGAATTATAGAATTATTATTAATTTATATTCAACAAATATGCTACTATATAAATAAAGATTGATTGATTGAATCTATATTCAGCAGAGACAAATGTGATTTTAGTCCCTTTGTCTCTACCTGGATGGATACATCTCTGGTTGTATGTATGTGTATATACAGATATATTATATGTATTTGTATATATGCATATATGTCTATTTATAAAATGAAGAGTATGGCTTCAGCCTGCTCGACTGTAAAGTGCCTTGAGATAACACTTTTTATGAACTGGCGCTATCCAAATAAAGACTGATTGATTGATTGATATAATGTTTTTGAACATTAGTGAAGATACTAAAGCAGTTGCCAAAATCAAATATATGAACCCGAATTAAGGCCAAGTATGGGCTCTTTAAGCAGATGGCAGCAGTTTGTTTTTACTTTAGGCCTAATTCAGATATCTACCTCCTTATCTGTTTCCATCATTAAAGCAAACAAGTAATTTTCTGAATATCCAACTTTTCATCTGAAGTGAGAAAGCCAGGCCCCATTTTGATTCCTTTGATTTGTATGTAACCCAATAACCTTGACGAGCTGTTATCACCCTTCTCTCCAGACTTTTATGAACCAGCCCATGTTGCCCCTCACCATAAACCACAGCACCATCTCCCATCCAGCCCTCCATTAAGGAACACAGCTCACTTTCACAGACGCTCTGGCTTTCAAAGCCTGACTCTATGATAATGTGTAGCTGTGGTTGTTGTGTCAGATGAGAAGTGTTTTGGAGGCCGCAGAGATGTCTGTGTGTGATATGGTTTTGGTCGTAAGGTTTCAGAGCACGGTCGTCTTTGTTTCTGGTTCAGGTAATGAGCTGCGGGGGGGCTCCTGTGGGTCCCTTCAAACAGACTTAATGCTGTTATTGGAACCTCGTGTCTCAGTTACGTTGACAGACATTCTTCATATTTTATCTCCATCAGTAAAATTCCAGATGCCAAAATATATTAGTGTTTATTCTCCAATGAATTTCAGTATGTCCACAGTCAGTTTAAAGTGAGATCTGCTCTGTCACCCAGTGGCACCGCAGAAGTGGAAACACACCGAACGTCGAGTCAGCGTTGGGTCATGGATTGTTTTCTGGTTTTCTTTAAGCTCTCTTTGAAACAGGAGCAAACCTGTTGAGAGGACGCCATCTCACCTCATGAGTAACATCAGGTCTTGTAATGAGGTCAGGTATGTGCACGTCTGTTGGGTACATTCTGGTATCTGACATATTAGTCATATTTGATTGCAAATATTAGATCATGTCATTGCAGCTGTTATCAACAACAGCTGTCAAGGTTCATAGACTTATTTATTTGATGGTCATAATCCACAGAAGATGCATGTGGCTTTGGCTCGCAATGCAATAGCTTTCATAATAGGCAGATTCGTCTTGGCTACATCACCACAGCCTGGTGTCTCCATGAATTTCATCCCGACAGATTTCATCTTCCTGATCCAGCTCTGTCCTCTCTCTCTCTGAGAGCTCCTGTTACTTTGAGGCCTCCTCCTCCATGTGGGCCCAGTCCGCTCTGATTTGTTGATCGATCTCCTTTTGGTGATTGGTTAGTTCACCGCTCCTCTGTGCCATGTTTTCAACAGCTCTTCTTTCATTCTAAAGTTCATGTGTTGTACCGGGTTTGCCACCCAGAGCAGATGAGCTTAGATTGCGAGAATGACTGAAAATGCTGAAGACGCAGGAGTTTCTTGTCTGGACAACAAATCTGTCTGGATATTTTTGTCTGGATAACAAAACAAGCACAGTAAGCAGCACACATGTTGCTCTGTAGATGACTGATGCTGTTGTTGTTGCTCTTAGGTGTGTGCGCAACCTTCATCTGAAAGAGTACTCATGCGCTGAGCGTCATCGTTTATCCTTAAAACGCTGATTCCTGTTACACGGAAACGGATACCAAAACATTTTCAAAACTTTTCACTCTGGACCCGGTTTCAAAAGTTTGCAGATTCAGGCACTCTGGGCACCATTCTCGTGTAAACGGAAGGCACCAACGCAACGAAAACTCTTTTCATTGTTGCGTGAACGGGGCCTAAAAAACTGCAGTTTAGAAGAGTTTACTGGGAGATCGTCTTAGCGTTACAAAACAAAGATACCATGTGAATAAAATAATTAAACAAAATGTTGTGTAGACACGGTATAAACACAAGTTCCACAGCTATGCTAACTAAACAAACAAAAAAAAAAAAGGCATCACTTTATGAATCTACAGAAATTATCAGATACAAATAAACATTTATCATAAAACCATATAACCATTTAATGTCTCCAAATTCTAATCAGGTCAAATAATACAAAATCTTAATTATTTATCAAACCGTCTGTAGTGCACAAATGGACCTAACAAATGGTCTGACATCATACTGGTAGGTCTGTTGGGAGGGGGGATATGAACCATTTCAGGCAGCTACTGGAGCTGTAAAGAGGGGAGAGAGGGAATCCTAATGTGGTGGACTTTTTGTCTTGTGCATAGAAATTCTCTCTTCGGTGAAGGAGACATGCAAAATGCACTTAAGGGCATATAAGAATGGAAAGACATTATATTGGCTCAGTAAATAGTCCTTTCCCCCTCTAATTACCACTGTCTTGCTTTCTGTTTTATCTTTTATAAACTTCCAGATCGTTAAGTCTTCTATTTACTTTGCCAATCTTCACCGATAAACTCCAGTTTTTACAGAAATAATTCACTTGACACACAGCAGCATCATAATGAGGGTGCTGTCACTGCAATTTTCTATTTTGAGCCACAGTTCAGGGCCTCTGATGACCTCGGGCTACCCTGGATGCTTGGCCACTTGTTGACAAACAGCGCCTCTGCCTTTTTAACTTTGCTTATTCTCTTTAAATTGTCCTGCATCCACTTTTTCTCATTCCTCTTAACCCAGCCTTAACCCCTTGTCAGAATTTTTCTTGTATTTTCTTAATAGCCATTACTCACTTGCTTCAAAGTCAAGCTGTACTTCTATATACACACTTTCACGTCTCTTATCGGATGGATGTCAGGCTCCAGGCTCTCCCTTATGCTCACTGGATGCTGTATCAGTTTTATCACATTAGGCAGCCGTTGGCGCTGATAGCACCCAGTAGCATGATTGATCACAAAAACTTGAACTTGCCATCAAACCCATTCTGTCTTCATCAACTCAAAACACAGACTTAAACACTTTTAGCTGTGGGATCAGAAGTGACCTAATTGGCCGATGGAGTCTTTTGGTTAATACTTCATCTTCTTCTGTGGTCTTCTTCACTCACAGAGCCGCTGTGGGAATCACACTGGGCTGGAATGATGTCTTTAAACTGTGTACAGAGTCATTCTGCCCTAATTCAAACACATGGATATTATAAATGTTTGCGTCTGCTCTGTTTTTAGTGGCAGGTTTGCATTATACAATCTTACCTAACAAACACACACACTTGATGTCCTAAGGGCACTTCTGCTCGCTCAGATATACAAACCATCAGTGAATCCACCCTGTGACTCAGACATTAGTCCAGTCGCTGTGTGGGTGTGTACCTGCCTGAGTTTATGGAAAAAGAAGAGCAGGTGAGGGGATGGAGGAAAGTTTCCAGCAGGAGGAGGATGATGGGTTTTACTGCACAGGAGGAGATCTGAGCTCATATCCTAAACTGATGCAATTTAATAAACCACAACAAACTATTAATGACATGTTGTTAATGATCTGTTTGAGCAAGCTAAGAGACTTTGTTTACGTGCCTTTCAATAAGGGCTGATAACTGTGGAGTGTGTTGTTCAACATCTTGAGATCACTGTGAGAGAATTTCTCCAAACTTTAAATAATGGTCAATTTGGACTCAAGTATGAACTCATAAGACTCAAGAGAAAAGACAGACAACTGGAGGGTTAGTTTGAGTCCTTGTTTGACTGCTCCAAAATTCATTTTTGTTCGTGTCACATGAGATGAGATGAGATAAAGTTAGAGGGTAATGAGGTGTCATGCAGCTTAGATTCTAGGTGGAGGAAAATCCGTCCTTTTTCCCTGGTCATTGCTTAATTAAATATTCTGTTCTCAGATATCTTACGTCTATCTCTTTAAGTTTTTCATCAGCGTCCCAGCATTTCAGCATCAGTGTGTCCCTGCCTGGGAGTTAATTTGTGAAATTTACAGCCTTCATGGTCCATGTCCAATGCATCACTGTAAAGACTGTAGCAGATATACTCTGAAATCAGATCTGCCTCTGCATGGGATAATACCATACAGCCTTTGTGCAGCACTCCGGGGCTCAGTGCTGCAGCTGATGGCTGATCTGAGGTCTGTTTTCTGACCTACTGATGAGGTTCAGTTAAGATGCTTGTTAATAAAACTACAGCACCAGCTCCCACTGTGAACCGCAGCGACAGCCTTAGATTAAATCCAAATGCTCGGTTGTTTTCTTCCTCTATGACTCCCTCATTATTCTGTGTGCTTGCCATTGTTCCAGTCACGCCGTACGCACATAACAGGAGTGGATCTCCCTGCTGAGACTCAGTGTCTCATTTATGAGCTGAAATTGGATGTAGATTTATGAATGCTTTGTGTTAAATTGTTGTCAGTGTGCTCTGAGGAGAGACTTTTTGTTTTAGTTGGAGCGTCTCTCTGACCCTCGCTCCTCTCCCACAGCCTCCTCTCCACCCTAACTCTCACCCTTCAGTTTGTGTGTCGCTCTTATCAATTACAGCCTAAGATAACACTTCCAAGTGGGGAGGATGCTTTACTCTAGGAGTCATGTTTGCTATTTCCGAATGTTTTGGGTTCTTTCTCTCCAAAGCCTCTTTTCAATTGTGCATGTTGATGGAGATGAGTCAGCTGGAAGTCCTGTCATTCTTTTGGAAATCTCTGTGAAAGTCCTCCCCTTTGTGTTGCTTTTGTCCAGAATTTGCCTAAAACATGTTGAGAATTTGCAACTTTGCATTGGATTTTGGTGAGACAATAGTTTAGCACACCAACTTCAACAGGCTGCTAACAAGCCTGCACTCTATTAACTCCACTACATTCAGGGGTGGACAGTAACCTAGTATATTTACTTAAGCACATTTTTAGAGTATCTGTGCTTTACTTGAGTTTTATTTTTTTGGAAACTTATGACTTTTACTGCGCTTTATTTCTATGAAGGATCTAGTTACTCATTACGTTTCAGCAGATCAAATTTCTTTCTTCTTCTAAAATGTTATCTGCGTGTGATTTATTCAAGTGGTGATACCGTACCTGTACCTCACACATGCACTACTCAGGTTGAGCAGGTAAACACTGAGTTTACGTTGCTCAGATAACGGTTCGTCTTAGCAGTAATGATGGCGATGGCAGATACAGACGACAGTTTCACACCAGAGCACCTATGGCCGTATCTGAAGTCAGATTCATTCATTCAATAACACGTTGACATTAAAACGAAAATGTACTTTTAGTACTTAAATATTCTCAAAAGCAGGTACTCCAGTACTTGAATATGTTTAAGAATGATCATCCAATCACCTGCTGGATCTGCTTCTGAAAGGTTCTACCCATTTCCAAACACTTTCTATGGACTCTTTCCTAGATGAACTAGTGAAATATATTGAATGGTCCATCAGTTGTGTCAGGTTATATGGGATGTTGAATTCTTTGGAAATGGTGAAATAATATGGTGATATGATTGCATCGAAACTTTGCTTAAATTGTGCATTTAACTGACTCCAGAGGGCAGTCAAACCTCTTTTCCTTCTCTTAATATCAGAGTTTTCCCTCTGCAAACAGAATAAAACTTTAATAATAATGTGTTTGGCATCACACTAAATCACATCTGACTGCTGCACAATCTGTCCTGGTATAAAAGGCTCTGATACGGCGCTGAGGATGTTATTAACCCGCTCTGTGCTTCATGTTGAAGACTTCATTACAACAAGACAAAGCCAGGGTGAGCCTGAGGGCCTTAGGGGTGTTTGAGGCTCTCAGGCAGTTAAGCTACACTTTTGATGAGTGTTCACTTGTGTGGAAAACTGGGTCTTACAGTCTTCCTGCTCCCTGTTGACTCCTTCTTGTTATCTGACGTCACCTGTCCTGCACACATAAATTCACGCTGTCTGGCTGAATAGATATGAATCTGGCCTTTTTGTTATCTGGATGTTCATTTCCTACTCCTCACACCTCACTGCTCTGCCCTTAAATGCACACTACACGCTCGCCCGGGGGTCAAAAGGGAGGGAGATTAAGTAGCTGATCTCAGAGGTCTAAGGTCACTAAGTTCCTACCTCTTGATGATTCTGGGTCACTGTGGTGTGCGTAGGTCCCTGTGTGAGCGTGTGTTTTAAAGGTGGACAAAGCAGGGCTTGTGCGCACAAGTGTACATCTGCGAGAGCCACATTGTGTTGATGAGGTCTTAATCAGAGCGCTTACAGGCAGGGTCAGGAGGTCGGCGGGTGACGCTGGGTTTTGATTGGGCCCCTGGGAACCTGGCGGAGCCCGAGGGCGTGAGGGCAGGGTGGCAGCAGCGTGACACGGCTGATTTCTCTCGGTCAGTGCACCCAGCGTGCTTTTTGGGAAACACAAATACACGCAGATTTGATTGTCCAGCATGCAGGAGTTTGTTTTAAGAAGTCAGGAAGAGACCTACTGTGCGGCTAAACCTGGTCCCTGGTGATCGTCTCCTGCACCTTAACACCTTTAAGCCAGCAGCTGCTTTCTTCAGAAGACCAGACAGACGACCACCAGTCAGATAAATGTGTTGTAATAATCGTAGTATTATGCTTTCAGGGAATCCCTCATGCTCGATCTCCTGCCAAGTGTCTGAAAACAAAGATTACTCACATTTTTAAAGGAAAATATAAATGTGCATGTTCTCTGTGTTCTTCATCGTCAAAAAGTGCCTTGGAATTCCCTCGACATTTTCAGCAAAAGGAGCTGAACCTTAAATCAATCAAAAACCACTACTGGAAATTTGGAGCCCTGCTTTTCCTGTCCACATTTATTTACTGAAGCATTCAAAAATGCAACAACTTTCCCCCTGTGGGCCACTGAAGCTGATTTGTGACCATGGTTGTATTTCCAGTGTGTTCTGGAAAAGAGAAAGGAGGCCGTTTTCTTGAATGGCCTGCTGTGTGCTCGCTGTCTAAAGTTATAGAAAAGGTGGACCACTCACAGGAGCAGAAAATACTGACCTCAAAAAACTGTTTCATCAGCAGAATATTCAATAACTAAATGATAGGGGAGAGCATCCAAGCATGAAGAAATAAAAGGTTTTGGGTCAGAGACTGGAATAAAAGTTCAACAACACTGCTTATAAGTTTGGCAGCAGTTTTGATCAGCAGTGTGGAGCTCTAAGCCTGGTTCAGACCAAAGATCTGAGGGACACAAGATTGTTTGAGGACAGTTTTATCTGTAAGAACTGAGCCATTGCAGCTTGTATCAGCCTGTGATTCTGTTTGTCAAGATGCTGATGGCTCGCTTTACAGCACAAGGCATCCAATCAGCAAAAAAGGAATATCTGCTCTCAAGGAAAGTTTGGAAACATTAATACAGTCGATTGCTTTTACCCTTTTAGTAACACCAATTGGCATTGTATGTTATATTGTTGGAAAGCCTGATTAGTCACCTTTACAACGAGGTACAACTTGTAAGGATCGTGTAATCGTGGAGTGAGCTAAAGGTGTGAGCAGCACCCAAGAAAAATGTGCCAAAATCCTCTTTTCCCCTGGAAGAAAGCCTACAGTTCCTCAGCGAAGCAAGGGCGAGGAACTTGTTATGTTGGGGTGTTGTCTCCCCGGGACGTCCGCTTAGCGGTCTGTCTTTGAATTCACTAGCTCAT
This sequence comes from Cetoscarus ocellatus, assembly GCA_037902135.1. NCBI lineage: Eukaryota > Metazoa > Chordata > Actinopteri > Labriformes > Labridae > Cetoscarus > Cetoscarus ocellatus. Next base: position 280,156 of record JBAMNC010001235.1, read on the forward strand.
GCACTGCAACAACTCACATATTAGCAGATGTGTTTGTCTCATTATAAGTCAAAAGGGTCCATAACAGTTTTTAAAAATCTAGATTTATTTTTACATATTCAAATTGATATCATATGACTAGGAATAAAACGTTAAAATATGGCATTGAGTTGTTTGTATTGATCAGAAAATATCTGCCAATGAAACAAGAGAAATAGTCCTCCATAAGGGTCTTAAATTCAGGTATAATCACCTCTAAAGATAACTCATCTTATTGTTAAGACACCATACCAGCAATGTTTGTCTTGTCTCACTAGATATTTTTACTTACTATAAGCAAATCAGGCTTTAATTTCAGTATGTACACATTAAAAGTAGTCGTGAAGCTGAACGTGTTAGGCAAGTTTAAGTCTCGTGTGATTTTCAGACTTTAAATTAGACTCATATTTGTCCTTAGATTTTAGTTTTTGCGGTGTGAAACTTGATTCTAAGTTAGAAATGGTACCAGATAATCACCTAATAATGCTGCCACTCTGCGAATAAGAACACCAGCTACCAGTTTTAGTCTATTGATTACTGCTGGGTATTTTATCTGTTCTTCTAGTTTGATCAGTCCTCCAGTTACACACATCATGCAATGCCAGATATTTTTACAACTACATCCAGAGCACAAGTGGATGAGCACAAGGTTGAACAGTGAGTTCATCTCTGGTTGTACTTTTCTGTTCATCACAGCCATGAAGGAGACAGATAGCCTTTGTTTAAAGTCTGCACAGCCAAGCTACAGAGTTGGATATGCGAGGATCTGGTCATCCTTTCAAAATAAAACATTGCTTAGGGATAAAGAAGTTAGATATTACTGGTTTCTTTAGGCCACTACTAAATGATCTACCTTCAGTGGCTTCAGTGGCTGGGGAGCTCTGAATCAGAGGGTGTCGACCACTGCAAAAACTCTGATCTAGGCAAGTGTGTTTGTCTATTTTCAAGTCAAAATATTCGAAAACACTTATTCTAATCCACATTAACTTAACAAATCAAGATAACTATCTTACTACAAGAAATAAAAGGCAAAAAAAGATGAATTGCTTGTAATGATAAGAAAATATCTGCCAATGAAACAAGCAGAGTTGACTCAGTGAGGTTCTTAAATTAGGTTAAAAATCTGCTCTGGATAAAAAAAATAATTTTAAGACACCCTTGTTAGATTTGGCTTGTCTCTTTGACAGCTTTTTATTTATTATAAGTTCAGGCCTTATTTTTAAGTTTTTATACCTTCAAATAAAATCCTAATCCAGGCATGTCAGTAAATTGTCATTTAGAAGTCAAGTGAAATTTTTTGATCTGAAATGGACAAATATTTTGGCCTAGATCTTTGTTTTTGAACTTTTTTTTTTACTAGTTTCTGTATCAAATTATGTATCACAGAATACTAAATGTATTTGAAGTGCTACAAAGTAGAAACACAATTCAAGAGTGTTATGTTGCAACGATGGAAATGTGGCATCTCATCTCATCTAATCACTTCAATTGTTCCACCAGAAAACAAATTTTCAAGTATGAAATGAGGCAGCGTGTCTTTGATTAGAGCGCTTTTCACTCTCACATGTGTGTTTGTAATTGTGTGTGAGAGTCTTTGAGCATGAGTGCAAACATGTGTAGGTGTGTGTATGTGTGTGAGCACTACAGAGACAAGCCAGGAGCTCTGCAGCACTCAAGTGGATGATGACAGACGCGCTCAGAAAGTGACCCAACTTTTGATTTGTCTTTTACTACAGGATAAACAAAATAAAACCAGAATGGAGGAAATTAGACCGGTGTCAAAGTCACAACAGAGTTTGAAGCAAGCATGTCAGAGCCCACAGGAGGAGGGGATTTTGACATTTGAGTCATGGGAAAGACTGTTGAACGTGTCCATCAGTGGAGGAGATGTTTGCATGAGAGTCCAGCCGCTAACCACAGGATGCATCTTTCTTGGCTGATCATTGTGTCTCCATCCATCCCCTTCACTGAACCGCCTATTTAGAAAGCACATTTATCTTTATGGAGTCATTTAGGAAGTCTTTGGTCCGGGCTTGAATAAACAAGAGCATGCAAAACACTCAAAAATGTCCCCCATTTTCAAATACAGGCCTCTAATTTTCAGTGGAAAGGTCAGAGCACTGCGAAACATCTGTGGCCAAGACGGACACATGTTCTGCATCACGACCAAACGTGATGTAGATCTAATGATGGATATTAAAGGATATACATGATATATATGACAGGATTTGGGCATGTCAAGTATGAAAGGTATATGGGCACATATCTATTCAGAATATGAGTGCATGTCTCACAAGCAGGGCTGCGAGGAAGCTGATTGGCTTTGACTGCAGCTGTCCCTCCCATGAAAGTCAGCAGGATGGAGGAAAAGCAGTTGCTGCAGGGTAACCGCTCTCGTGACCTCTGCTTCACCTTTTATGCCTTTCATATTTCACTGTATCTGTATCTGTGGTAAACTTAAGGAGCTTAGGATGTCTGCTTTGAAGCCTGAAAAAGAGCATGAGCAAATCACAGAAGGATTCTACCGAGGGGCATAAAGTTCCCACGCTTTATTAAAGTGTTTTTCTCGAGACAAATATGAAATTATGTCTTTTTATCTGATGTTATCTGCTAATAATATGTCTGGGCAAACAAATATTTAACATTAACATTTAAAACAAAGAGCGGCATGGTGGATCAGCAGGTTTTGCACGTCCCTCACAACAAGAAGGTTGCCAGTTCGATCCCTGGGTCAGGTAGGACCTTTCTGTGTGGAGTTTGCATGTTCTTTCTGTGCTTGCATGGGTTCTCTCTGGGCACTGACTTCCTCCTACAGACTCATTAGGTTGATTGGTGCCTCCAAACTGCCATAAGTTATGAGTGTGAAATGTTGTCTGTCTCTCTATGTGGCGCAGTGATTGGCTGCCAACTGGTTCAGGGTGTACCCTGGCTCTCTCTCAGTGTCAGCTGGGATAGGCTCCAGCCCCCGAGACCTTAAAATGGACACATGCCTTCCTTTGACTGACTACAGGTCAAACATCTGGGTTTGAATCTTCTACATAAGATCAATAAATCTGTAGTCTAACGTCTGAGAATTCTGACCCGGAGCATGTCTTCTAATCCAGTTTGTTCACCCCGGCCTGCTGTGAGTCACTGTTAAAGCCTCAGTTTGTGTCACTCGGTGCTTCCAGTCTGCTGGTTTGGACTTCAGGCTGTATCTATAGGGAGATTAGTGGCCTTCCGCTTCCTGAATGGGCTCCGTTAGTTTAAGGACTTAGCTCTGTCACAGCAGGCGGGCTAACTGCTCTCCAAACAGCTCATTCACTGAACACCAGTATGACGGAGCGACCCGCAAACTGGACCGAGCGGATGGGAAGTGGGATGAGCCGAGGAAAGACATGCATGTGGGAAAATAGAGAACGTAATGCTGTAACCATCCAGCAATGTGGTCATTACCGGCAGAGGCTGACCAGAGATGAATATGCAGATCGTTATATGGATCTGTTATGAACTGATAAATACTGGGCTGTAGCGTGGTGCTGAAAAGCCTTTGAGACAGAGCATGTGTAACCTCTGCTCAGCTCCGAGATGAAAGACAGAGCTCCCCTCAGTGTTTTGGTTTTTGTTTTCTCAGGAGGCATAAAAAGCCAACGAGAGATCTCCATCTAGTCATGAAACAGGGTGAGCGTCAGGGGGAGGGGGGCCGATGGGCTTCCCTGCCAGGGGCTGCCAGATGTGTGACCCGGGCCATCAGTGAGCGATAAGAGCGACAGCTGAATCTCAGCGAGAGCACATGGGAACCCAGGACGATGCACGGAAAGATAGAGAGAAGGAGAAGTGCAGGAGAAGTCTGTGGTGGAGATACAAGGCAGAGGAGATGGATAATTTATCTGTCGGGTTATTCAGGAAAAAGTGACCACACTGCATTTGTGCACCACGCTGCATAGGCAAATCTGTCGTGAGACTGCACGACAGATTTGCCTATGCCTCTTTTCTTCTGCTACATGAGAAAGTAGATTCTTTTTTAACATTACAACCATCTCTATCTGGACACTCACATGCATACTTATCTCTCATATGGTGCCAAAACTTTTCTGACTGACCATCCATCTGTCTATCTGTCTGTCTGTCTGTCAATCTTTCTATCTATCTATCTATCTATCTATCCTAAAGCTCCAGTAGATTGCATTTGACTCCTGTGATGGACATACACTGTATTTTCCAGCCAGTTTCCATTGAAAGTGGAAAATAACCCATTTGGCACACTAAGGCACAGAATTGCGTGTCCGCCTGATGGTATCCACACTAAAACCTCTGTGTTATCTTTTCCCTTTGCCCAAATTCCATCAACTTTGGTACATTTGTTGTCAAGAAGCTGCTGAAGGTGATCAGTGAAATCTGTGTGCATAGACTTATGGTTAGCAGGGTGTTATCCTCTGTCAAATACTGAAAACCTAGACGAAGGTAGAAAGTGTACATTTCTCCTTTGGTTTATTTGATTAACTCAGGCATAGTAACAGACAAAATATTTATTTTGAAACTAAGAATACTTTCTTAGAGGTCCTTGCTGTCCCTACACCAAGAACATGCATAACAATCTTAATATTGTGTAGAAAATCAGCCTTTTACTTGGGTATGTATTCTTAGACATTTTTTCCCCTGAAAATATGCTAAAGGGGTAAATGAGCCAATGCAATGGAAAAAATGAACGTTTACCATTTTTTAAGGACAAAAATATTATCCTTACCATTTTTTTTAAATGTAGTCTTTATTAGTGCTTTATATGTTATTCTTATGTTTCACAAAAAGTATTCAGAGACAAAATGATAGAAAACTAAGTCTTTTAATTACTTGAAGGTTGGAGTGCACATTTCTGTTACATCTCATAGTTGTGCTTGTATTGTTATCTTAGGTTGAATTACATTTGACATTCTTTTTAAAATTTATTCTTCATGTTAACAACTTGTTTATTTCTGGAAATAACTGGTGGGCTGCATTGAGCAAGTAGAGGGCTTGCTCTATGTCAATGGATGGCATTGACCATGAATATCATCACCTGCAATCTTCTCCAAGAAGTCTGTTTTGCTATCATCTCATCATGTAAAAGCAAAAGCGAAAGGAATCATCACACAGTTCAGTTGATTAATGCAGCCCCTATCCACAAGAGATGTATTTTCCATTACACCAGGGACTTAACATCAATCAATACTCTGATCAAGTAATTAGAATGGACGTGGGAAAGGAAGAAGGGAAAGCCATCTAATTTGAGGTTAAGTACGTGACAACAAAATGTTTAGTATTATTTGAGAACCAGCAGCAGCTAATCATAGGCTGCTAGAGCTTTTCTGCTTAGGCTTTTCCTCAGAGTACAAATCAAAAGTTTGGTGCACATGGAAAGTGAGATTATCCTCCATCAGTTATCTGTCGCTGCTGAATAAGAGAGAGAGAACAGAATCGACATGTGCAGGAGAAGACAGCAGTGAAGATAGTTGGGAAAGTGAAGACTGGCAGCATGACAAACCAGTGCTTGAAAAACAAAAGCGTTGTGGAAAACAGTTTGACACGGAGAAAAACTTCTGGTCTTCATCTTCTGTTCACATCTGTACGAGCATACAGCCCCTCAGGGCTACACAAACCCACCCATTCACTCAAAAACTAGAGTTACATCCTTTTTTCTACCACTAACAGTCTGTAATAAAACCAGTGTGTTTCACAGAGACTCCTGCACTTATTCTCCTCCCTCATTCACCCCCTACGTCCTAATTATCTCCCCAACGCTGCACCAGCCTGCAGGTTCACCAATTTGTTCAACGCTCACAGTGGACAGGAAAGAAGCCAGAGCGATTTATAAGCCAGGTTTGGATTTTAATGGACTGCAGACGCTGCATGACACGGATGTTTGCTCCCATTGGAGGGAGCTTTTTTTCTCAGGCTCTGATTGGACAATGCAGAGATGGCATCAGTGAGCTAATGGTGGAGTATCTGTGGGATCTGCTCAGCCAAAGACCCCTTGTTGTGCAGAGAGTCGGGACGGTGTGGAATAAAAACGGGCCACATGTTGATCCGTGTTGTTTTAGCCTCTCTGGGGAGAGGGAAGAGGGGTGATAAGGATCTGTGTGTGGATAAGGCCGGGTGCTATTGTTCAATGAACCAGTGTGTGTGTGTTACTGTTTGTCTGTGTGAAGGTCACAGAGAGGGTCAGGAATCCATCCCTTCATTCCTTCACTCCATGAGAGGTCTGTGTAGCTCCTCTGTCAGACTTTTTAATCTCTTTTTTATGCATGAGTTCTCTTTTCTGGACGTCCTGATCTGCCATTCTCCTGAGCTCCATATCTCAAGAACATTCTGGATTGTTTTTGGATTTTCTTTCAACTTTGCATCAATATCAACTCTGACATAAGGAGTGAGTTATTACAGTCTGGAGGTCTTAGAGGTCAAGGTCATTATGACTCAAGTTCCTTTTTTTAAACACTGTAGACACAAAAGAGCACAACAGAAATAGCTAACAGAAATAACAACTAAAGAAATAGTTTCAGATTTTTTGAGTTGGGCTCGATGAGGTATATGTCATTAACCTGAACATTAGCCACAGTGAGTTCTGTCTCTGTACAGAAAGAATCAGCACAGAAGCTATGACTGTATAGTGCTGCAGATGGTGCCAACTACTCTGCATAATTTCAAGCATTTCAGAACAAAAAAAGCCACAAAACCACTGTAGGGTGATTGCAATTTTTTATAAAACATTCACAACAACTTCGTTTATATACAGATGTATTAGGCCTGTTGACATTACCATGTTAGCGCCCATGATTAATCTGGAAAGCAGATTAAGTAATCAATGATATGACTAAGTTTGACCACAACTTCCTCCTGTGGTCCACCTGCGTGGATGTTTACGTTCCTGGGGTGAAAGGTGAAAGGCGGCCAGCAATGATGAGTGAGGATTGAGACCCAAGTCTGCTCTATGTCAGATTTTGATTTAAAAGCTGCCTGGAAGTCTGGATAAAGTTGTGTGTACATATTACAGTGATGAATTGTCTTTCCATCAAAGCACAACCAGTCTAAAGTATCGCCTTCGGGCAAAGCATTTCTTTGCTAATGTAAGCAAAGACGCTAACAACAACGTAGGATCATCAAGCCGCGATTCTATGCATCTATTAGATAGATAGATAGATAGATGGATTGATAGATAGATAGACTTCATTAAACCCACGGGAAATGTTTGATTAATCATGAATAATCATAGAGTAGACTTGATTAACTGGCTTAAATTTTTTAATCAATTGACAGCACTTATAATATACTTACATTAGGGCTGTGCTTATCGATTCTTTCTGTAATCGAGTACTCTATTGATTATTTTGGCAATTAATCAAGTAATCTGATAAGGGGTACATTGCACATGCTACATTTTTTTTTACATTAAATCACTTCGGCTTAATTAAAAAGCATCAGTAACACACAAAACATAAATAAGCCAGGTCTTCTATATGAACAATTAATTATTTCCCTTTTTAAACATTTTGAGCATAAACAGGATCCCAAAATCAAAATACATATGTAAACTTTTAACCAAATTTAAGTGAAAAAGACAATTTTTAATCAGTACATTACAATATTCATTCAATCACTAATAGAGCTTTTTTTCCACCAATACACAACAGGCGTTAATATTGATCTGCTGGTTCAGTAGTTTTTCCAGCTGACGCCCTCAATGGCAGGGATAACTTTAGTTTTTACAAGTTCAAATTCAAAACATCCCCGTATTGATTCTTTAACAACCATTTTTCACTTTATAATGTAATAAAACATAATCTATTGCTGGGTCTTTGTCTCCTCTCCACCTTTCTCAGTGCACGGATGCAGCAGTGGGTGTGTCTGTCTTGGGTTATTAACCATTTTTGTATTCAACAGAAAAGTGAATAGAGAAGAATCATGGAGAGTGGGTGGTGAATGGTGTGCTGGACTTGATCTCAAGCTGGACATGAATCCAGGTGGAAGACCACCGAATAAAGCCTCATACATGGGCTGCATCCTAATGCAAAGCCATAGACACAGCGAACACTTATATTCTTACTGAAAAGGGTGAAAGTCAACGTGTGAAGCAGGAGAGGGAATAAAGGTAACAGCAAAGAGGAAATGCAGTGAAGAACAGCTGAAAAAGATGTTCACATCAGAAAGCAGAAACCCTCACTCTTAAATCACAATCAGTGCCAAGGCTGATTAACCACAGTACCGTTACTGTAAATTAACATGACGTGCATGATTATGAAGTATCAGGTTAGACAGTGAGCGAGCCCAGGAGGATGTTTTTGCTGACTTTATGGGCTTTAACAATGCTTATGAGTTACAGCAAATGAAGCGTGAGTGTGCAGGTCTGCTGTCACTGCAGGACCACCACAACCACACGGCTGCTGAGCTCCAGGTTGCTTTTCATGTCTCCGCCCTGCAAGAGAAATCAATTATCCCTCAAAACTACCTCCATGTCCAAATACATGATTTATCCAACTACAGCGAAACAATCATTTATAAATCGCATTAGAAGGGGCTTGACTCTCCCTCCACGCTCCACAGAGGTACTAAAGGAGGAGGAGAGCCTGCAGAGGAACAGGCATCTTCAGTTACAGCTGGCTGATGGACGGAGAGTGTGTGAGCATGTGTGTGTAGTCAGGCACAGATCATTTCCCTGAAGTCGTTGTAATGGGAACAGCATGGTTTGGGCAGCAGGAAGGCAGAACAAGAGACAAAAAAGAAGAAAGTGAAACATGGTTCGACCTGTTTTTTGTTTGTCAAGTTAAAAACTCAAATTTTGAGTTTGTCAAATTATCTTGATGTTTAGTTTGATTATTGAGCATATAAACAGATCACACTAATGGAGTGCTAGCCATTTATCAAAAGACCATGCCTGATATTTCCATGCACTAACAGTTAAGTGTAAGCTTCACTCGTCCCTCTTTTATACGACTTTAACTTGAATACCATCAAGGTCACAAACTGTTGGAGACACGCTGCATCAATCCGTTTTAAGGCCGTGAAAACACCTTTCCTCCATCTGTTTCTTTATACAAGCAGTGCTCGGTGTCCTACTACTATTTTTATGGGTGTTGGAAATATTTCAATGATTTCCGTGATTAGATGTGGCAGATTTTCATTTTTCTTTGAGGTTTAAGAAAGGTGCAGCATAGATAAAGCAAGGTGGTGAAATTCTTGCTTGTTAACTATTCTTAGGTCACTTTTAACCAAATGCATTTGGTCCAGACCACAGGAACTTCTTTTTTTGGGAAGTATATTTGATTCAGGGCGCCTCGGTGGTGCAGCAGGTGATGCACGTGCCTCACTGCAAGAAGGTCACAGGAGGTCTGTGAGGAGTTTGCATGCTCTCCCTGTGCATTTGTGAGTTCTCTCCAGGCACTCTGGCTTCTCCCACAGACCAAAAACATGCTTTTTAGGTTAACTGGTGACTCTAAATTGCTCTTGGGTATGAGTGTGGGCGTGAGTGGTTCTCTGTCTCTCTCTGTGGCCCTGCAATTGGCTGGTGACCAGTTCAGGGTGTACCCTGCCTTTTGCCCAATGTCAGCTGGGATATGTTAACCTTTTAAGCAGCTAACAAAGTAATCGGTCATTATGCTCTGTTTTGAACATCCTTATTCATTCACGCTCTTCTTGGTTTCATGTCTAAATCTGTTGAGATTAATTAACTCAGTAAGCTGACATATGGTTACATTATAAAGTGTTCAAATTCGATTGATTCAAGATGATAAACAGGCAACAGCATCTCAAATGACCTGAGAGCATGTGTAACCTTGTAGCAGATGGGTTGCAGTTGCAGATGACAACAGCAGGTGCAGTTCCTGACAGCTAAGAACAGCGAGCAGAGGCTACAATTCACACAAGCTCAACAAACTTGAGCCTACATGCAGTCCCATTTATGATAAAGCACAGTCACACCTTTTTCAAACATTTTAATTAAAGTCTAGACAGTAAAACTCATTTTCAGTTTCATATTTGAGGATGTGAGCAACTTAAAAGGATCATGCACTTTTAATCTTACTTTGGACAAGTATAATCTGATCTTACTTTTGTTGATCAGAGAAATCACCAACACTGTCAGTTTGAGAACATCTCTCTCACACTGGGTGATCGTTGTTGTGTTCGTTCTATTGATAGTCTTCTTCTTCTGTCAGCTTTATTGACAGTGGACCTGTGTATTTGGCACACTACTGCCACCAATGGTTGGGCATGGAATTGCCCTCACCTGTAATCTGATAAGTGACAGGACAGGGGCACTTAAGGGGGCCAATTAGATTTCAGATGTGCCCCTGTGGCCCCACCCCTAGAGCCATCACTGCTCCACAGTCTAGTAAAGCACCTTTGTGTTGTGGTAAAATGGGAGATTCTCAACATGGATGTGCAGCAGACAAATCTACAGCAGCTGTGTGATGCTATTGGGTCAACATGGACCAGAGTCTCTGAGGAACATTTCAGCCCCTTGTTGAATTTGTGCTATGGAAGATTTAGACAGTTCTTCAGGCAAAAGCAGGTCAGACCCAGTACTATGGGTGAGTGTATAGATAAATATATGTAATAGAAATTAGATGCCTCTCTCTCAGTTCTCTTTAACTGCTGCTTTTAACTTTTAACTTTCTTTTTGCCAAAACAAGAAGCATGGCATTTATTTTCTTCACTTTGTGGTTCAATCCTGCCTTTTTTCGTTGAGGACATTTCATCATTGTCATGTGTTGCATGCCCCCCCTTGTGAAAATCTGTGTGAAACTCCAGACTGTGGCATGCCCACAGGAAATAAAGCTCAAAGTATGGAGACTGTCTGTTAGAACTGTTACGTACAGTTTTGTAGGGGCGGAGAGCGAACGTGATTTAAGACTTTCACTTCAGCACAGGACAGGATCATAAAAAAACATCAGTGCACAAAATGATGAAATTAAAGTTATAAAGATCATCAGATGATAGATCACAGGAGGGGTCTGCTCTCTGTCACCAGCTGCCTCCTTCACATGTTTTCAGCATGTGGGGTATGATCTGATCCTCAGCTGAGTTCAAGCTGTGTGCACTGTTGTCACTTTCTGTGTTGCAATCCAGAGATGATCTGCAGCAGAGGCCGTCAGGGCTGATGGATACGACAACATGTCCTGTTTGTCTAAAATGATAGGGGTTAGAGGTGCAACAACTCTGATCATTATATTGAGCTGTTTGCTTCCTCTAGGGATGGGACTGTCAGATATCAAAATAGTCCTCACCCTGAACAAACTGAAGAACCCTAACAGAAGGGTGAAAAAATAGCAAGATGGCCTTGATCAAGATCCCACTGCCTCAGTTTTCCCCTCCCTGCCAGCTCTCTGCCAGCTTCCAGCCAATTACCAGCCAACTTCCAGCCACTGGAAGCCCCCCCACCTCTCTGAGGCTGTGTCTAAAATCCATTAAAAACACGCCCATTTATGCATTTGCATGGCATCTTCAAGAGATGGTGCCTCCCTCACAAGATGACACAGCCTCATCGTGGCACCACAGATTCACCCAAATATGGCCAAGAGCTTACAATCTGTGACTGTCAGGGTGGGCAGGCCCTGTATGAGACCTGTCTGGGACCATCCAAGACCCATCCTGGGAAAATGGGGAAGTTTTTAGTGGCTGCTTCTATATTTGACACTGGAAACACCTAGAACTTTCCACCATTCCAAGCCAAACTGAAGCAGACTAGTGATGCTGCTCTGAGGTAAATTAACAGAAAAATGTAATGTATGAGTTATTTTTGAAAGATTGTGTTTAATGCATGTTTTGTTAATGTATTGGATCGGGGCCATTGTGAGCATTTTTGATTGATCTGGTATTGGGATTAATAGAAATCATCTCGCACCAAGCATTTACATCAGTTTCCGTAAATTTAGCACAGTTTATGACCAAAAGAGCTGTGGCAGCCCTGTGGCTAACGGGTAATCTGAACTGCAATACTATAATTTACCCAGCGATTATTCAGGCTAAGTTAAAAGGGATTAAATACGGAAATCTTGTTGCTTTGTTTATTTAAGTTCGTTCACAACTAAAAAACAAAAAAAACAGCGTATGGCTGTATTGCTGTGGTAATGTGAATATCGAGTCGAGACTCTCAATCGGCAAATACTCTTTATTTAAAAATTGGATCAGGATATGGGCCCAAAAAAGCTGATCGGGACATCCTTGAAAATAAAAATACTTGGAGTCTATGAAAAAACATTAGCATGCTACAGAAGGATGATCTATTGACGTATAAATATTTTGTCCACCTACTTCACGGTGTGTTTTATCATGCTATACAGCAATGTGGCACCAAACAGCTCTGAAACTTGGTCCATGTTGAAATACATACTTCAACTCTTTCTCTCTTTCACATGAGCTAGAGTGGATCCTTCAGATTTATGCATTTAATATGACTTTGTGAATATAAAAATGAGACTACAACTTGCTTGATCTTTGCAAATCCTGATACTAAAATCTAAAGATCCTGACTTTGGTGAACTTGATTATGGAAGTTTAAGTCAGTCAGAGGCTCTCTGTGATCAATGTTACACACAGTGAAAGAAGAAGGGCACAGAGAGGTTCATGCAGTGAGCAGGATAAAGATTAGGATGAAAGCTCAGACTCAGAGGAACAGCATGGAGGCAGAGATGGATGGGGAAGAGACAGGGTGGAGCAGACGGAGCCTTAAAGGCAGCATGAGAGAGTCTACTTCAATCATCACAGGCTCTCTAAAAAATATAAAGTGATGTTTATGGTGCTGTTGTTATTATTTGCAGGTGGAGACGCTGACATCACGGCCATGTCTCGTCTGCAGCGTCAGTCAGGAAATACCAAGCCGTCAGCCGTCTTCACCAAAGAACGACGCTCTTCTTCTGCTGCTTATAAATCTGTCAGAGGCTTCAGTTTGGGCTTAAGTGGTCATTAAACTGCCATTGATCCTGATTAATGTTTAAGAAGAGTACTCAGAAGGGTTGTTTATGAGGTGGAGGAGCGTTACCAAAACAACAAAGAGGATTTCAGATATTGTTTCCTCATGTCACAGTGTCAGTCCTCATGTCAGGATTCATGTTTGATGCAGCTTCTCACCTGCTCGGCTGCCAAAAAGGCTCCCTCTGCTGTCTGAGGGCATTTAGATGATGGATCCAAGACCCCTCCCATCTCTGATCTGCACGGATTGGTACTCATGTACTTTTTAGAATGCAAACCTGCAGGGCGTGAATATTCTGAAGGATGTGCGTCAGATTTTTCTGCACACGACACACTCACTGAACATCTGCTCAAGTAACTGATGGATCAGGACACAAATTCAGTTCCAGATCCATTCAGACACTGTGACATGTTGTCATGGAAATTTTAAGTATCATAATCACAGTTTATATCAATCAATCAATTAATCAATCAAACTTTATTTATATCGCACAGTTCATACAAATCCAACTGCAGCTTAAAGTGCTTTACATTGAGACAAAAATGACTGACAAATGACTGATAATAATGATAATAATCATTTTCTTACAACCACCAAGCAAGCAACACTGCTACCACTGTAACTGTAATAACAGTCAGAAGGATGTCAAGAGGATTTAGAGACTGATGCACACCAGAGAAGCTGCAGTAAAAGAAATGATCAAATCAAGATGACTGATACAATATAAAAGGAAAGAAACAAGAGAAAATGCAAGGCAATAAAACCAAGAATTATCAGACTGAAATACATAAAACACCAAAAAAAAAAAAAAAATTAAATGAAAAAATAACATGTTAAAATTTTTAAAAAGATAACTATGTCAACATGATAAGATGTACAAGCAATTACTAAGAATATAAGAAAACATTAGATATTAAAAATTAACCATTAAATTTAATCCTAAAGTAAGGTATAAAAGTGATACAAATATACATAATTATAATAGTCATTGAATTATAAAGATCTACATAAAAGCCAGGCTGAATAAATGAGTTTTTTGGTTGTTTTTAAAGATTTCTACATTTGTAGCTTGTCTCAAGTATTGCTCTATTGAACCAAGTGCCACTTTCCAGTGTTGCAAAATTAAGCAAATGTGGAAAAACAAAAACTTGCACTTCCTTGAGTGCCCTTTTGGCTTGCTGTTTTGACTGGAAGTTAAATGCACACTCCATTTTAAAATATTTACGGCAGACATGAACATGTTTACAGTCTTGTTGAAGACTGAGTTTTGGTCTTATTAGATCATGTTTATGTTTTCAAGAGTTAGGGACCAAGCAGTAAAGGCTCAGGAAACAGGATTCATTTTCAGAAAGTGTTTTTTATTTCACCCAAAAGAAAGTCAGACAGATTTACAAACTGAAGGTCGTGTTGACCATGTCTACGTGCTGAAATGCACTGAGTTGCTGCCATTTGATTGGATGATCAGCTATTTGCCCAAACAAGCAGTTGAACAGGTGTACATAGTGACATGGCTGGTGAGTGTATGTTGTGTAATATTCCTGAAATAAATCTAAGACTGAAATATCGCTGTATGATATGACTCCTAGCTTCACCTAGCATCCAAATTATAGAGTCTATGCTCGGCTGTTGTCCCAAAGTACCAAGCAGTTTCCAAGTTTGATTGCAAGGTTATTTAATTTCTGCATAATGAGCACATTGGTTTGATTCCCAGAGCTCCATTTAGTTGCACCGACTTGGTTTTGAGGCTGAAGCCTAAATCCCCGTTCCTTCACACAAAAGCATCACAATGAGGTTCTGCTACATCCAGAAACATTCACGTCAGTTCTGCAAGGCTGAAATATCTGCTTCAATTCACACTGCATTACAGCTTGGATGTGAGCAACATGGCTCATGCCCCCACATACACACAAAGGCAGAGACACACACTTGCAGCGCTCCTGTCTCCCGCTCAGTCCGCGTGCCTCTTTCTCTCCAATATCATGCCTCTGTTACGACTCTGGAGACGTAACAAAAAGGGGGTCAACTTGTTCCCTCCATTCTGCCTCCAGGATGTTCACAGTGGAGCTGAAACTTCACAGAGGGGTAAATATTACGCCTTGAAATGGCAGTTTGAGTTAGGCCTGTGGTTCAGGTTCGAGGTTAAGAGTTGGGTTTGCTAAGGTCAGACTTATTGGCAAGATCATGCATAATTTCTTTATTTTTTCATGATCTTTTTATAAGGAAAATGTTGCATACAAAAAGTACAGTTCATTTCTGGTGTTTGATTTTTTACCAGCTGCTAGCAGAACCTGTAATAGCTTTACATTCTTCCTTCGATTCATTAGTTGAGTTCAACCAAAATTCAGAGTCTCAAAGTTCATATTTAAAGGATTTTAAACACAGTATTCAATGTTTTATGTATGATGTTAATTTGGGGCATCCCAAAAATATTGTCTCCAGCAGGACACATAATATATTTATATTTTTCTTGAAGTGGAGTCTTAAAATATCTTCTAACGTTTCTACCTCCACCAAGGAGGTTATGTTTTTGCCAGCATCTGTTTTTTTTGTTGTTGTTTTGTTTTTTTAGCAAGATTACGCAAAAACTACTGGACAAATTTTGCTGAAATTTTCAGGAGATGCTGTTAATGGCCCAACTTAAAAACAATTGGATTTTGGTGGTGATCCAGATAACCGCCATTAACTAATGATTGTTTTGCTCACTAACTGTCTAACTAATAATGATATCAACATGATTCTGAGTGCTAGGTGTGGGTTTTCAGGATCAAGGAATCATATTATGATGGTAATTTATCATGGAACTATTGCTTATAGATGTAACAGCAATTTGTGAGCTACTTTGGCATAGTTTTTTGCTCTCCAATTGCGTTCTAGTTTAGATATGGATTTACGTGTTATTGACTCATTGGCTGCCTTCAGAATTTTGTGGAATTCGGATTCTGCCAGATAATGCATAATTTCATTGAGAGTCCTTCGAGATAAAACTGCAGATGTGTGTCTGATGGTGTGTGTTTGCATGAGGTTGGTGACCTGAGACCCTGGTGGACAGCGTGATAGGTTGCTGGTTTGCTCGCTGTGGCTTCAGATCACACACTCACACAGTAAAGCCCTATATGTTATACTCTTGCAGGCACACATTTATGCACGCTCACATGCTGCAGAAATTAGTCCAATTGTTTTTCTTATAATTAACTCCCTCTTTTGTTTCTCTCCCTCCATCATGTCCTCCCGATGGCGTCTCCCTGTGGTCCATCCTCCTTCATTCAGGTACGTGATCCACGTTTCTCCCTCAATCTCTCCCTATTTATCTATCATTACTGTGCATCAAATTCCCAATTTTCCAATCACTGCCTCTCTGCATCCCACTCACATGTTAAAATGTTAAAGCACTGAGCTCAGCACAGGAGAGGGAATGACCTCCATGTGTGCAGCCAGTGCTGGTACAGATCGGTGCATACATTGTGTGCACGTTGACATTGTGCCAGTAAATACCATTAATCACAGCCTTGTTTTGGCTCCTTTGACTCAGACATGTGGAAGTGATTTCTGTGGTTAAAAGTCGAACTTTGGGTTCTGCGATGTGCTCGAAGCCTTCAGCATTTTTTAGCATGTTTTCCTTATTCTCAGATGGAGTCAGACTTGCTCACTGGGTGACTCTGCAGTTATTCACCCAAACTAAAAATACACCCCCTTTTCTGCCCCTCCCTCCTCCAGGAGTTGCTGTTTTGTGTTGCTTTCCTCCTCGATTTAAAGCTGTGACAAGAACTTTAAAGCCTGATGTTATGTAAGATTGCATGTTAGTGTCATATTGTGAAACTTGCTGAAACATCTAAAGTATTTCCTGATGACTTCTTGGTGAATCCGGTTGTTGTAAACATACCAACAAGGAGATGGATGTGCCAAAGACCCCCTGTTTAACTCCCACCACCCTGCAGACTTGGTAGTCCTTCAAGGCCCCTGTGGTTGGTGGGCTGGTGCGGTGAAGAGTTCAGGGTGTCTGCTGGTGGTGTTCGAGGGAAAAGAGGGGAGGGAGAGAACAGAGGAGGAGACACAACAAATGGGCAACAGATTATCCGTCTGCCCCCTCATGACTCATCCATGACTGAGATTGATCGTATCTGATTGCAGCACCAGCAGTTACAGCCAGCAGGAATAACTGCAGACTGTGTTGTCACCAGATTGAGGGGTGGTTTTAATCTGATGTTGGACAAATTAATAAGGAACATCTGGATTTTTCATTGAGTCTGAATTTCTGAGTAATTAATAAGCAGATATTTCGTGAGTCAATGGTCTGCACATCTTTCGTCTTGCTTTTCACTCGTAGCTACAAGAAGAAAATGAAAGAAAGAAGCAATAACACAGCTGCTCCGGGCAAAATGAATTACTCCATACTATATTCCATACTGTACATTATACAAACATTCAACCCCACTGCATTGTGAGTATTATTTCATTTCTTTATTTACAATATCAGGGACAAACACAAAAAAATGTGAAACTTTGACTCAACAGCTGCATACAGCTTTGTCAACAAGTGAGAGTAATGGGATGCCGGGAAGACGTGATGTAGGACAAACAGGACAAAGTCTCAAAGTTAAAAAATGACCCAATAATGTCAATATATGGCTTAGAGCAGGGGTGTTCAACTGGCACCATGGACCATATGGGGCCCTCCTACGCCCTCAATGCAGCTGCCAGGCAGGCAAATATCAAATGAATAAGATAAAATAATATAAGATACTCATTTATCGATCCCCAGGGGAGGAATCAAGTGTTACTACAGTGCAGGGCAAAGAAGAACGCAGACAATTTTATAGTATTTTAAGAAGGAACTGATAAATCTGATTCTGATTCTGATTCTGATTCTGATAAAGTTAAATGTATTTAATAACAGTGAAATACAGCCATTATACAAAAAAGTAACGTAAAGATACAGGACAGTGTAAGATATTCTGTGCTGTAAATTTCATATTAAGTGACAAAAATGGACATCCTGTGCAGTTAATGTCAGTTAGGTGAAGTATTGTGCGGGTAATGTCATGTTTGATGAGGAGCTCAGACTTGAAACATCACATCTCTGGTGATAGTCCTCCTTAAAACTGACTTTTTCAGAGTTCACATTCTTAGTTTTTTATTTATTGGCACAAATGTGGGGTGTTATTGCCAAAGCATTTCATTAAAGGGAACATATCATGCTGTTTTCCTTGTCATTATGCCAATCTGGGATGCATTTGGAGTACTTCTGTATGATTTGGAGGTCATAAAGCTCCTTCTTCGCCTCACAATCGCGTTTACAAAAGCCTCTCTCTAGCCGCTTTTCAGGCTCTCCCTCAAAACGCTCTGATTCAGACAGAGTACACGTGAGAACCGAGACCACGTGTGCTCCGTCCTCTGATTGGCCAGTTCTGTGAGGGCTGAGCCGGAGGCGGAGTGTAGGGGGTGCCGAGGCCGAGCGGAGGGGTGACATACGGAAGTGACTTGTTTACTAGCCCCGGCTGTCCGGGGATCGTTGTACTGACTTTGCAGTTAACATTAAACTGTTGTTTGGCCTTTATTACATGTTTAAAATGGCTACTTATGAGATTCGCCGATCGATCATGCACATCTCCATGAATACAGATGAGTTTTTAAGTAGAAAAAAACCCATATTAGTTATGTGATTACACACAACAGTGAGTCAAACTGCTAACAATAGCTTCCCATTACTCTCAGCAGCTAAGAGGGGTGTGCGGACCTTTTCAAAGACATGTTCATCATAATAATTAAAAGATAGATACTTAAGTAACAAAGGATGAAGCGCCGTTTGTGAGTTCTGCTTTTCGAGCAACTGTGTGGTCGTAAAAGAGCCCCACAGGTCTGAATTTACACAACACAGCTGACGCTAATGCTAACGCTAGTGCTAACGAGCTTAGCATTGGCTCAACATTACATCATATATTTATTTATGAGTTTAAGTAACAAAGGATGAAGCACCGTTTGTGAGTTTTGCTTTTTTAGCTACCGTGTGGTCATAAAAGAGCTCTACAAGTCCGAATTTACACAACACAGCTGATGCTAACGCTAACGCTAACTCGCTTAGCATTAGCTCGATATTACATCATGGCTTTATTTACATTACTTCCTCTGATTACATTACTTACCCCTTGTGGTTCCGGGTCTCTGTGGACAGTCTTTATGGAGGGAACTGCTCCTTGTTTGAGCAGCAGTTGAGATGCAAATCCTGCATCAAACTGCCCTCTGGGGTAAAACGATGAGCACACAGAAACAGCTGAGACAGCGGCTGATCCGAGCTGGCTGTCCACTGCTTTCTGGTGTCTTCATCCCTTGGAAGTGAAGATAGTGGTGATTTTGATCCACAACCAAAAAAACACAGATGAAGACCCTTCCCAGACATGTCTTCTCTCAAGTATATAGCTCAGGGAAACAACAGAAAACAAACACTGAAACTGCTCCTGACATTGCCGGTCCTGAGGAGAATATAAACGGCTGAGCTTGGTGGGCGTGTCCTAGCTGCAGCTCGGTGCTTCAGGCATTACCAGGGGAGGAGCTGCAGGGAGGAGCTGCTTTCTCAGGCTCGTCCAGTGAGAAGAGACTGAAAATACCTGACGTCAGGTTGTGGGAAATCTCGTGAAGATCTTGCCATGAGACGTTTTCAGGGGCGGAAATCTCGCTCCCTGGATATCGGGGACAGGAGCAGATCTCATGTTGTGGGATTTTCTGGAGGTTTAGAGTCAGCAATTCACTAAACAACATTATTTGTAAGTATTAAATCTTGTTTCTGCATGATATGACCCCTTTAAAAATAAAAACATAAAATAAATTAAAAAAAAAATAATAATAAATAAATAAATAAAAGGGAAATGGGTCATTAAAATGTGGAAAAATTAGTAGTATTGTGATAAAATTGCTTGGAAAAAATGGAGAAAAAATGGATTAGGATTAAATACATAAGAAAAAATAGATATAAATAATGTTTGTCAATAAGCGCATTGTACAATCTGATAGCGGTGGGCACGAAAAGGTGACTGAAACATTTGGTTTAGCACCTGATCTGTGCGCGTAAAGATATCCTGACAGAATCTGCAATGACTGCATTCAAAATAACAATATTTCCAAGAAAATAGAGTGAGAGTTGGCTGTAATTTTTCCTGTAAAACTACTTTTTGTGCATCTGTTAATATAGGAAACAGAAGTCTGTAAAATATATTATAAAAGCCAGTCAATGCTTTGTAACTTTAATTTATATGTGGTTAAAATTGGCATAGGTATAGTTTCTAACTCATAAGATTATATAACACTTTGAGTATCTCAGTTCAAAGAAGTCATTTTGTACTTTTGTTTCAGTTCTATATGCCCTTTTGTGCGTTTAACATGTTTTTTCACATAATAGAGCACTTCTATGAACAAGTCAACAAGTCTGCAGCCTTAAAACTTCTCCCTCTCCCCTCTTTGTGGCGCCAGCAGCTGACGAAAAGGCCCCCTAGTAACTAAAATTGCCCATCGCTTGCTTAGAGTTGTTGCTTTCTTGAAGCTTTCACATTCCTTTTTCGTGATTTAAGGTGGTAACTGGGCTGTTTCATTCTGCACACGCTCCTCAGTGTCTGTGCAGACAGAAAGTAGACAAGCATTAGTGCTACCAGTCAGACCTGGACCTGGACTTGTAGGATTCTTTACACCAGGGTTCATCAACCACATTGATAAAAGAGCCTTTAGTGACGTTTTATGGTGCGTGGGTGAGATTTTAAAATGAATCAAAATAAGAGTAATATTTTGGAATATTAGCACATTATAAGGTTCTTTTCTGAACTAATTGTATCATAGCCTTTAAAGTGAGATCAGTCCCTATCACCCACAAAGCTGCCAGCTTAATGAGGCCAATTGAGTTATCCTGGCATATTTCCACCACTGGCTCTAACTCTGAAGTACTTATAATCCCATTTACACAATGTCTGGTATTGGCTGACATGTGCATTTCTGTAAAGCAGATAAAACATGTAGTCACTCCTGAAAAACTGTCTCTTAGAGCCCTTAACATCCTCGCTGTGTTAGGCTGGAGATAAACTAAAGCATGACTGGTCTGGGTGGTGTGGAAGCAGAGGAGATGTGACTGAGTCAACACATACAGACAGATGTTTTAAAGACAGACGGAGAAGTACACAGTCCACCACATGTGAACGATGTGTCATTTCCAATGTACAAAGACACATATGTCTATCAAAGTGTCTGGTGAAGGATAAATTTTATTTAGAAGTCAAAGTCTAAACCATCAAAATTAATGGAAGAAAGTTTGATGAATCAGTTCAATAGATGCAAACAGTCGAATGTGTTGGTTTTTATTATTTATGATTAAATACATACTAGTGACAGGATTTTGACAGTAAAATGAAAAATGTCACTAAAAGGCACTCAAGAAGACGCTTGATGTTTGTTTGATCAGTTGACATGGTGACCAACCAAACCGTAACACTGGGACAGATCTGACTGGGCGCAGAAGAAGCTGTTATAGATGGTGATGACTGGGCATCTGCTACACAACCTCATCTGATGTTGCAGTTGATGTCTGACACTTATTTTGCTTATTTTAATCCCAGACAAACCCTGAATATTTGGGGTGAAAAGATGAGGTTTGAGATGGCTCTTCTCTTAAACATGGCACCCCACTCCGCCCCTTGTGTAGGCAGTGTTTGGAGCTTGTCAATCTGTGGCAGCTGTAAGTGTAGGTAGCTTGTTATGGAGACACTTTTCAGGTTTTCAGTTATAATTTATGCAAATTTAATTTCAAGAAACCTGTTCTGCGTCTCTTTTTTAATGATTGGCCAAGAAAAAACTCTAAAAGCTGAAGCCTGGCTCACTGACACAAGTCTAAAATGGTTGTTGGATCTGCTGTTCCTTCGACTGAACAACTTCACCCTGGTTGTAGAGTATTTTGCATCCAAGAGTTAACATCCCCTTAATGCAGTAAAACTTAATTCATTGTCGAACCCTTGCCATTGCTGCTGCAGTGATGTGGATGTAGCTCAGACTCTTAGTGAAGTTCCCTGCACTTCAAAAGGACATGCATACAGAACAACAACAAACTCAGAGCGCTGCACTTGCGGCCGCTATTGGATACTGACTGTAGAATCAAAACAAAGGCGATAAAGCAAATAGGACCCCTTCCCTCGGCCCAGCAGATGCGTGCTGGGGGGGCACAGCTTGGCCTGCTGGGGGGCTCTTTAATGTCCTGGTGAAGCGTCACGCAGGAATGCCCTGAACAAACAAACCTCAGCTCACATGTGTCAGTGGTCTTTGCGTGTGTGTGTAGAAAGAGGTAAAAGTAAGAAGTGCAGCCTGTGGAGTGTTTTTGTGTGATTTCTCCTCCAAACACGCTCCAGCTTTCATACTGACCCATGGTACAGACCACAAACCCATATTGTGGTTGTCAGTGAAAACAGGCCTGCAGCCGCTCTAAACATTGACGTTTTTGAGTTTTTCCAGGTTTTGTGAAATCACAGTCTCTGCCAAAGATCTTTGTCATTGTAGCAGACTTCTCATGAACATTTAACTTAAAAAATGACTATTGCACAATTTCTTTCACCTCTGTCTTTGATCTAATGACATGGTTTTGACACAGTTTATTTCATTCTCTCATCAAGCCATCTCTCAGTTTTCTGAAGCAAGACACAATGATAATCTGGTGAAATTCACATGCAAAGAGATCAAATGATTCCATTTAATTAAAAACTTCACTCCATGATATAGTTTACTGCACACTCTGATGTATTTTATATGTTTATTGAAATACACGTTACAAATAATTTCAGCAAACTTCCCCAAAACTCTACATCTGCAGTCTTTAGATAATTGAACACAGAAGAACGATTTCTGTTCTGTATTAACAAACAGACTGCAGACCCTTCTGGTGGTCCTGGAGTTTCCGTATACTGGGATCAAGATGTCACTGTATATTTTTTGCATATATTTCACCCTTTTTCTAATCACTCCAGTGAAAATCTGGTGTTGTTTTGTGAAAAAAGTGAAGAGAAAATGCTACAGAAATAACTAAAAAAAGTTGAAATATGTAATACATAATTACATCACTGTAGGAAGTGGTAATAAAAGGGGTAGGATTTATTAAGATTAGACTTCTTCCTACTCCTTCTCGAGCATGTAGGCCTGCTGCACATGCAGGATGCCATCAGCGGTCTTTGTTTGTTCCTTTGGTTTTGGTGTGTGCATGCTTCTTTATGGTGACTACCTATTTTTTTTCTGGTTCCTTTTTTTTTCTCTGCATGTTCGAAATAAATGCATTCATTCTTTCATTCATAAAAGAAAAGTAATTCCTCTTATTTCATTTCTGTTATATTCATTTTTAATATTGTGCTCATTTTTATTCCATTGCTGTTTTTGTTATTATTAAGTGTATGCATGATTATTGTACCCCTGTACAGCACTTTGGTCAACCGAGGTTGTTTTTAAACATGCTTTAGAAATAAACATGACTTGACCTATACACTGTTGTAAAGCTGAGCACTGCTGAACGATTTTAAAGCAATTGTGATCGATTTTTATAACCAGGGACTGGTTTTGAAGTTGGGCACATTCTGTTTCTTTTAGCAGCAGTCATGCAGAAAACAGGTGGACATGGTGGTAGACCAGAACCAACCATCGGCTCTCATCCCATGTTTTGGTCATACGACTGCATTCACTCATACTATTAGAGTAGAGCCATGAGCTGACAGGGAAGGGGATGGGCAGCTAGTAGCCCGAGGCCACATGCAATCCCCCATCTTAACTCGATGTTGCCCTCAAGTCAAATTCAGGTAAGGTTATTATGAAGGTTCAACCTACAGCTGTGGTTTGGTGATGTGTCAGAAAGTCTGTAAGCCTTGTTTTGCCCTTGAGTAGGCTCCACACACTGCTGTCCCTCCCCCCTCCGACTGATACCAGATGAAGCCAATGATGCAAATAAGTTAAAAAACAACCAATAAGACCCAAAAACCCACTCCTTCCGCTAAAATACCCCCAAATGAATCTCATAATAGTCCTTCTTTAGCAACTGTTGCTAGAAAACAACAAACCCACGTGGGACTTTTCAAAGTACTCTTCTGCAAAACAGGTTTTCAAAGCATCATAAAAATACTGTTATGGAATTGATGCTTTAAAAACTTGATTTATGACCTTGAGTTTCACTGATTGTTAAACTCAACATGTGTGTTGCACTCGTGTTTTGTTGTGTTAGGTCTCATGCGAGGCAAAGAAAGTCGGACTGACCCATCAGGAGCGTGGTTGTTTTTGTGATTAGAGCGTGATGATTGTCTGATGTGAGGAGAAAAAAATCAATCCCTGGAACGAATCCTGAAGCGTTTAACTGAAGCAACAAACAAACAGAGGAATAGAAAATGCTACTCGCCCACATGGGGGAGAACTCTGTATGAACGTCTGTGAGGGTACCAAGTGTTTTTAAAGCAGTGATTCTCAACCGGTTGGTTGTGGACCCTTTTTCAGTGGGTCGCAAGCCTGTGCTTTTATTTTGAAGGGGATTTTTTTGTGCAGTGGAGTGCTGTCTATTCACACTCTTTAATAGAAATGTATTGTTATATTTTCTATAAGTAGGTACTCGGCTAAAGCTACATATCTTTGAGATTTTCTTGCAACATCTTCTCATTGGCTGGCATTTTTTATTTCATTTTTGTGCATGAAAGCACAAAGTGTGGTCTGTTAAAAAGGCTGAAGTTACTGAGGTGTTTTGTGTAACAGCCTCATGATCAATGGTTTATTTAGAGCTACTGATTGGATATGATTAATACAGGGCTGTTCAATATTTATGGCTGATGCAGGGTTATACAGCTACATTTATATTCTTGAAACCGTGTGTCCCTAAGATGTACTTTAAGGTTGTAATTCAAATTCAGCTTATGGAGAGTAAAAGGGTTTATTTCCCTCTCTAGCATCGCCACCTGCAGGTTATTTTGATTTTTTTTTTTTTTTTTTTTTTCTTGTGTTGGCATACTGTGATGTTCTGTACTATCTCAGCTTCAAATTGCAGCATCTTTTATTTAATAAATTGAGAAGTTGAGAATTTTGATGGTGGGTCCTGAAGTCAGACCAGTTGAGAACCAGTGCTGTAAAGGGTGCAGGACGCAATGCTGTTAAAGAAGGAACTGAATGATAGGCTGAGGGAGTGCAAGCAAATTAAAGGTTTTACTTTACCAGAATGTTTGATAATAAAGATGCACAGACAGTGTCATGGTGCTAAAATCAGTTTATGACGGCGATCTGTGTCACCTTTTTAAAGGGAAATAGTCACATATTTCTGGATCCTTTAGCAGAAAGCCACACTTCAGTTCATGCATTTTCAGATATAGTCTTAATCTGGGGTGAAGTTTATAGATCTTGGGGATCTTTATGGGCTCAGTCTGTGGGACAGCTTGGGTATCTTGGAGGAAACCCAATCTGGACTCATTAAACAAGCTTTCTGGATGGTTTATGTTTATGCATGTTGCTGTTTTAGTCATGCTGTGAGCGCCGCCATTTGTTGGTGTTGAACTTGGCATCCGTCAGACTCAACCAGTACCAACCTCATCAGCTTTGTTTACATCAGTGGGTAAATATCTCATGAGGAGCGGAAAATTAAAGAAGAAGGGAAGAAAGAAATGAGTGTGAATGATGGGTGCTCACATGCTTTTTGATATGGGCGAACAACGGTCCTGTGATGTCTAATGGCAAACATATTGGTGGGTACGGAGTTCCTGCCAAGCACTTGAAGAGCAGACCCAAAGAGTCTGAGGGAATCACCTCAATAAGGACGAGGAAGTTTCTGTAAAGAGTTTTTAATGGGGGATCTGCCCTTGTTGATGTCTATATTTTCTTTACAGTTGGTTAGTGACAGAGAGAGTTAATGAACTCTGGGGTAGAAAAACAAAAGCCATGAGGGCAGAAAAACTGATGCTTCTCTATCAGTTGGTTCTGCAGCTTGAACAGGGTTCAAGCCTGCAGACCTAATCCGGATGTTTTAGCACATTGGCAGGTGAATTTGGTCAACCAGCCACTGTAATAGGTTAAAAGGACAATTAACAGGGGCTGCAAGGTGATGCAGAAGGTTTGTTGGTGCCTCACTGCTAGAAGGATGCTGGTTTGATTCCCTGAGTCTGTCAGGACTCTGTGTGAAGTTTTCATGTTTTCTCTGAGCACTCTAGTTTCCTTCCGCAGACCTAAATATTGTTTGATAGGTTACTGGTGACCCTACATCCCCGTTTGGTGAGTGTGAATGCTTGTCTGGGGTGCACTTGATCATGCGAGATTACAAGCTGTCCAAGCAGAGGTCCTGGTTGTTTGTGAAAGAGTCAGTTGGTTTGTGGTGTCCTGTGTCTCTCTCTTTGTGGCTCACCACACACTACAGGAAGAAAACTTATAAATCTGTCATTTTCTGTCTTCATGTGTAGCCCTCCCACTGTTTCAAAATCAGATTTTAAAAATATTTATGTGTACCACAGGCCTTAGTTTTCCTGAAGATGTTTCGTCTCTTATCCAAAGACTTCCTAAGCTCAGGACTGAAGAAGCCTTGTGGTCACTTCTCAAAACCAACTGAATCACGACCTCTTCTTCTCACATGACGTTGATTATTTTGGTCATTTTCTGACCAAAATCTGTTTTTTTCAGATTGAGTGCCGTGGAAGCTGGATGTGCCTGATGACAAACATGGAATATGGTCAATCCAGCTGCACTGAGGTTACAATATTTAGACAAATCTGAGGCTTCTGCTCCTCTTTCTGCATTTGGTTTTGGTCTTTTAACTGTTGAGGATAACAGTTGAGATGTTGTTATGGGATCAATGGATCTCATGTTTTTTTGACCTACTTTTAATTTGAAAGGCATGTTTCAATGTTAACAGAAAATATGGAACAGAGAGATGGAGAATAAAACTCTTCAAAGGTCCATGGCTGGATGTAGTCCTATTTCTTAAAGTTCCCACAGAACTGCCGGCGCCTGTAAGTGCCACTCAAGTTGTTTGGTAATATCTTGGGATTTGTACGACAGATCTTGGTGGGGACAACTATGTCTGGAAGAAGACTCTTTTCAAGTCAAATATTTTGCTTGCAAAAATGTTTTTATCCAGCCAGTAAGCGTAGTGTTTGTTCTGAAATTTTGTATGTGTAAATCCACAGCGATAGATCTGTGATGAGTGATATTTTTGATCACATTTTCTTCTTTTAAGAAGTGGCAGTGTTGTTTTTTTAGGCCTAAGATTTGACCCTTGGAAGGCTGATGATACTGGATCAGTTTTGCCTATGAGGAAGAAATAATAAACAAAGAAGAAGAGGCTGATGTTTTTTTTTGTTTGTTTGCAATGAAAATACATTTTTGCCATAGTTGATCTCAAAAGCCATTTCTGATGAATAAAATGAGTTCATCATTCTCAGACTGCTTGTGTTTTTATCCAAAAAGTAGCCTGCTGCAGTAATATAGAAAATCAACGGCATACTCAATGTGTTTCATCTGGCTAGATTGTGATATCGCATCAAATTAAATCGTTAAGTTAATAACCATAATCATATCAAATCCTGAGACCTGTGAAGATGCACAGCTCTAAAAATTAGTTTCCTGATATTTCACAAAAGAATTAAAAAGGGAACGAGAGCAACCTGATGTGGTCCGCTGCAAAATTTTAGAAGTATATTACACCCATGAGTGGTACAAATAACTCTATGCAGTAAAATATATCTGTAGAAATACGTCTTATTACAAATATAATTTTTGTTTTAAGTCTGTTTGCATACTTTTACCATTTCGTCTTTATAGTCAAGGCTTGACAAAAAACATATTCAGATGTGAAAAGGCTTGTCCATCACTGATATGTTTGTGAGTTGTTGAAAGTCTGTGAGATTTAAATTCCAATTAAATTTTTTTGTTTTGTCTCTTTGGTCAAACAGCCTACAATACAATAATTTGATGTCATTAAAGCAGGAATATTCTGGAAGGTTGTCCTGAAAGGAAAAGCACCTTTACCTTGATTTTGCTGGAGAGGGTTGAAGTTCTACATGCATTATTACAAACTAAATCCAGGCAGACTAAAAACAGCAGAAACTGGCAAAAATGTCAAACCTAAGACAACACACAAAACCACAAATTCTGTCCAAATGGGAACACACATCAACAAAAACTCTTTAACTAAATGAAATAGCATGTGTAAACAACTTGTGCATATCACATTTAATTTCAGCTCGTGCTCTTTGTTGTTAACATTCCTCATTTTAAAGGTGGCTTGTCCAAATTAGGACTAATGATGCACACACTTTAACAACATATTTGTACATGCATATGATTTTTTACTGGATTTTTAATACAACTCAGAAGAATTTCCTGCTTGAGCATGCACAGATTTGGAAGAGGAGCAGCCATGTGTGTGTAATTGCTCTCTCCGCCAGCCAGCATTCCTCATAAAAAAAAAAGTTAATATCTTTTCCTAAAATATATCCAAAAACCAGACAACAGATCGCTACATGACATCAAAATGTTTTTAGTGATTGATATCAGAGGACGCCGAGAAATATCTGTGCTATAAATCATGTGTGACAGCAGCTGGAGGAGCAGATGATGAGCTATTTGTATCCCTGAGACGTGGTGTTGATGTGATCGTCACATTAATGTGGTGTAGTTTGGATGAACTGCATGATGAATTCATTGAACCACCACTATTTCTCCGTCTATCTACTGTTTCATCTATTAAACTTTGAATGGCTGGCTTGAAGGAATTTGTCTCTAATTTTCCTGACAGCACATGAAGGCAGAGTTTGCTCCAGCTCTGCTTGTATTAAATGGATAAAACACGCACATGCCTTCTTTCTTTCAGCATCTTTTGTGCTTCAAAGCGTGCCCACACAGGCACATTGTCCAGATTAAAACTGTAGGGACGTCTGAAGGTGACGGTGAAACTTAACACCATCCTGACGATGTGTTTATACAGCACACAGACAAAGAAAAACATCGGAAGGGACAATTAACCTCAGTGACTTCATTCTGATCCGCTGGCTCAGCAGGCGTCCATAAGCGTATGTTCTTTATATCTTACTGAGTCTGAGAATTCCTGAGCTGGCAGGAAAATAGCTGTTCTGCCTTTCTCCCTCCTTGGCCCTGCTCGTGGTGTCACGTCAGAAACAATCAGCTCCCTGCGCAGATGTCAGGTGGAGAGGTTAAACGGTATCCGACCCTCCCCTCATTATCCTAAATCTGTGGTCAGAGGAAGAGGAAGGGAAGAGGAGCGGAGATTTAACCCCTTAAAGCCTGTTGTAATAGAAACCCTAAAAGCGTACACCTCGATACTGTTTAAAAACCAATGCTTTATTAAGTTTCTTATTTCCTTAGAGTTTTATATTAACATTGCGCAGCAGCTGGATCCACCTGATTCATACGATTGTGAGCAGCCCAAAGCAGCACGGCCCAACCAGCGTCTGTCAGAGCAGGAAGAGGAGGAGCTACGAGTGAGACGACAGCAGGAAGTGGCTGTTCATACACAGATTAGCATAGATGCTAACGGCTTCAGTGGTAGTTTTATGAACTGGACCACATTTCTTTGCAAAATATCATTTCTCTGTAGAAGTGATATTTCACTCCATTTCCAATACAACTTGGTGAGAGTTTGTTCTATGAAGTGGCTCACATTAAGTATTTTACACCATGATTGAGCTGTAATCAAATGATAAAGTATTTTATGCTCAAAACAAAAACTCTGCAGCATCAGGACTTCCCCTCTTCCTCTCTTTACAGTGCTGGTGGCCATGACTGGCAAGCCGCATTTATTGAGGTTGAGGGCCGACTGTGGAAACCGGGCTGCTTGTTGCCAGTTGTTTTGACCTCTTTGACCGACACGTTGAAAAATAAACCCAGTGGTGGACAAAGTACTCAACTCCATTACTTGAGTGAAAGTATAGATACTCCTGGTCAAATATTACTCCAATACAAGTGAAAGTTGTTCAGTCCAATTTTCTGTTTAATTTAAAGTACTGGAGTACCTGCTATTGAAAATACTTAAGTATTTTAAGTACATTTCTATTGTCGATTTAACCTAATGACTGAAACAACCTACTGAATGCATTGACCTGTTTATAGAAGCTGTAGAAAAGCTTGTAAAATTTGCTATGAAGCCTATAGAAATGCCTATTGAAACATGATTGAATCCACAAAAGGACAACCATTGCCATTTTCAATGTTGTATTTCACATTAGCTCAACGTTTACTTGTAGTTAAGCGCAGTACTCACGTAAATCTATTTCGTTACTGTCCACCCCTGAATATTAGTGAAACAGCTTAGGCTATGCTTGGGTTCAACAGTGTTAAGATCAGACTTTAGGAGAGATGCTTCCTTCAAGTCTGCAGCTGCTGGCTCACAGGCAGAGCTGAGAAGTGATGGATGTAGTGTCAGGCAGTAATACCATGTGTGTACCTGTAGGGTGGGGTTGCTCTCTGACTTGTTAGAGGCAGTCTTAAACTCCTCTTACTCCTGGGCTTTGTTAAATCTCAGGTTATTTAGATGAGAAACTTTGTCTCTCACCGAGGGACCAGGCTTTATTAAGGGTCTATGTCCACAGCCAGTCCTGTTTTCATTGGCAGCTCTCAACGTCAGTTTTAGAAGACTTCCTGCAAGCACTTTATGATGCCCGATTATGAGGAAAGTTTATACTCCAGGAGTATTTATTATGATTTACACTCCAGGTGATATTGGAGGGGGATTGGGAATCATTAAGAACTCAAATCAAGGAGCAGAACCAGAATTTGAACCAGAATCGCTCAAATCTAAACCTACCTATGAGGCTATACCAAACCTAATGTACATACAGCCTCATAGAGCGACTAGCATGGCTTGCTATTCAACATAGAGTTTCACCTTTTACTTAAAATACTAAAGTTATTATATTTGTCAAAGACCTGGCATCTTTATTCCGATTTTGTTATACTTTCTGCAAGTTGAAATAGTTGCTAAGAAGAAAAACAAAATAAAAGGTGAATAGTAGAAGGTGCCGCAGCATCTAAATCCAACATGTGATGTGATGTTGCCTCGATGTCTGCAGCTCTGGCACAGACGCAGAGCTTAACACTGATGGATGTAGTGTCAGACAAT
Organism: Cetoscarus ocellatus; assembly: GCA_037902135.1. Classification (NCBI taxonomy): domain Eukaryota; kingdom Metazoa; phylum Chordata; class Actinopteri; order Labriformes; family Labridae; genus Cetoscarus; species Cetoscarus ocellatus. The sequence continues at coordinate 311,190 of JBAMNC010001235.1, forward strand.
AATACCATGTGTGCATCTGCAGGGTGGAGTTGCTCTCTGGCTTGTTAGAGGCAGTCTTAAACACCCGTTCCCCCTGGAGCATTGTTAAATCTCAGCTTACTAAAATGAGAAGCTCTGGCTCTCACTGAGGGACCAGGATCATTAAAACCTCCTTCTCCTCGTATCATGGGGGTCTAAAGTGTCATATTTATTCAATTAACATCCTGCCCTGATTTCCTCCTTCAGCTATATTAAATCATGTCATAATGAGTGTCTTAAACATATATCAGACATCATGAAGCTGCAGTTGTATGTGGATAAGATGAATTCCGTGCGGTGTAATGTGGTATCAGATGGTGCAGTCATGTGGTAAGAGATTTCACTTCTTCTTTAGCTCCTCAGGCGATGGGAAAGTTTCAGATGGATATCAAAAAATGAAATGTGGTCCCAGCTGGTCAAAGAAGGATATCAATACAACAAAATGCATGTTTCTGTGAGGGTACAATATGTTTAAAATTAGTAACAGGCCCTGGAGATTTGCATGTTTGGAGTAAATTTTACATTGATGTTTTTGAGAATGTACAGAACGTTTTAATCTCCAAACATCAGTCAAGTCACTGCCTAATGACGCCGCATATATAAGTTGGATTCGACAAAAGTGTGCCAAATGTGTGTCAATATTTTTGTTTTGGGGAAAGTCCCCTCTCTGGATTGATTACACTGCCTGTGGATTAAACCCAGCTGTGCCGCTACACTCGCTCCATGTGTGTCTTTAGTGTGCTGCGATAAATAGCAGAACATGCAGGAGAGAAGGCGCTCATTCTTGATTAAAAGTCCTCCGTCCTAACACAAACGGCACACCTGATGACATATTACTTCCAGGTACAACAAAGAGTAGAGGAGTTGGTTTGAGAGGGGGTCAAACTGTGATGTACTGCCTTTATTTCGCAGGGACGGACGGCCCATTACTGCTTATTACAGGCTGTTCCCCAGCTTAAAGCATCGTTCATTTCTGGTTATTTGTACAGTAACTTAGACTTCCCATAAACACAGATATTGGCAAATGTACACACACTCCTGCTCAATCTCTTTTATGCACTTAAGCACATGCTTGTCCTCTTGCTATATCATGGAGACCTCCGCTAAGACTATAAAAAGTCCCATTTTTCTGCAATGCTCGGCTGCAGCTTTTAAAATAATGTGTTTGAGATGCTGGACATTACCATCTGATGAAGTAACTCCTCTAACTGGTGCGTATCGGGTTGAAAGGGTCTAAGTATTCGTCCATTTGTTTGTCACTGAGGGATATTAATGTGCCGAGCAGCTGGGCTTCAGACTCGCTGCCATAAGAAATGAAGTGCTGGAGAGAGAAGGATGCTGGCGAAGGGATGGACAGGCGGATGAAAGTAGAAAAAAAGAGCAAACAAGGGAGGCAAAGAGACACAGGATGGAAAATGCAGGTAAAATCTGCGAGTGGGCGCCGAGGGGAGAGGATGCAGCTGTTCCAAACGTTATAAAAGAGTGTGGCAGAGGAGCGAGTTTGGTCAGTGTGAGCTGTTAAGTTCTGCCAGATTCACATTAATGAGTCTTTCAGTGTCGGCCAAAGCAGCTCAGCCAGAAGTGCTGATGTCACTGAATGATCCCTGAGCTCCACTTTAAAAACTCCACTTCACTTGATTTGATATTTGACTTTGTGAATTGTGTTTTACAAGCTGATTTAACGTCTTCAGTAGCTTAACTTAGCACTTCAGAGCAGCCTGTAACAACTTCTGCTGTGATTAAACAGAAAGCACTAAGCAGGAACCTCCTGCGTGGAGAAATGAAGCCAATGCAGAAGCGCCAAAAACTGCCGCCCCTTGAGTGTCCTCTTGAAGCTGTCTGCAGAAAGACCACAAGTCCCACTCTGTGCGTGCTCCTTGTTAAAAAAGCAGATCTTTGCAGCAGGAATAAACACATTTACAGTCTGCTTCAACAAACATTTGGTCTGAAAAGTTCAACTTGTCATGGCCTCACAATGTGCAGGAGGGGAATTTTTCTGCCTGTCTTGATTTGTTAAGGAGAACTTTGCATAACGAGTAGCATAGATGGTATGATGTAAAGCTAGCACTGTGCCGCTGTTTCTCAAGGGGCTTCAAACCCACCTCAACGTTCTTCTTTGTCTCTTGTTATGTTAACCGAAGGTCAGTGTGAGATGGTTTAAGATGGTGGCTGCAGAGGTTGGGACTTAAAACCACTCAACAGCTGATGTCACTAATGCTTGATCCAATATTTTCTACAGTTTATGAAGACCCTGTTTCCTCAGTTGAGCTTGTGGATTTGCCAGATTTTACACTTACTGGCCACTTTATTGGGTACACCTTGCTCATCTTGGGAGTCCCCTTTGTCTCCAGAACTGCCTTAAATCTTCATGGCAAAGATTCGAAAAGGAGATGGAAACATTTCTGAGATTTTGGTGTGTATAGACATGACCGCATCCCAAAGGCACATTGTTGGATTGGGACCTGATGACTGTGGAGGCTACTGGAGCACAGTAATCTGATCCTCATGTTCAGAAAATCAGTTTAAGTTGATTCAAGCTTTGTGACATGGTGCGAAATCCTGCTGGAGGTACCCATCAGAGGGTGGGTACACTGTGGTCATAAGGGATGGACATAGTCAGCAACAATACTCAGGTTGGCTGTGGTGTTTGAATGATGATCAGCTAATACTAAGAGACCCAAAGGATGCCAAAAAAAATGACCATCACACCATTATGTATGTCTGCGTGATACAAGACAGTACAGATCTATGCTTTCATTTTATTTAGACCAAATTCTGACCCTACCATCTCAATTTTGCAGCAGACGTTGAGATTCAACAGACCGATATTTCCACAGTCCAGTTTGCTGAGCCCATGTCAATTATATCCTTATTTTACTGTTCTTAGCTGATGTGAGTGTCACCCTGTGTGGTCACACGGGTTGAGATCAGACACAGCTGTAAGCAGGGCTGAAACAGAAGGGTTTATAAGCATTCTCAGATCTGAGTGGATAGTCAAGGAACTTAAAAACTGCTTCTAGGGATGTTTGAGACCAGTTTACTCTCGTTGAAAAGGACGAACATTTGAGACCTTTAAGGTTAAATGGTACTTGCTGTGATCGTCCTGGTGATGTTGTTTCATTTAATGTCATTCTCAGTCAGGTCTGTTGAATGGTTGCTTCATTAAATTAAACTTTTGTTTAAAGGTTTGTAAAACAAAATTAATGGGCGATCCATTTGTTCTTGGAAGTCAAATATTCACATATGCAGCTTGAATATGTCATCCTGATTTTTACAAAACTCTGAGGAAGTTCAGTGACGTCTTTTTTAAGAGCCTGTGACCTTAATGCTGTCAATGCAGTTGTGCTTTCATTTCCAGCTCCAACAATCAACTATCAAGTAGACAGAACGCACCAAAGGATGCAGTTTGAAAGCATTTGTGTGATCTGTGTGTAATGTCCGCCCTCTTAAATATATTCAAAGATACTGATACAGTGCTTCAAAATTAAAGTCTGTCTCTCCAGTGATTTACTGTAAAACAGGAAGTAAGATGAGGTAACATCGTCTTCGTCCAGATGTTTCTCCTTCTCAACAATCCCATGACCCATGACCGACACTCAGACTGTCTCTCTTCATCGCTCACCAGGTTTTAATCTTATTTAATCTCCTCTATCTTCAGTTTGATGAAAGAATGAAACAATAATAAATTGGATCAAATTTGCCAATAATGGTGCCAAGACTTTCACAGTGTTCTGAGAACTGTTTCCACTTACTCTGCATATATGTCTTAATGAATTTCACTCAGCTCAGATGAAGCAGGTGATACAGAAAGCGAACAGAAATGAGAGTGGAGTATCACAAGATGCATTTTTAAAACCTGAGATACACAACATTTACCATTAAGTCAGTGTAACAGAATGTAAATCTGTCTGCACTTTTGAAATTGATACCTGCATTTAGGCTAATGCATTTTAACCGAATCCTTCAAGAATTCATGTTTATAAGATGACTTATTGGAGCAGCTTGTTCTTATTTTGAAGCTTATCACCATCTTCTGCTTGGGATGCAAGCATCTCGAATATTTAGTCTAACAGAGATTGTCAGAAGATTTGGACTGCAGTGAATAAACTTCTGTCAGTGCAGTCCAAAAACAATTTTTGGACTGCTTTCTGTTGCAGATGGATGTATTTGTCATCTCATCATTTATTTGCATTATTTGTGTTTTTTGTGCTATCTGCAAACAACACTGTTATCTTTGTGAGAGTTGCTTCTAAAAACAGTGATATTAAAGTGACAGGAAACAGTATGTGGAAGCATTTGTGTTTATGTGACAGCACCGCATCCCTAAAACTTCAGTTAACTAGAATTTCATCCTTCATATTCTGCAAATTAAGGAGATAAAACATCCTGGCATCACAGCGGGCGGGGCAATTTGTCAGTTTTTGTGAGTTTCTTTGCAGTGAGAAAACTGTAATATCGCAGGCATTTCTGAGCATTTTGCGAGCAATTCTCTCCTGAAGCTCCAAGAATAATCAGTGCTGGATCAGGTTTATTAATGCTCATAATTTTGTAAAAATACTAAAGATTCCATGCAGCTCACAAATTTAGCAAGCTGGGACACAATCCGTAGCTGTGTGTTGATGTTGTGTCTGTGAAGCTGCAGCAGAGAGGTGAAATACTCAGGAACTAGGGCTGCTTAATTATGGCAAAAATCATAATCACAATAACTTGATAGATTTCGAGATCACAATTATGAAACACAATCACTCACTGATTTTAAAAACATGCACCACATCCCTTTTTTGAATATACATGCTTCATATGCTTTTGACACTGTAACTCTGAAAATTTAAGAACACACAATACATAGAAATTTCCTTGTAAAAATAGAAATACCTCAAAATAATGCTTATTATAATAATAAAAAAAGTATTTTGTGGAAGGCAGAAATTGTTATTGAGATTAAAACTTGATTAATTGCCTAGCTCTACCAGGGACATCCTGTATAATTTGGAGTTTGAATTGTGCAATCTGTGCAAAATATTCAGTACCATCATACAATAAAATGCTACATTTTCAAGCATTTTTTCAGGTATCCATTGGTGCTTGTTCTCCCAGTTCTGCCTCCCTTTCTTTTTTATGAGCCTGATGGTGGTTACAACTCAATTGCACAACAGCAGATGGCACTCGGTCGGATCTGGTATTGTGAAACTCTCCAACGATCGTCTGGAAACTCATTTCTTCCCATGATACTTTTCCCCATATTGCTTGTGATGGTCCTGCAGCTCACTCTCCAGGTAGATGCCCAGTCCCGGCCTCTAGAGATGAATGTGTGTCGTCACCCCCCTGTGGAGCGGAGCATGTGCCGCAGTTTGATCCCCATGTCAGGAGACTCCTGTTCAGGCTACAGGTCACCTCTGCCCGGCCTCCTCCCTGCAGAGCGCGGGGGGACACCTGATCTGAGGTCTTGTCAAGCATGGTTAACTAATTCCACACCCGAGGGGCCGGAGAGGGAGGAAAGGGGATGTAGAGTCTTTATTCATCCATTTGTGGGTGAAATAAAATTTCAAACATGTTCACAGAGTCAGACTTCAGACTGTAAGGAATGATGTTAACCTGGAACAAGCATGTGGAAGTAAAAGTATGCATTAAAAGGAGCCCCCCCCTGGTGTTTCCTTAGCTCTCCTCCTCCAGGGGGGAACTGTAATGGTCTGTCATGCCTTTTCTCTGTAAATGATGATGTTACCTGAATGAGTCAGATTGCTAAGCATTTCCTGAGTGCTCATTTTTCGCTCCACTGGCTCTGAAAGGGTTAGCTCAGCCTTGTTTTTGCTGTGATTGGCTGCAGGTTTTGTCTCAACTTTAAAGGATAAAAACACAAACAAAATAAAGTCAATGAAATAAATAACCTAAGCCGGTTTAGTATTTTGTGTGTGTGTGTTTTCCACGATCAAAGATGAGCAAATATTCAGCCCTAACAGCACAATAACAAACATGTCTCCTTTGTTTGCATAATCTAATTTATTCAAATCCAGGAAAATTGCAGACAAATAAATTCTGGGCTACAGATGCAAGCCATAAATAAATGTAACCTTGGAAGTGTGTCCAAGTCTCCGAGGTGTAAACTATCCCCCTCGCTAAACACCAGAGTCTCTGCCACCAGGTCTGGATCCATCATTAAACATGAGATAGAGACACATAATGCTGAACGTATGTGGGGCATGATGTTTTCTATGATGCAAACCTGATGCTACTCTCAGCAACTTCACACCTACAGCTCATTTTCTTTGGTTAATTATTAAATAAAATGATTCAGTTTCGTAGTTGCCAGGTCTGCTTATTATAAGCGATTTTGGGCTTTTTTTTTTTTAAAAGTTGCTTGTAAATATTGGCAGTTGCGTTTTTTTGGGCTTTTTCCAAAAGGGCAATTGCTTTTTAGGGCTTGTTATGCCCCCAAACCCAGGAGGGATCTGATGCTCACTCTACTACCAATATAAACTCAATTCAGAAGTTAGACAAACTATTTTGTCCCACTCTAAACACAAATGTGAATATTGCTGTAAAAAGAGGGACAAAAATGATGTTTCCATGAAAAAAAACATCCTTAAAGTCAGAATTAAATTTATTCCTAACGAAGCTATAACTGTTTTCACCATAATAAAGATGTAGAGGATCAACATAACTTAGATAAAAGCCTGACTATGTCAGTTTGGTTATAAAAATCAAGGTATAAAGAAAAGGATGTTCCACCTCCAAACAAAAGGATGTTGAATAAGCCAAATAAGAAATAATGTCGCTGTGAAATTAAAATGTTATGTAGATGAAAGTCAAAACAGGAAAAGAAGTAATATATCACATTACAAAAAAAAAAAAACAGCTGAAGGTCACTTGTATTGGGCTTGTTTTTACCGACCTGGTTGCTTATTTCAGTAGAAAAATCTGGCAACACTGTTCAGTTTTGTTTTTGTCCTTTTGGTCATTTTGAGCTCACCATACAGTATCGTAAAGGAGGCAATATTTATGCCATAGGTTCTTTTTCTCTCGAGGTTAACATAAATCATGTGCAATGGTGACCTTTAGCTGGAGATGTACTTGCTATTAACTACGTGAACACTTAGTGTGATGGCTGCCACGTGTCCTCTGCATTGAGTCAGCACACCGGACTCAAGCTGCAGCCCACACATCACCAGTGGGATCAGTGTAGAAGCAGAGAAGAGACTGCAGATTGACCACAGCAGCAGAACAACAATAAAATAAAGTTTTAAAGTCCAACTGATAAATCAAGAGCACAATTACTGAAATCTGAATAATGAGTGAGACCCCACTGACACAAACCTGACAGTTAATCTGATTTATGGCGGATATATGGCCCAAATCTCTGACCTTGTTGAATCTATCTAAGTTTCCCTTGTAGCCTCTTTGTACCACAGTTGAACCTGTGAGAACCAGAGCAAAGAAGGTGATGAGGAGGCCGTGTTTGTGGTTTCACAGTGTATAATCAATAATCATCCATTGCCCTGCCGTTTCCTCTTTGTAAGTCTGAACAAACTTGTTGACGAATGTTCACAAACAAACCTCTGAATTATGGCATTCGTCACAGAAGTTGCCTCCTCTGTTTGCCTCGGTCTTCATCTCTTCTGGCTAATCATCAGAGAAATTCCTGCTAAAATTGTTCATCCTTGGTGTTCATTGTTGTGAAAACCACATAAAGAGCTTGGTGGTCAAAAGCAGAACAGGTTCTTATTATAGAGAGCAAATAAAAACTTGCACAAGAGCTTGCGAAGAAAATAAATGATTGGAGGCATTTTTGATCAGTTGTTTTAGAAATAGATGGGAAAGTCCAGGATTTTGATTATTTTTGTGTCCGTTCTTCAAGCTGAATGATATTCAGTGATCCTGCAGGGACAGCTCAGTGTGTAAACTGGTGTTAATCAGTAAACACAACACAAAGTTCTGTCAGAACTTCATGATCACTTTAAGAACTGCCAAAGCAAATCTGTGTTTTTTATCAGTTCAAAAAGACTCATAAGAACAGGATCGAAAAAACACACAGAAGAGCCTTTGTAAGCCATAAAGGAGCTGTAGAAATGAAAGGTCACGACCTTAGTTTTCATAAAGTTGTCAGTTTTAACCACGCAGAAGACGAGATAAAGACTTTTAGAAGTGATTTCCACAATCATCCATCGAATCATATTAACCTCAAACCTTCTTTTAATATTCCTCTTCTCCTTTTGATGAGAGCTACCTCCTCTCCTCACTCATATCTCTGTGTTTTCTTTACCTCTCGTGCTGGCGTGAGAGCCTGTCCTCGGCTCTCGTGATGAAAGCTGGCCGTACTTTGATTGTCTGGTTGACAGCTGGCCTGCTTGTTTATTTTTCTATTTATCTCCGGCCCCGTAGAACCGGCCGCTCGTGACTCGATCGAGTTCAGAACAGTAAAAGAAAGAAACTAGGAGGAGAGATGGATGAACAGATGTGTGGACGGTGAAGTGTGTGTTTGACATCAAAGATTTCGTGTCTTGGACAAGATGTTGGATCTGACACATCTGGAGTTCATGGACTCATCAGGCAGGAACACGCATAAACTGTAAATGCACATGATGCAGCACCTCCAACCGTGTTTACAAGAGGAAGCAGTTGAGTTCTTAATCCTGAAATGTGTTGATATTGTTGTTCACTAGTGAGGAGGTAAAAGCTGTGGGAGATCTGCAGGTCAAGAGGAAAACAACTGGCATGAAGCTCAAACCATTTACCTGAGTCCTGCCCTGGAGGTGGGATTCCCTTGTTTGCATATGGAGCAGCCCCCTCTCCTTTTTGTTGGCTTCCTTGCCTCAAACTCAACCCAGAAACATCCCAGCTGATGCCATATTTGCGTTGCATTTATTGCCTCAACCACAGACTGCTCAGTATGCACATGAAACATTAGAGGCTCCTTTTATTGATAACATGTGAGGAGTGTCCAGTGGGGATGCGCACAATTAGCAAGCTAAACAATAACATCTGATCCCTCAGTAGTCAGAATCACCTCATCATAAAGCTTATTTCTAATATATATATATCCGTTTTTGTTGATTTAGACCCACAATTCCCTTTCAGTGCTCCCTCAAAATTATTATTATTTTTATTTCGAGGTCAGCAGCCTTATAGTTTGTGGAAAGAGGCTGATGTTGAATTAGCTGTTCTGCCCTGAAGGCTGCAGGACCCCCTCCCAGAGGCCAGCAGCGACAACAGTCTTTGTTGGGGGTGTGAGGGGTCCGTGCTGATATTATGGGCCCTGGGCAGGCAGTGTTTCCTGCAGTGTTTCGGATGGGAGGAAGTGAAGTCCCAATGTTAGCTGAGATGCTCTAAGGCCCCTACAACCCCAAAAGGGAAAAACGGTAAATATGATAGATGCATTTTAAGTTGCAAAATGAATCATTAAAATCTCATTTGCATGTGTTCATCACAGACACTAGTTCAGGAACTTATTTAAAGAACTATTTTACAGTTTGCCTCTGGAAACTGGATGTACTAATATACTAACTTACTTCTGCATGTAAGGACTCATTCCTGCACCACTTTGGTATTTACCCAACAAGATACACATAAATCACTAAATCATCATTATTATTACTGGAAACTTTATCCTAATCTCAAAATTACTGTGAAAATATTCATGTAATAATCCTGACTTGGAATTGGAGGAAAAAGTTTCTGTAATTGTCAACAGTGCTGCTCTTCATGTGCAGCACACTTATGTGTAATCAGTGACTCCTAACCCAGGAGAAAATTAGATGAAAACATGTTCATTACACCCAGAATCAGGAATATCTGTTAAAATTCTATTTTACAACTTTTAGTTTGGGTCCTCACATCAGAATTCAGAAATAATGAGCTGACAGAAAGGAAGTCCAGTGTTCCCAGCATCTGGAAATAATTCATTTTCAAACATCAAAATTGCAGATTGATGATTGCATCATTTCTAGATGCTACATTTACAGTGTTTCATCACGTTAACATATTGGTGCAATTAAAACAGGTTTAACAAGAGTTCGACAATTTTTATAGATGAATTATTTTCAGGAGCAGCTGACCCATAAGATAGATAAATTTTTAAAGATTTGTTAATTTCTCACTAATATGATGGAGATTTTATTGTAATGGAACATGTGGCTTCAAAATCTAACAAACATTCTGACAAGTTTGTAAGCTTTGAAGACTGACATCTCAAAGTTTTCTTTGTAATTCATACTTACAATTTAAAAAACAATACACACAGGTCCAGACCTTGACAAATACAGACAACGTTAACATGTTCACAACAACACCACATAGAAAGGAGGTCAGTGCATACTCATACTTGAATAAATATTCAATTCATTGTGAAAATGGTCCATTTGACCTAGACAGGGGTAGATCCCGTTTCAAAAACAAGAACAAAACAGACACATTTCTCAACTTGACCAGATTTAACAGATAATCAAATCAGATCAAATCAAATCAATATTGGCAACGATATGTGCCCCCACACCTGCCTCCAAATGGTTTCAGACCTAAGCTTGGTGTCATTTAATTTATCTGTTATTCACTCCATACCTAGACCATTAAAAATTCAAACATCCATGTTTTTCTTGTTTTAATGTGGAAGATGTGGCATTAAAATCTATCAGACACTCTGACAAGTTTGTAAGCTTTGAAGATTGACAATGTCTTTCCTAAAGTGGAATTAATGCACCAACAATCAAACAAACAAACAAACAGTGGTCTGATTTCTCCCTCCAGGCGAGAATACCAGCATCCCTTCATAAAGGAGTGATCCAGTCCCTCCGCTGAAACAGGGCACAGATGAGGCGTAGCGGGAACATCTTCCAGCCTAAAGCGTGGCATGTTCTGTGTCTGTCTGACCTCAGGCATTGGAACAGGTTTGTTCCAGCGGCTGACACTGAAGAGAAGGGCAGGTGAGGTCACGTGGCCTCCTGACCTCTCGACCTTTGCTGTGTTAACCTCCGGCACAGGGCTGTATCTCCTAACAGCTAACAGGATGCAGCGTTCACCCCGCGAGGCGGCTGTTTGCTGCGTCCACCTATGCCGACGCTTTGACCCTGACCGGACATTCCCAGACCGTTCCCACACCTCTGACCCCTGTCTGATGAAGAAAACGCTCTCATCCTCGCCCTGTTATCCGTCCTTCCTCACCTCTGCATTCAGCGGACCACTCTGCTGGCTACTTTCTCCCTAACTGAATTACACCATCGCTGCAGGGGGGAAAGAAGAGACGGCAGTGAGGAGGGACAATAATGACAGATAGACTCATCAAAGAGAGACAGCTGAGTTTGTTTTTGTTGTTTCAGTTCTGGACGGCTGGTCGTGGTGACAGCGGTGGTGAGGCTGGGCATATATCAACTTTGTAGGGATTTAGTGATGAAGGATAAGCATTTAAAGCAGGACTTACAGACTAAATAACAGTTTTTATCAATGGGCCATCAGACTTTTAAATTCCTGAACGACGCCACAAAATGTGCAGTCAATGCTGTGGGCAGTAGTGCAATACGCTCAGGTCACTTTATTTGAATCTGCTGGTTAATTTTTATCATACCCTAATCTGTCATTTATAATACCCTTTTTTGCTCTTAAATAAGGTCTAATTTTCGTGTGCGTATTATACACAAGCACAAGCAAAATATGTAAAATATTTCATCTCCCAACATTGTGATTACAACACATCTGTTACATAAAGCCGAAATATTCTCCCTCTCTGCAAAACATTACCGCCAAACTTGCGTAACTCTTATGAAACTGACTGTTCAACTGCTCTAATCCAATATTTTGGGTCTTAATGAGTTTACCTTTGTGTAATGAGTGTGTAATTCTCAAGTGCTACGGTATCACTCACGTGTAAACACGGGACGCTTGTGAGCAAGAGGATGCAAAATAGCTGCGCTGTGATTGGTCGAAGACATCGGCATGTTGATAGCTGCTCTGGCAGAAATCGAGTAACTCCACATGCGTGAAGCAGAAGGTGTTTCCGCATCGTGTACAGTATTTGTTGTGAAAATACTGAATTTCATTGATTAAAACTTTGAATAAAGGTCATTTTGAGATATCTGAGAGAGTAAGGTTTGGGCAAAATGTGGGTTCATGTTGTATTTAAATACTGCGTTTTTCCTGGAAAAAAGCCTGAAAAAATGGGGTGCGTGTTATAATAGAGAAATTACGGTATATTTATTTTCATAATATTAAATAGCTGGTTGATTGTGTGTATTTCTATTGTCTCTTTTATTTGTTCTGCACTCATGGTAGACCGCTCAAACAAATTTCGTCGTATGTACAGCATGTAGTGACAGTAAGGCTATTCTATTCTATTCTATTCAGTATAAGACCATGTTTTTGTATAGATAATAGAGATGTGACATTCGCGAACAAGTCCAGTCTTTTGAGCAGCTCTTTTTAGTGAACAATGAGAACCTATTTGCAGTTGTGAGTGAGCCATTTGTTTGCAAGCCATTCTTTTTTCCAAACTTAATTTTTGATTTTTCCATGCAGGTATACAAACAGATTCACACACTCAACAATCACAAACAACCCCCTCCCATCCCCACCCCCAACCCCAAGGCTCTTAAAACAAAAAACAAAAAACACACACCTTGGACAGGAGGTGTTTCTCAATTCAGAGTTCACAAGTTCCTACCACAATTGGAACAGCGGCATGCTTTGCTAGCGTCCTCTTCCACGTACCTACACGTCACATCCGGTCACCTTGCTGGTAACCACAGTAACCACTCACATCGTCCGTTTAGAATTTATTTAAAGGATGATTTTTTTTTTTCCAACGTTAAGGTTCCAAGCACAGCTCTATCACAAATAACTGTCATGTTCATAATTTTACGTGGCAACAGTGGTTACTTACAACTGTGCGACTTCTCCATGTTGGGACAGTGAATTGCATTGTGGGATTGTAGCTGCGAAAAGTCCGCTTGAGCTACGTTCCTTAGCAGACCTGGTAAAGGGGCGGGGCAAGTCCATATCCAGGTACGTGAACCGAACTTGGCAGCTCCGCCCCTGTCAAGATCCGGCTCCCTTCAAAGAATCATAAATCTCTAACAGATAAATACTTATGTTGATTTGAAATCAAAATTAGAATTTCAAAACACAGTTGGTAATTTAATATTCTTTAATAGGGGGAACTGCAGTTAAAAATTGGTTCATATTCTGTTTTTTTATTGTCAAGAGTGTAGGAGCTCAATTTTGTTTGACTTTGCCTGCCCTTTTGTGGTGACAGTCTGTTTGTGTTGGAGACAGATGTGGAGCAGGATAAACATCATTTGGCTCTTTTGTGAATATGACCAGTGAGGATGGGGGTGGACCATTTTGCTAGTTACGCAGCCGCAGTGTGGGAAATGTGTGGTCGGCTTATGTCGCCAAAATGTTGTTTTAAGGCAAATGTTGGCAGGAAGTTTTATTTATTTATTAACTTTTTTGTGTGTATCTGCCAACATCGAGGTTTCCCCCTCCCCCATAATATCCTGCATCCCTACAAATAACATTATGGTGATAATCTTTACCCCCCCTGTTTGTTTTTGTGTCCAACTGTCTGCTACTGTATGTCATGTTGGTTGTTGCTGTTGTTGTACTTATTGCTTATCAAAAAAAAAAAAAAATTAAATGGATAAAAAAATGTGGTCCATATTGTCCAGCCCTACGTGTTGGTGATGATGATGTGAAGGGATCTGTAGGAGATGAAGAGCATAAAGCCTTGTTAGTAAACCCCGTCCTGATGAAGAAGCCACACTGACCGCTGGCTGAAATGCTCTGCAGACTGATTTGTCAAAACAAGTTCTCTCTCTGCAAAGATCCAGCAGATCCGTGGATGTGTGTCTTCGTTTCTTTGCTGCTTTGATCGAGCACGACATGAAACCTGAACCGTGTTTGTAGTCTCTTTGGTCAATGGTCTCTGCTGGTGTTTGGAGTCGGGGACAGAATCACTGTTGTTCTTCTGTCTCAGGGTAACACTGAGAAGACAAAGCCTCGTCCAGAAGTACACTTGGCTTGCTCTTCATGTTTGTAGTTTTGAACTCTGATTCTGTTGTTTGTGTGGCTCTAATGTAGGACACAGTCCACCACAGTCCACCACAGTCACCACAGGACGTAAACCCAGCCATGCTGTTGAGCAGGAGGGCTGAGAGGACATTAAACATTACCCCACCAAAGCTATACTCTGTTACTGAAGTCAAGCGAGTGTTTCTTTATTATTTCACTGCTGAAACATGAATGGCTGTGTTTATACCATACTGCCTTCATTTGTCCTCAAGTCTCAAACTTTCAGTCAGGCTGCATGGCCTCAAATTTTCAGCGTGGTTGTCCGTTTGCCATATTTAATGTGTGTTAACTGCTCTTGTGCCGCTGTTTGGCTTTTGTCTTTTAGCAGTTAGCTTAGTCTTTTCTATTGTTTTGACGCTTAGACGCTTTAGGGCTAAAGCCAGGCTGAAAGTGTAGTAATTTGAAAATAAAAAGCAGATATGGGTGCTCCCACTCCTCATTATTTTCTTTATTATTTTTCCCCGTAGGCTCCCCCCGAACCCAGCTCCCATTCCCTTCCCATGAACCATGTAGGGGCCACATTGCTACAAATATTTTTTTAAAAAACAGACAATAAAACATAATTTAGCAGAAAAGGGAGAATAAGAGATGTAGGAGGGATAATTTAAAAAAGAATGCTAGTTTTTGTTCAGTCTGAAATATGTTAGGAAAGGTTGCCATTTTTTCAAAAAACATCTCTGAATTGCCCTCAGGTCTTCCTTATCTTTTCTTGTTTCAAGAAAAACATACATCCCGAAGCCACTGAGAGATAGGTGAGGCTTAAGTAGACCTCCAATGTTTAAAGGTCTTCGTCTTGCTAAAAGTGAAGTAAAAGCTACAACTGTCAACTGATTAGAGGTAAATTGACTGTGTACCTGGGGCCTGTTTATTCTTAAACTAATTGCCTAATAATGCATGAAAGAATTTTTGTATTAAATTAAAGCTCTCCAGAATTAAAGAAAGTACTCTGTCTCCCCTTTATATGAAAGAGGAGGTAATCTATCTCTATTTAACATTCGTGCAAGAGGAACATTTTTAAGGAATAGTGGAGATTAAAGGCTAAATATATTACTCTATTACTGTAATTGCCTATTAATCTGTTATGTTTTTGTCTGAACTGTCAAAAGCCAAATTAAATCATTTTACAAAGACTCTAAACAGATGGTCAAAAAGAAGCTTGGACCAGTGAATCTTGTGCATTTCCTTTAAAGGAGCGACTTCTACACCACTCCCTTATTGATCATTTATGTCAGTGAAATCATAACACAATCAAAAACCCTGTGAGCTTCATTCAGGCTGATTTTAGAGAAATTATCCCATTAGCCAAGTGCAAACTTTACAGCTGCTTCCTGAATGACAAATGAAAGCAGGTGAGGACCATGAGGAATCATTTGTCTTGTATAAACTCTATTCAGTCCTGGCAAATGGGCCGACAAAAGACGTGTCCTGGAGGTGTCTTTCAGGTCGTCCAGAGAGTAATTAAATCAGACAGATCCTCACTTTAGGACAGAAGCTAAACAGAGACATGTGGCGAGAGGGGTGATGCACTCGGCCAGGTATGTCCTCGCTCTAACATCTGTGCTCTCGCTTGATTGGCTGACCGTCACCTCAGGACGCTGGCTGTTCCAACATCTCCTCTGATTTGATTGATAAAAGATCTCCTCCCTCTGATTCAGTGATATCCAGATGTCTGATGGTGAGTTCTGCAGCTCAAACTCGCTTCACTTCCACTCATCTGCATAACTGCCAGTAGTTCCCCCTCTGCTCTGTCGACCATGTACCCTTTAGTTTTAAGCAGAACAGAAAGAGAAAAAAAAAGATCATTTCAGGGCCAAAATCAACAAGAACATTACTGGAAAGTGGCCTTGCAAACTGGTCAAGCTTCTCCATATGGTTTAAAGATGAGGTAGCCCTGTTTCTCAAAATTATTTTCTTCTTTTTCAAAAAGGGAAATCAATGTTGAACAGCTGTTTACTCACTTACTCACTGAAGGCCGGAGGAAAGAAGTGCACCGACACTACGCCAAAAGAGAAATACATTAGTATGCAGAGTTTAGGCCTCGAGGAGGAAATTATATTCGAGCTTCCTCTGCAGCTCTCACATATCTCATCATTTCAACATGATTTGTTATCAAATGCAAGGGAGATTAGTATGGAGGCTCTGGAGTGCAAATCACAAAGACCAAATAGTAAAACATAATGACAAATTGAATATCACTATGACAAAGAAAACAGTACCACATACAAATAACAGAATACAACACCATAAATAAAGACAATGACCGGATAAAACAAACACAATGACAAATTAAAAATCACTATGGAATATCATTCTCAAACACAAAAGTTCCTCAAAACACACACAAAAAGGAAAAAAAAATACACACACACACACACACACACAAATAGCAACACATAAAACACAGCATCAAATCACAAAACATAACAAATCCAAAGTAAAATCTCAGTCTGAAACTGGAAACATTTTGTCTCTGGTGGTAACAAGATGTCTTAGCTAGGTTTTCTTAAATGTGTGTTGTTCTTTTAATATTTTGTTGTGTTTAGCACTACAGGGCCACCATAGTTTAGTGACAGTATTAGGACTCGATGGTCATGTTCAGAACCCACAGAGAACAGGACCAGCAGATGAACTTCAGATAATTTGAGGTTGGTGACTTTGGCTGCAGGCCTGCTGTAAAGATAACCGCACACTGCTAAGATATCTGGAGTGGCCTCATGAGTTTTCTCTGAGGCCTGTGAACTCTTACTCGAATCCACAGGAGAGAATTAAAACTGATATTCCCCATCAAAGGGATGAGCTTCAAACACAAACCTCTTCATCTGAGTCCAGTGGCATTCACGAGGACTGAGGTTTACTGGGGTTGGGGGACTTGACCTGGACCCTGAGATTTACTCACTCTTATTTGGAGAGTGATACTGTGACAGAGGAAGATCCAGGCATGCTGAAGTCAAGTTTGGTCCTCCACTTTAAAGTTTCCTGAAAGCATCTGTTAAGCCGCGTGTCACTGAATAATGATGCTGGGTTTAGAGTAATCTCCTTATTTTTCTCTTTCTTCATGAAGTTGAAATCACATTTGAAAGGCTTTATTATCCTAGAAAATGTCCATTAATCTTCCAGAGCCAGAGAGTATCAGTTGTCAAATTTAATTAAGTGCAGGGTCTTCCTCAAACAGTTTTATCAGAACTAGATTAATCAACTGAATGCTGCACGTAACAAAGGATGTACATCAGGGATAAATGATTTATTATTGTTTAATTGCACTTTTGTTGCATGAATATTCAATAGTTACAATGAAGGTCATGCAGTTCAGCCATTTAACTTTTGTTGAATCATTCTGATACTTCAGTGAAAACCAAAACCGCCTGTTTTAATGAAGAACATCACCACAGATGAGACGTTTCAGGTCCAAGCTTTTCATCACACGTCCATAGAAGGGCTAAAAGATCAGATCAGAAACATTTGTGTCAGAGCTTCTTCTGGTATGCAGAACATGAAATGTCCGAAGCACAGAAAGGCCCCGTCGCTGCCTCTATGAGGTACAATCAGGGTCAACCACACCAAACACATATTTATATATTTTATATTAATGATATTTAATGCTCGTCTATGTGGAAAAAATGCTTCAGATTACTGGTAGTTCAACTCTTGCTTTGAAGTACACCATCACTAACACCAGGTGTGCAGTTGGTATAAAATTAAGCCACAATTTTGACTGCCTCTGTTTCCTGTCTGCCATTATTTGAACTGATATTTCAACAAGACAGTTCAGTATACAATAATGATGATGATGTACAGCGTCAGTGCTGAAAATTGTATGCACAAGCTAATAGGCCTATGCTAGCACGAAAATTTTCAATGTGCACAGACCATGTTAAAATAGAGCTCTTAAGAGCTTATTGTGCTCCCTGTATATTGCTCACCTGTGGACTAACTACAGTAAAGCTAGGATGAAAAAGTTGCAGGTGGCATACAGTGATGCTTTCAGAATATTTCTCAAATTACCAAGATGGTCAAGTGCAAGTGAGTTGTTTGTCACTTAAAATGTCCCCACTTTTCATGCTGTGCTTAGAAATGTAGTGTAGTGATTTATGTGCCAGTTCACTGCTTCAGAAAATGAAATTTTGATTTCACTGACTCAACCCTCATTAAGTGATACTTATTTTTCTTATAACTGGAAACATTGGAGTAAATGTCTCGTTGTATTTTAATTAATTTTATTTTATTAACAATATATATACTTGATGATATGGTTCTTTGAGTCCAAATTAAATAATTCCTCGATCATGTATACGTTCATTCTGCTTTAAATTAATTCCGGTCGTTCTGCGCATGCTCGTTCCCTTGACCTGTCGCTATGACGCACAGGACGCTGATGGGTACAGGATGCCCGATCGAAGCAAGCATTGGACTCGAGCTGAGACAATTTATTTAATAAGAACCTCAGAAGATTTGGAAGTAATGAAAGACTGGCTGGACGTAAGCCTTAAAATGCAGACCTTTTTAAAGTTGTAGCGTCCAAGTTGGACGAGGTTTCCCTGACAGAGACGCTGGAGAGACGTTGAACTGGAGTTTTTCTTCCGGTAGATGTAAATACGTAAGTACACCACTACGTCACAACGTCACGTCCGCGCCCTTTCCAATGAGAACCATTCCCAACCCCAGACCTTAACTGGAGTTGACTAAAGGGGAATAAACATGTTTTCCATGTAAAACTTTATTCAGAATTACTATTTCCATGTAAACACAAAGGAGAATACTAAATTCAGAATTATTTATTTCTGAATACTTAATTCCAAATTTAAAAACATCATGTAACTGTGGCCAGTGTCAAGGAGCAAAGTCCATAACCCGAGCCAGTTCATACATCAGACTCTAGCCAAAGGCTGTCTGGAGAGGAGCAAAATTATATTTTACAGTCAAATTTTTTCAGCGTTGATCTTTGTTCTTCATTTAATGAAGACATTTGTCCAGTTCTGATAAAACTTCCACTACTATCATCTATGCTAACATCTGCACTAACAGCCATTTTTTGCTAGCTTGTTGACACTTCTTGCTGTTGTCATGCTCGTAGCTCCTGCCTCTCTGTTCTAATGTTAATATATCAGTTTTGTTCCTGCAGTGTGTGGTGAGCCACAAAAACAGCTCTCACAGCTGATCTCACATCGTCGCACATCACTTTAATGTGAATAAGAATGGCAGACAAAGCCAGGAGGCTAAGTGCAGTTACATTTAAATTAAAATGTGAACAACCAGGCAAAAAAAAAAACAAATTTCAACTAAAAAATCAGAACTAAGCATTAAGACCTGCAGTATGAGCACAGCCTTATTCTACATTTTCAGGTCATTAAATCTGTAAAAGCTGCTTTTTAAATCCCCCCCCCCCCACGCACAAACACCAGGAGCAGCTCGGATTTTTTGCGTGCTGTAATCATCTGTTTATCCCATTTACCAGACCTGTGTTCTCCAAACACATCTGATGGTGCTTCAGTTGTCAAAACTGTCGATTTCTTTAAACAATAACAACATCTACCTCCCTGCTGTCCCACCACATGTGCCCTCCTCTACACTCATGTTGGAAAAACACCGCCGTCTCTCCGGCCTTTTCTGCTTTTACTGTCCCACGAGAGCGATTACCTCACAGGTTAAAGTCTTAAAAGTTGTTAAAGTCAGTGAATGAGCCATGTAATGTCGGCTCATTATTGCCGTTTAAGGGGTATTATGATACATTTAGATTTTGTTTTACATTTTTCTTCATCCTCTTAACTGATTTAGACACAAATGTTTAAGATTTCTGCTCCTTTTTCTGTCAGTGCTTGTTATGATGATGACTAAATGTAACTTTCTGAATGAAATGTGAGCCTCACGTTTGTTTTTGTGACATTTTACCTGAGAAAAGAGGTTGTGAAGTGACATTTCAGCCTTAAGATCTTTATTTCATCTTCCTGAAATCAGCAACAAAGAGCAGGAAATGCCTCAGCAGGTGGTAAAGATGTGAGGAAAAGAGGGTCAAGGGGAGGGATCAGGAGCAAGAACGTCAGACCACCGTTACTTTTCAATAATCCCATCCATATTTTGGAAGTTTACGCAGGTGGAAACAGGCTTTGCTTCTATATGCTTGAGTAAACGGTGATACGCCAAGTATGTATAAGAGAACCCTCTCCAAATATACAGAGCAAGTTGTTCTCAGCTCCCTTTACACTGAGCGTGGGGCGAGCTGCAGACCCCGACGCCCTGTCATACATGTTAGTGAAAGGCCATGCCTCAGCTCACGCCATCGTCAAGACAATCAAACAAACAGAGGGCGGGGGGGCCTGGGAGAGCTCACATCCAACACCAGAGGCAAAGTAAGGAGCTCAGGGTAGAGCTGGGAAACATGGACAAAACCATACACACCAGCCACTTTATAATGTACAACTGCTTGTTAACCATCACATGGCAGAAACTCAGTGCATTCAGGTATTTAAGCGGGGTACACACATGAGGATTTTCTAAATCTGAAGAGATTTTTTTAACCTGTTAGAGACCCCACACATGAGGATCAAAAATCAGGCATTGAACAGTTTTGATCGCACTGTGTGTGGTGTGCTCCAGTAATCTCAACACGGCACACACATAACCATTCTGTCCCACAACCGACCTAGAATCTAGTCCTCCAAGACAGAAATCTTGTGCTCAAACAAGATCTAACAAAACTGAAGTAGAAAAACACAAAACGCAACATGGAAAAGGACACATGAGAAGAGGGAATGATTCAAGGTTCAAGTTTCAAGTTTTTCTTTATTAGTACCAAACAGTAAATTTGTTTTACAGATCAGGGAACTTGGCAATCCCAGTATAACATATAGAAAACCACCACCCAACATACATGTAACATCAAACAAATCACTAAACTAAACTAAAAAAAAGAAAAGACGAGACAGCGTGAACACATGAGCTGGTCCTCCATTTCTGAGGTCACTGAACTTTATTTTTCAGGTCGGCCATGCTTGTTTTTATTTACGCCTGTTTCCTTGTTCCTCAGTCAGCTCGCTTCTTGATTGGCTACATTCACGTCACAATTCACAGAGTCATGACTCGGGAGTCGTCAGCTTTCCCCACACACATGAAAATTTTTGACCGTAAATATTGAACAAGTTCAAAATTTACGATTGTCGGCCCTGACCCGTTTCAGAGCCGATTATCGGGACAAATTCACTCTTAACTCACATCAGATCACAGGATAATCTTATAGGATAATCTTATAAGACATAGAATAATCTGGCGTTTGCCGTCCTTGGTCTGGAAGGTGGAAAGTCGGGACAAAAACAGCCCGATAATCTTTATGTGTGTACCCCTCTTTAGACATGCTGAAAAAAGTGATTAAGATGACTAACATATCAAGGAATCGTTATTGTCAGTCTTTTCCCAAATTAATTCCTCACACTTTTTGTCTAAATGCCTCATAAATTAAGGATGTGAGGCTCTCATCAGAGACAGCCAGCAGAAATTCTAACTAAGAAGTCGAAAATCTAATTGTGGAAGACAGGGGGCAGATTTGGTCATAATCATGGCAAAAAAAAAATTGTCAAAAAACACTTTCTGCACATAGTTTAGTGAGTGGATTGGCGGCTTGCCAAAGCATTTATCTATGCAGCAAAAATTAATGTCAGGAGTGTCATGTGTTTGACGTTGCCACTGAAGACCTATGTAGTCCAACTTTTGCCCTCATTGAAAATCCACAGGAACTGATCAAGAATCTGATCGATAAGCAGCATCAATAATGGCATTGGTGTCAGTAAGATCTTATTAATACCCATCCCTACATCTGGAATAACCTTAAGCTGACATGAGTGTTGCCAGTCAGAAAATTAGGCTTTCAACATCCTTTTAAGGATAAAAAGGCAATAACAAATGAAAACATTTGATCAATCTTCCTTCAGTTATTTCTTACAATCACTTTCTGTGGGATGTTGCCCAGATGGACAAGTGAAATATATCCCGTAGAAATGTGAAGTAGCCCATCTGTTGTGTCAGGTTACATCAGTCCTGCTGTTTTCATTTATTTTTGAGTCATTAAAAACTATTCAGATTGAATAATATTGTCTCACCCTACATCATTAGATAATGCATACTGATACCCTTAAACTCAATGTATTGCCTGGCCCTCGCTCAGCAGAGAGGGCGAACCGATGGTGAGATGATTGAAAAATGCAGGAGGACCTGAAGGACTGAGGCACAGAAAATAATAAAAACATCAACAAACAATGGCATCCCTGGCCCGCCTTCTTTGTTTGTTGATTACTTTAAGTGTCCCACAATGTTTACCCCTCTAACCACATGGCAGCGCTTATTACACATACCATTTGTCAGAAATGTGCTGGCAGAGGACTTTTAAGCAGGACAAAAGGTGGAGAGGAGGTCAGACTGTCGCAAATGTTGGTTTAGCATCTGGCTAATGTGGGCTTAGCCTCTCACCGTATGTTTCACTGTTTTTGTTTTATGTTCCTGAGCATGAATGACCCAGTGTTCACCTTCATGCTGAGGCCTCATAGAGTCCACATAATCATTTAATCTCTAATCTTAATCTCTAAATTTGCTCCATGCCTTTCAACCTGCCTGATAGCTCCTGTAGAGGAGCTACTGAGGCCGCAGAGTGAGGTCATATTTTCTTTATCACTGTTTCTCCTCGGAGGATGGGGCCCTGAGCTGCTGAATGGAGTCCTTTCTTTATTTCGAGCAGGAGACCTCCCTCACTGTGACAGTTTGGGCTCCCTCTCTGCTTTAGGGCAGAGCAATATGTCAAGGTTTAGAAACATATCAATCATCATTAAATGAGACATACGGTCAGACAGTTTTGTTCAGTAAATTAAAGTTTATGTTGATTTAAAAACTTAGAGATGAACGGTCTTGTGTTCATTAAAGATTGTTTGCAATAAGAACCAAAATATCCTCCTTCAGAATATTTAAGTCTCAAGCACCCATCATCAAAGAAATGTGCTGATGTCAGGATATACACTCACTGGCCAATTACTTGATACATCTGTTCAACTGCTCTCAGACGCAAATGGCTAAACAGCAAATCACATGGCACCAACTCAATGCATTTAGGCAATGGCCAAGGTGACCAGATGAAGTTCAAACTGAGCATCAGAATGGAGAGCAAAGGTGATTTATGTGACTTTGAATGTGACATATTTTTTGGTGCCAAATGAGCTGGCCTGAGGATTTACAGAGAATGGTCTAAGAAAGAGGAAGTATTCAATGGTGGCAGTTCTCAGGGTAAAACTGCCTTGTTGATGCCTGAGGTCAGAGGAAAATAGTGTGAGATGATAGAAACTTAATAGAATTCCAGTTATGTACTCATTACTGCCAAGGTTTAAGGAAAACAATTTCTGAAAGCACATCAAATTTTAAAGCAGATGGGCTACAGCCACAGAAGATCAAAAAATGGACCATAGAAGATTAGAAAAATGTTGCTTAGTCTAGTAAGTCTAGATTTCTGCTGCCACATTCAGATATGGTCAAAATTTGGCGTAAAAAACATGAAAGCATGGATTTATTCTGCCTTGAATCAACAGTTCAGGCTGCTGGTGGTGGTGTAATGGTGTGGAGGATGTTTTCTTTACATACTTTGGGCCCCCTCATACCAACCGAGTGTACTTTAAACCCCACAGCTGGAGCATTGATGCTGACCGCGTGCATCCCTTTGTCACCACAATGTACCCATCATATCACAAAACTCAAGTCACCTCAAACTGGTTTCTTGAACTTAAATGTGAGTTCACTGTACTCCAGTGGCCTCCACAGTCACTTGATCTCAATACAATAGAGCTCCTTTAGTGTAAGGGGACATGTTCATCATGGATGTTCAGTTGACAAATCTGCAGCAACTGTGTGATGCTATCATGGAAATATAGACCATATCTCTGAGGAATGTTTCAGCTCCTTGTTGAATCTATAACATGAAGAATTGAGGAAGCTCTGAAGGTAAAAGGGGGTCCAACGTGGTACGAGTAAGATGTACCTAATAAAAGTGGCCTGTGAGTAGATGTGTGGAGATTTGTTTTCTGGCCATATCCCCTCTTTCCTCCTTCTCGGTCCCTTTCCTCCCCCCATCTTTATCACATGTCAGCTCTTCTTTGCCACCGTACACATTCCTGCCTCAGGTACAATAATATTATCTTAGTTGATTATTTGATGTTCATACGATCGTCATCGTGAAACTGGAGTTAACTATGAGCAGACATTACAGCTACTTAAGAGTCTCTCTGTCTCCATCCCTCAGACTGTACTGCAGGTCATAATTAACCCGGGACAAAGCACTGACCTGTGACAAATAGACTGTAACACTACCCGGCCCACTCCCTGTCCAGCTCAGCGTGGTACAGAATGACCCACTACAGTGAGAAGGAGGTGAAGAGGTCCTTTATATCAACCCAGGCCTGAGGCAGAGAGTGAGCATTCCTGTGAAATATGTAGGGGGAAAGTTTGGGAAATAACCCTGGAAGTGCGAGGGACTTACTCCTGAATTACATTAAGTGCTGTTGCCTACGGCCGCGGAGGAGTGGGTGATATCACTCTGCTCTCACATGTGTGATGGTTATTTATACTGCAGCTGCACCGAGCGCTATTTGGAAAGAACTGAGAGTGAAATAACTGAGAGAGCAGCTCAAGGACAGCTGCCCAGTTAGTAAGTGATACACAGAGGTACTAGTTCATCAGGCAGCATTGTAGAGTACACGGCAATGCAGAGACAGGACCTTAAACAAGACCTGCCCTGATTAATTGAGTAATTTTTTGTTTAGGATTTGTTTCAGTGTTGTAATGTGTTGGATAGTGTTAAAGTGAGATCACTGGCCTTGTTTAAGAAGTGAGTTATAACTCTGACATCACCCAACGGTTTTGGCATCTATTTTTTTTAAAGAGCCATAAATTGAGGACATCATCATATATGAAACAAAGGTAGCCTCACTGAAACCATACCACGATCATCTCTGAACTTATCAAGTTATTTAAGCCTCAAAAGGTCTTATTTAGCTTTTTTTTAGTTTTTCATGTCCACAAAGTCCCCTGTATCAGGACTTCACCCTCTCCTCCAGTAAACAGCCCTGGTAGCTGGTTGATTCCCCTGGGTCCCCTGAAATAGTCCTACCTTGGTGACATCCTACCCTTGTTTTGCCAGCATTGTCTCGACATTAGCAAGCCCAGTGTAGAGTGGAGACAGTGGAAAGAATGCAGAGTGATTAAAAACATGGAGCTGAACAGCGCTGAACTGACCAATTACCAGAGTAGACTGGTAAACCAACCAGAGCAGATGAAGCCCAGGTGGGGAAGAGGGGCTTCTCAAGTGAAAAGGGCTTCAACAGTGCATCTCATGCAGAGAGAGAATAGTGGTGGATCAGGGGTACTCAGTTAGTGAAAATTCTGGACATGGCAATGATTAAAACTGATATGGACCTGCATTAAGGCAAAATATCACCTCTTCACAGCAATGTATGCTTCTTATTTCAGCTGATTATTTCTCCCCTGCAATAATACAAACGAAATTATCTTTCATATAGTTTGAAAGCCTGAGTCACATTTACGACAAGGTACAACTTGTAAGGATTGTGCATTCATGGAATGTGCAACAGAGCTAAACTTGCAGGTTGTGTCTAAAAAATGTGTGCCAAAATCCCCCAGAAGCTGGTGTTCTGGTTTTGAAGAGTGGCAGCATTATTTGATGCAAGCCCTGGTACCATTGACAAACTTGGGACCAGTTTCAGCAAGACTGGTGATGTCCCGGAGAGACAACACCCCAAGAAGACCAGTTCTTCACTCTTGCTCCACTGAGAAACTGAGAGGGGCTACCCACATGTTAAGCTGTGTTGCTTATTCCACAAATGCACAATCCTGACAATTGTAACTCATTGTAAAGGTGACTAACCAGACTTGCCAATGATATAAAATACAATACCAATTGGTATTACTGAAGGGGAGAAGTAATCAGCCAATATAACATTTCCAAACTGTTTTTGAGGAGTATGTGGTACATTTAAATATAAATTTTTTAAGTTTTACACCCTGAGGTCGCAAAACAACTTCATGCGGAGAAAAGTTTGTAAATGAAGCAGGACAGACGTGATAGATTACATATGAATTAATCTTTCTCGTAGCCTGACGTTATAAATAACTATCTTCATCTACATACGGAAAGTTAAGTAAAGAGTTTACTTTTTTCAAGGTTGAAATGTTGTTTTCTTTGCTTTACAGCTGTTACTTACACAAATATACTGTCACACTGAAAGCAACAAGTCAAGTTCCAGTATATAAAGACTATAGCTGTTGGTGAAAAATATCAGTATCGGTATCTGCGTTATTGAATTCAGAAATATCAACATATCAGATTCCAACATAAAAATCCAATATCATACATGCCTATTTGTAACTATGCATTGGGACAAAACCATCATGCTTAAGGTCAAAATGCCCTTAATCCTGACAAGGTTGTCCTGATCCAATACAAAGAAATGTCAATAATGCATAAAGAATAGAATAAGTCAGCAGAGAGCATTATGAGAAACAGCGCATTGTGGTCTGTCACTCTGGTGTTTGAAATGTCACATGACTCATCTTAAGGTGATGAATGACCACAATGGGAATCAATTAGCACAGCTGTTTTACAGGGAGATTGGATGTTATTATTTGGTGTGATGAAGGACGTAGCATTATGTAAATAAGTATCATGATGTAATTGACATATCATGATGGGCAGTTGTATTTATATAACAACTGACTGACAGCAAGTCAAACAAGATCCCTTAATGAGCTCCTTTGTCCAGATTGAACAGCAGTAATGACGTTATACTTCTCCTTTTATTTGCCAGCAGGCTTCACAAAGTTCAGGTGCACAATCAAAGGCACTTGAAAAGCATGCCAGCAGCATTTCTCATCTGTCCTGCACTGCATCTGTTTTCATTGTTTGGTCACGTTACTCTTCCCATCATGCATTTTGTTTGCGTTTGGTACATGAAGTTGAGTTTGTGCTGTCAAATCAAACTGGTGTATCAGCTTCATTAAAACAAATTACTTTTTAAATAAAGGTTTCCTAACAGTTACTTTGAAATCGTGCCCATAAGAGGCTGACGTCCAGATGTTTTTAATTGCTTCACAATGTTTCTAAATTACAGTTAACCTCTTCTAACCCACCTTTGAAGCGATTCTTTGTAATTAGGTCCTAATGATTTTTGCATAAAAGGTTGATATAACTTCAGATTATAGTGAGAACATTGTCAGGGTTTCATCATTCTCAGATTACACTGCTGGGATATCAAATGATTATTGAATATACATCGTAATCCTGAATATATCTGCCCTGTAAAGCTGTATAAGCACATCGTAGCTCTTTGGCAGCTGTGTTGTTGCAGAGGTCATGAGAAGATTTTGACCTAGAAACAGAAAATTGGAGCATTTCTGCTGTTTAAGCTGATCTGTTGCATCCTCACTGTCTCCCCCACATAATCCTGTCATCCTTTATTCCTGAGCTAATTGCAACAGAAAACACACAGACGCTCCCCACGGCTTTTAACCGTGTCGTTACCACAGGTATGTTAACCGGGGCTGGCTCTGGTCTGCATGCATTAGCTGCACATTCCAGCGGTGCAGATAATGGGAAGTTCTAATCGGTGCTATTTGTGGCCGAGCTGCGGCGTGTTCCACTAGATTCCAACATTAGCTGAGGTTTTAACCTCGTCCGGAGGAGGATGCAAGGGGAGTTAAGGGCCAATGCTTTGTCTCCATTTGTTTTGTTTGTTTCTGTTGTCGACCCCCCTAATGTGTATATTTGCTCTTGGTTGTTGCAGACCACCAAAGGACAGCGTGTTTGTTGACAGTCTGAGAGCATGTCACAGACTCGGACATGTCAGTGCTCATTTAGGCCTCTCTGCCTTGACTTGTGTCTGTTTTTTCCTGAACATGTGTCATGCATGTAGCTCTCCCCTGTGCGATCTGTGTGTTCACGCATATGCATGCGTACCCTGCGACTCTGTGTGTGCGTGTGACCGTTGGAGACCTCGTGGCCGAGGCGGCGAGGGGCGGGCTGTTGACACTGAGCCACGGCAGGGGAGCTTCCTTCTCCCCCAGCTCACAGAAAGCAAACAAGCTAATGAGAGCCAGCGCTCCGGCCTCCTTTCAACTCTGCAGCCGCTCAGTCGGCTAGACAGCGGAGCGGACGCCGGTCCGTTGTTCTGCTGCAGAGGAGTTACAGTTACAGTGAGGTGAAGTCTGAGGAGTGTGTGGGCGGAGGTGGTGAAGGGGAGTATGCAGATGTGCCCCCGACAACCTCTGGGAAGCTTCTCACACATTTGTGAGGATTCGTCCACACTCAGATTAGCAGAGGCTGCGTTGTAAAGATTTCCAAGAAATAAGGGAAAAAGAGGAGTGGAACCATTTTTTTCCTGTTTTAATCTTAAAATAAAGTCAAACAATTATAGTTTTCATTGTTTCACATGAACCTCCTTAGTCAAGCATTTATGCCCAATAAATGAACTTAACATCAACTTTTTTAAAGGTTTATTTCAGGCTGTTGAGCCTTTATTCAGACAGGAAGGACAGTGGATGGTGTCAGATCAGTGGGTGAGAGTTGAGGAATGACATCCAGGAACTGAGCAACAGGCTGGACTTGAACCCAGGCAACCTTGGTCAGTGACAACAGCCTCTGCCTGCGAGGTGAGCGGACATAACCACAAGGCTGTTGGTGCCCCAATACATCTCAATTTTTATTCCTGTTAGGTTGTAAGTAGGGATGCCCAGTTTAGGCTTTTCTTCGACCAATTACCAATCACCTGTTTGTGAGATCAACTCTGATCGTGTTTTGTTTAATCGACTAGTTACAAAGCAGTACAAAAAGATTTCATGAAGCAAAGTATCCTACTGTAAGAACATCTGAATTACCTGATAAATGACTAATTTATAACTTGTTTTTACTTGTTTTTATTTCTGACCCGCAATTTCCACAAAGTCCCATTTGTAGCATCCGTCCACTCTGCAGTTTTGTCCTGGCCAATGGCACATGTCTTCACCCACTTGAATTGTATTTCAAAGGTCCATGTCCTGCTGTGTTTGACCATTTGCATCGTGTTTTGGGTCTGTTTAGCAATATTAGGTTTAACTTGAATTAAAAAATGAAAAATTTCATCTCTGTAGAGGATCAGATGCAGCTCTTCCCCTTCCCCTATGGGAGCACTTGCTCTTGTACATACTCTGAGGGGGCAGGAAGGCTACTGGAGGCTACGATAATTAGCTCTGCACTGATTGGCTGTCCAAACAATGTCTGATGTGAAAAGGAGGAGGGGTTACAGGCAGACTTTTAAAAAACCATACTACACATGTAGGTGGAGGCTGCATAGCTATGACATCATGAACCCCAAGAGTAAAGACGTAAAGAGCATTTCTCTGTGAACTGAGAGTTTTGTGAAAATGTCACGTTCCTCTGCTCCTCAAGCCCCTTCTAACTCCAGAAGCCGAGAAAATTGATTTTGCAGGACAAGGGACCTTTAAGTAACCTTGCAGTGCAGATGGACCTGCCTGATTTATTGTCTGATATCACACAGATCCACCTTGCCAAGCTCCAGTCTCCTACAACTTCATGGCCAAAAGCTGGACGGCCCAATCAGGGAAGAGAGACAGAAACTGAAGATGTGACAGGAGAAAGTTACTGCATGTCTGAAAACAATGGCAGCTTATAAAGCGGCCCCCCTGGATCCGGCAAGATCTTCGGTTTTATCAGAAATGGGCTCAACTTTTTCTTTTAAAAGGAGAGGAAAGGACGTCACTTAAAGCTTTCTTACAGGAAATCATGTCTTTTTGTTCTGGATGATCAAATAAGAGAAGCCGGGAAGCTGGGGATCATAGCTGGGAAACTGGGAGAGATGCGTAAATACTCCGCAGACTATGCCGGTTAGTCTATGGTAGCCAGGAGTCATGATTACTCAACGATACCTGGTGAAATCTGCTCTCCTCAGAAGTTTACCGGGAGAACTTGGTGGAGGTTGTTGTTGATGAAGTTCATGTCACATATAAGTGGTAAATGATACATATGTGTTGTAAACTTTGATGTTAGAAGATAGTCTAAGGACTGAAACATAGTTTAAGCTAACGGCTAACAACAGGGTCTAACTATGGCTTGATATGATTGGTCTGTGAAGAGTGTGCCTGGCAGAATGATTGTCCAATCATCAGCTGCAGGTTCTGCCTCTGAAAACATTTCCTATGGGCTCTTCTCCGGATGGATAGTGAAATATTTCCATGGCAGATATATGGAACTGTCCGTCTGGCGTGTCAGGTTAACCTTTAAGTGCTGCACAGCGTAACACAGGCATGAGCAGCTTGAAACACAAGATCACAAGAGTACATCAGTATGATACCTTCACGAGGTGACCGAGAGATATCGAGGAAGGGCAACATGTTAGCAACAGGTTTTATATTGCTTGCCCAACATTGATTTTCTGTCTGAATCAATGTTATTTCCACACTGTACTGAATTTTGAAATTACCCAGAAACTCTAAGCGCTTCTGTTTTGGGTAAGTCTGTTTGGTGGACATGGGCACCATGTTGAAACAGCTCCTATTAAAAGTAGACTTATTGGATATTTCCAGCAAACCAGCACAACACTGCACTGCTAGCACACAACAGAGATATGGTAACCAACTGACTGAGAGGACTTGGGTGATTTGCTAGGGTGCGGTGCATATGGAATGTCATGCAGGTAGAGGATGGAGAAAATGAGGGTAAAGATTGCAATCAGTTTCTCCAGAGTGTTCACTGATACCCAGAGTGAGTAAATGTTGCTGCAGAAAGACCTAGATGCTCTAGTATTAAATAGGGTAGTTCATAAAAGTTGTGGTTGCAGCATTAGAAAATAAGTTGCAATAAAACTGTAATAAGCTGCAGGTTTTTCTTCTGATTCTGTTATATACTGTAAAGTCCTGTTTTCACTCATGGGCCAAGTTTTATTCTACCAGTTAGTTTTTAATAATGGTATTTTTTTATATAAACACAGATGTGTGCAGTGATTGACCAGACAGATTCATGTTGTCATAATAAGAACAGTATAACAAAGTGATTTTTCATGTTTTATCCGTCCTGGCAACGCTGGTTTAATCTCTTCTCCACTCTTTTTCTTGTTCTTGTCCTCTTCCCACGATCTACCTTAAACTAAAATCATGTGTCTTGTAAATAATAAAAAGCTGAAAATAAGGAAGCATATTTGTTATGGTTTTCCCACCGTGGTTTATTCAGGTGTGTTGATGTCTTTTGAACCTTCTCCTGCTTCTCTTGAACTTTCCCACAGTTTGGTCTCCACTTCATTCATGTGTGTACTGAAGAACCTTTTGCATATCAACAGAGGTAATGTTCCACTTAACCGCCGCTCTGCTCCTGTTTAGATTGGCTGAGTGTCTTTCAGAAGATTTTCAGTGCTGTGTACAGAAGCAGAGTGTAGGATAAGCCTGTTAAACGTATAACGAATAACACTTTTTGTCTCATTGCAAACTACCCAACGACTGTAAAAGAATTGGACAAAGCCATGTCAAAGGAGCCTTTGGACTGCTGTTGATGTCCACCAACGCTGCCAAACTGCACTTGTTATCTTAACAGTATCTACAAGTTCATGATCTTGTTTGTTAAGCTGCTAAGGGCTAAGGATATCCTCGAAGGATTGAAGCAAAGCCACAGTGCGTACAGAACACTGCACAGATGTACCATGTGTCACTACCTTTTAATATGGCGATTCACTCACAAATCTAACTGTGATGAATATACTGTTGTTGCATTGTAATGCAGTCTTGGCACAGTTGTGCAGCTGTTTGTGATAACATTGAAGATATCATTGATTTATTGTCTTATGCTGTTTGGGGATTTTCTTCTTCATTTATTTATGGCTTGCTCCCTCTTTTAATATCATAAAGTTTAACTATTACATCTAGGTAAATTCATGCTTTCACGCAAATAAGCATTATGGTGCTTTATATGTTATTTATTATTTTCCTGCAGTGCACATGCAAATTGGCATACTGCCTATATGAAACAAGAATATAAAGGTCAATTCTAGGCTCATCAAAAGTTTTCTAAGGGTTTTTGTAGACCCCAGAAGGCTTTCAAAGGGGTCACGGTAAACTTCAGTTTGGAAAAGGATGCCCTAGAATCATACAAAGTGTACAGATCACGGCCAGAGCAGCAAACATACAGAAGCTACACATCAACAAAGTCTGTGTAGTGTAAGCATATGTGTGTTCTTTTGTGCAAACACTCACCTGTTCGAGTGTCTCTTTCCATACAAGGCAGCCAAGTTCAGCGTTTATGTTTGCACTTGTTTGTAACATCAGATGCAGGTTTAAGTTCTTCCATAAACCTTTGCAAACACTTTCTTCCACCACCCACCCCCCTAAGACCACAAACAAATAAATCTCCCACTTCAAATTAGCAGCAGTTCATACTTCACAGCATGTTCACCTTGACGCGAGACGACCTTGTCTCACCTGATCGCCCCTCGAGGGCAGTAAAGAAACTGCTTTTAGACAGCTTACTAAATACCCATGATCCTCCTTGGTCATCCTTGACCTACTGAAGGGGCTGACTGGAGCGAGCTCAAAATAATTTATGTGAACTGTGCGCTGGTCCCTTGAACCATTTGCATGGTGTCAAGTCGTGTCCGTGAGTTTTGGTCCCGGTCATATTTTTCTTCTGTCAGCACTCTCACGCTCTGCATCCTGACCGCCCCCCCATCAGGGTAGAGGAGGGACAGTGAGGGAGGAAGATGAGCTGAAGAGCCGTACAGCAGCTTTGTCTCAGTCTCACTGCGCTATGACGGAGGCCATTTGGCAGCTCCGTTATCCGTCTCTGCTCTTCCTCACTCGAGGTTTGGCCTCAGCCCAAGAGCAGACAGCTCACGCACACACTGTGCAGAGATCCACTCAGAACATTTGTCATGTTTCCTACCAGCAGGAGACCACTCTGGAGGATCCTGGAAGATGATCTGAAGATGTACAGTGAGCCAGTCAGAGCCGGAGTGCTTTTAGGTTTAAGTGTTACAGTGATTGCATTGAGGTTTTCTGTTGACTTTGCATGTCAAGCTTTTGCCTGAGGAATTGTCAGAACTGGACGAAACTAAAGATTTTTTTTATATATATATATATAAAAATAATAATTGGCCAATATATTAAGTACACCTTGCAAGAACCAGGTTGGACCCTCCTTGGCCTTCAGAACTTACCTTCATTTTCTTTTTCAGTAAGGTGCTGGAAACATTCCTCAGAGATTTAGTCCATATATCAACATGATGCCATCACACAGTTGCTGCACATCCGTGATGTGAATCTCCCATTCAACCACATCCCAAAAGTGCTCCATTGGATTGAGATCTTGTGTCTGTGGAGACCACGGGAGTACAGTTAACTCATTGTAATGCTCAAGAAACCAGTTTAGGATGATTTGGGCTTCATGACATGGCGCATTATCCTGCGAGGAGGTACACTGTGGTCATTAAGGGAGGGGCATGGTCAGCAACAATACTCAGGCTGGCTGTGGTGTTTAAAGATGCTCAATTGATACTAACTGGTCTAAAGTGTGCAAGAAACTATCCCCTTCACTAACAGACCACCACCACAAGCTTGAATTCTTGATACAAGGCAGGATGGATCCATGTTTTCATGTTGTTTGAACCAAATTCTGACCCTACAATCTGAATGAAACATAGAAACTCACCAGACCAGACAACATTTGTCCAATCTACCATTGTCCAGTTTATGTGAGCCTGTGTAAATGTAGCCTCAGTTTCCTGATCTAAGCTGACAGGAGTGGAAGCTGGTGGGCCTCTGCTGCTGTGGCCCATCTTCTTCAAGAATTGAAATGTTGAGTGTTCAGAACTGACACTCACTGGATATTCCCCCTTTCTCAGACCATTTCTTAAAAAGCTTAGGGATGATTATGGGTAAATCCCAGTAGATCAGCTGATTCAGAAATACTCAGAGCAGCCAAAGTCACTTAAATCAATGCTCCTTTACTTTCTAATTCCTTGGTGTAAACTTCAGCAGATCATCTGGGCCATGTCTACATGCCTGAATATGTTGAGTTGCTGCTATGTGTTTGGCTAATTAGCTTTTTGCAATGACTACAAGTTAAAAGGTTGCACCAAATAAGGTGGCTGCTGAGTGAAAATGTCTGCTTCATGTTTTTGTGTGATTAAAGGGAACTGATGAGATTTGAGTGATACCAATATCATTATCAATGTCACTCATTTATCCAATTTCCTCACTGATTCCTGTGAATACTTTGTTTGGAAATTGATTAATTTCAGTGACAAATGCTTCTGAAAGTTGCTGTTTTTTCCGTCCTTTGTGGACATTGTGCAATTAGCATCATTTTTTTGTAAAATTGAGCCACAATTTTGACCATGTTTCCTGTCAGCTGTGATCATGTTTTTTGCTTCTTTGTTATTGTTTCATATGATTTCCTTCAATAAGAGAGTGACGTCCTTGATTTGAAAGACAGGACAAAGTGGAAGAAACTAATAAGAGAATTGTTAAGCATAAAGACAATGGCATTGATTCCTCAATCTAATTGTAATCAATTCTCAACTGGAATTATTTTTTATTTCCCATCCCTATGTGTGATAAGGGCTTGAACTTCATGTAAAGCAGGATCAAGTTAAATGGTTGTTGAAAGTGTTTGCTGTGGGATAAATTTACTGCATATTCCTTCATAATGTTATCATTTTTAATGTGAGGTCATGTCTACTCCCTAACAACACTTCCTGTTTTGCAAACTGTTATATATGGCTGCTGGAAAACCTTAAGTCAGTATACTTGTTTAATGTGTGTGTTCAGTTATAAAAAATGACTTGTATTTCATGCCAGAATTAAAGGAGGAGGAGGAAGAAATAACATACAATGTTTTTACACATCCACAAAATGCAGTCAGGGAAATGCTTACTCAATGCAGACTTTAAGGGATATTTCATTATTGCTGTATTTTTGATTGAATGAGGTACTTGATATTAATCAGTGAAGTGGATGAAAGGGTTCCCAGCAGGGCTGTACCTTGCTGTTGGTGTGTTCAGTTATTTTACATAATTGTGTAAGTTGAGTTGAATGTACGATCAGGAAAAAAAAAACATAGTGCTTTCATTTTCCTCCAGGAAGTCTTTGTGTTTGGCACTAATTTATGGCTATGTGTTCTTCCACCTGTGTGCATTTATACCGTCCACTAAATCTCATTTTGAATGATTTCTTCCTCTGGGTACTTTGGCTCATGAAGCTAACCTTGTGCATCCTCAGTAAAAAGGACATCATTGTCACTTTAGTCAAAATCACTCCTATTTGGTTCAATATTAGTTTCCTTTGCTGTTGGTGTGTCCTCCTGAGGCCATAGAGTAAAACAGTAGGCAAAATTAATGAACACAGGTGGAAGAACACATAGCCATTTACTGCATCTTAAAACAGTGCCAAACACAGAGACATCCTGGAGGAAAAATAAAGCGTTTCATGGCTTGTTTTATGTAAAACTCACACATTTATGTGAAATAACTGTACCCGCCAACAACAGTGTACCTTATTGGTCATCTCAGCTTATTCTTCTTGCTGGGAGCCCTTTCTGCTACTTCACTGACTACTGTCAAGTATCTTATACAACCCAACTTCAGAAATACTGAAATATCCCTTTAAATGGAAAACAGTGATGCTCAGTTTTTCCTCTGTGAAAATAAAAGTCCTCACAGATGTCAGAGTGGAAAAGAGGCCTGTTATCAAATCAACAGCTGCCCCCGTTCTGCTCCGTGTTTCCGACATCTGTAACTTTAGAACAATATCAAATAAAGGAAATGATCCCTCCTGATGACGCTGCAGTGTGTCGTGTCACTTGGATTACTAAAGCGTACATAAAACACATCACAACACACATGTGGTCCCTGAGCTCTGCTGCACAGTGGCCTGATCTCAGCTTCAGTCAAACAAACATCAAAGTGAAAGTCTAGACGACGTGAACCTCAGTGGAGGAAAGTCTGCTAACCTGAGACACACAAACACAGCGTCTTCTCTCCTGGAAGATGGAGGTCCATGTGTGTGTTTGTGTGTGCGATGTGGAACATGTCAGCCTTGGCGTGTCCCATGTGAAAGTCTGTGTGAAATCAGTGCAGCACTCAGATTTGTAGCAGGTACTCATGTCATTGTGGTGAGTCATGGCGTACAGACCCGGGGGATGCTGGAAGCTCTTCAAAGGTCGCTTGTTGCTGTTGTGCTGAAATGAGCTGAGAGGATCTGGATCTCACAGATGAAAGTGGAGGGGGGTGTGGTGGGACTGGTACACAGCATGGATCTGAGACAAGGAGATCTGGGCAACAAGATGTAGCACCCGCCTACAGCATGCTAACGTGTGTGTGCGTGGTTTGTGGCTGTTCAGGAGGGTACGGAGCCAAGATGTTGGCATGAGGGCCTTCTGCTGAATTAGCTGAGTGAGCAGGAGCGCCAGACCTGCAACAGTCTGAGAAAAGTAGAACGAAATGACCTATAAAATCAAGTTAATGTGAGAAAAGGATTCAAAGGAGTTTTATTTGTCATTCCAGTCTGCACTTACATGAGAAAAGAACAAAACTAGTTACTGAGGTCCAGGTATCAGCCATATATAAATATAAAAGCAATAAATAAGGCAGTAAGCAGCACAGTATAAAACAATAAAATTAAACAAAATAAAATACAAAATAAGGATATTTACAACCGTAATCTAATGCAAATAAAATCTAGATAAAAATAAGGATAATAGTATTAAAATGTTTTTACACATCACAAAGCACAGTAAGGGAGACGCTTACTCAACAGAGACTTTAGGGGTATTTCAGTATTGCTGAATTTTTGGTTGTATGAGGTTTATTAGTGAGTGAAGTGGCTGAAAGGGCGCCCATCAGGGCTGCATCCTTAAATATAAGGAGCTGAGATGACCCATAAGGTCCACTGCTGTTGGTGCGTACAGTTAATTCACGTAATTGTGTGAGTTGTGTTGAATGTACAATCAGATTATTCTTTACAGCACTAACCCTGGTTTAGTTAGCAATTTAGGCTTTTGGCTTGGAGCAGCAAGACCATGAACAGAATGCAGAGCCATTGAAAACATGACACCGAGCAGCATTGAACTGACCATTACCACAGAGTTGACCAGTCAACCAATCAGCACAGACTGGGCCCACATGGGAAAAGGAGGGCATTAAGTTACAGAGCACAGAAAGATGGAGGTTCCCTGTCAATGTACTGAGACAGAGAGGTAGCCCTTTTGACTCAGGTAGGAGTGGTGTTCTTGTGTTCTCATTCAAAGTGTAACATCTACTTGACCTCGTTCATATGAACCAAATAATCCCGTCTTTGTACTTTTGGGCCAAATTGTGATACACAGTATATCTTAGAATTTTATAGGAAAATGATATCAATGGAGTCATTTTGCAGACACCTCTACAACCAAAAATCTGCACCATGTCAGCCTTTTCACAACAATACTTAAAAATAAATGAGTTAGTGAAAAAAAATATCCTCCCAAATAAAAAATGAGGAAACCCTGATCGTTGTGATTAATCAATTTCAATGAATGGCATATTAAGCTCAATAAAGTATAATATGAGCTCTTTAAAGCATCAGACTTTTAGTTATTTTTAACATATGCCATCATTTTTCTGGGCACTAAGTTTTCTTTTTTTCTCCAACTGAACTTAAGTATATACTCCATCAGAAGAACCCATTTTGCTCTGTTTCTTGTTAAAACAATCAGCTATGGTTGATAAAAACACATCATATTTCACAGCCCTCCAGTGGAAGCTATATATTTACCCTTAATATTTTTATTAGAATTGTGATGTTTCATTTAATTCAGACATTATAATGTCAACATGAAAGTTAACTTAAGAAGAGGGATCTGAGAGTCAGATCAACAGGAAGTGTGCTCCAAAACATAATACTGTTTCAGCTGTAAATGAAAGACAAACTCCTGTATATCCTGTATAAATATTTGCTGTAGTCTATCAGGAAGCTTTCATGGCATATCAACTATATATTAGAGACATCCTGAATGCTAAAGCGACCACCTGGCCAAGTGCACAGCTGCACCGTGTGACACCGGCCTCGGCTCTGACTGCGTGACTGCAGAGCCCGCTGAGCTGTAATGAGGGGAATCCATCAACAAGGAGGCGAGGAGTCAGCACAGGAAGGAGCAGGTGCGACTGCATACTGTAACGCAGAAAACAGACTATTTTAGGGAATGTGCATATATTTAACCACAAGGAAGATGAAGAGGGAACAATTAAAGCAACTTAAAAAATTCTTCAGGGTGATTTTTCTCCTTGTAAAAATCCCTCAAGCATGAAATAAATGAATCGCTGACAAATTAGCAGATTAGATGATGAATAGAAGAACCCCCGGCTCAAAATCATTTCCTTACTTTAGTGCAACAATTTTCCAGGCGTTTTTTTTTCCCTCCATTTTTGCACGAATGGCAGTAACAAATGTGGAAAATTACGGGGTCCCCTCTCTCCTCCTGGCGTGGCTTCCCTCTATAGTCGGTCAGTCTAGCCTCATATATGTGGCCTAAACACAGTGTGTGTGTCTCCTAACAGCTGGGCTGGTCTTACTGAACCAAAGCACCATGGATGGCTGCTAATAACCCACCCTAATAATCCCCACATTACCCGATGCCTCTCAGTGCCATTAAAAAGCCATCCATTATGATGCCAACAGTCGCTGCCGTTGTGTCTGCAGTCCCAGAGGTGCGAGGTACCGCTGGATGTTGGCGGGCGGTGACGAAGGCTGGCTCCTGCCCTGGGGTGGTGATGCTGGCTGATTAAACAGGGTTTTTAGAGGTGAGGCTCAGACTGGAGTAGGGCTGGGATAAATGGACCAAAACACACATCTTCATCTTCCTTATTTGCTGGTGATACACTATGTGATTTAAAAAATGATTATACAATAGCAGAGTTACCAATAAATCAGTCAATCAATCTTTATTTGTACAGTGTCAATTCATAAAAAGTGTTTACTCTACAATAGAGCAGGTCAAAGCCACACTCTTCATTTTATAGATACACATACATTCATACAGATGCAGCCGCTTCAGTTTCCCCTCCAAACCAAATGCCATCCAAGTTCCATCCCCTTACCAGCCAACTTCCAGCCACTGGGAGTCTAAACAATGATTAATTTTCATGCTAAACAAAAATTTTATTTAAATATCCTATAAAATAGGGGGGTAAGGATTACATTATCACGTAAATGCATGGGATCTGGTTCCAACCAATAGGGTGGGCATGTCCAAGCACTTTCTGTCATGGATCAGCAAAGACTCTGCTAAGGAAACTGGGGGAAATTTAGGTGGCTCCATCTGTATACACATATATACAGAATTAAAATACACATACGCACATATACATACATGCAAACCCAGCATGAATGCACCATGAGCACAGCACTGGGCCAACCTACAGTGCAGTGAGTGCATCTATAGGAGGCTCACAGTAACAGTGGAGAGAAAAACCTGTTTAGCAGTTGGAGATCTTGAAGTGGAGCCAGTCTCATCTTGAACAGTCATCCAGAAAAGCTGTGTTGGAGGTGTGGGCAAAGACAAAGGGACTAAAGTAAGATTTGAAGGTAGGGACAGACCCATGGGACAATCAGAAATCTGACATCATAATTGTCTCTGCTGAATACATTTATGTGAGGTTGGCCTCTTGAGATGCAGCATCTCTTTTCAAAAGGGTCCTTATGTCTTTATGATGGTAAAGGTAGTTTTTTATGGAGGTATAATCAATAATAACCATGAAAAGAGTAATTAATCTAATAGAACTGATGATAAATGATGTATATTGTGTTGATAAAGGGGGGCAGAGACAAAGGGAGTAAAATGAGAATTTATGATAGTGATGGATTATGGGTGCCCAGACCATAAATCTGTCATAGTGAAATTTGTCTCAGCTGAATAGAAATCTATTAAAAGTTGGCCCCTTGACATGGGACATCATATTTTCAAAAGGGTCCTGACGTCTATATGGTTGTAAAGGTAGTTATGATGGTATAATCAACGAACATTGACATGATTTCAATGAAAATTGAGCCATTTTAATACCTAATTTAAACTATAGCACAAAAA
Organism: Cetoscarus ocellatus; assembly: GCA_037902135.1. Lineage (NCBI taxonomy): Eukaryota > Metazoa > Chordata > Actinopteri > Labriformes > Labridae > Cetoscarus > Cetoscarus ocellatus. The sequence continues at coordinate 351,394 of JBAMNC010001235.1, forward strand.
TAGATCATTGTACAGCCAATACTGACCTTTTTTTTTACAGGTAAATAAAGACAATCACATCTGTTTTTTTTTTTTTGTTGTTGTTTTTTTACTTTATAAACATCTATATATTCTGCCACCTCTTCCTTTATCTCACCAGAAAATACACCAACATATCCCAGAACTTTATTTATTTCCTTGCCCTTGAATGTGCCTTCCTCAGCAGGGCGTCTTGTTAATGAGGGCCGGTTGATCTGCTGGAGCTCCAGACTGGAACGATAGGAAACATACACACAGGCTGGGTGTTGCATTAGAAGACAACCACAGACACACACACCGAGTCTTCATGTTCATTTGATCTGTGGTCCATTTCCTCCTCACTGTGGAGCACAGAAAACCCACAGAGACAAAGAACAAAACGAGTAGCTGAACATTAAACACACTCAGTGGCTTCTATTAAAGTCACATCTTGTTAAATGAGTTTATGCTGCTTTAACAACATTCATATGAAGATGCAGAGAAGTTGTGTAGAAATGTTCTGCTCCACTGAAAAGTTCCTTAAACTTCAATTCTGCTAATGTTTGGTCCCAGATTAGGTCGGAGCTTAAAGATACCACGAGCTTTCCCCATCCACGTCTTGATTACACCGCTCTGAATGTAAGGTCTAATTGGACGCACGAAAGCGGCTTCCCCAGAGGACAACTGGGTATGCTCGGGGGACTTAAGGAACTTTACTGGAAACCATTAAGGAAACAAGACATTTCCGACCACAGGGAGCAAGAAAAATGGCTGAAAAATGTCAAGAAAGGGAGGGGAAAATGGGACGCTTCAGGCTTGGTCTGTTAAGGTCATGATTGTGGGTTGTGCGTTTGCAGGGGGAGCAGTGGCAGCGTTGTGTGTGCGTGTGAGAGGCCTCTTTGTACATGTCGCGTGCCAAATTACACATTGGCGTGGCAGCAGAAAGACACTTAACTGCTTTGACTCAGGTTATGTTATTTCACTCCCTCCTGAGTAATGGCTTAAAGCAGTTAGAAAACTCTGTCCTCCTACTTTAGAAAATCAGGCCTCAATAATCAATACGTTCTTTGTGAATAGGTTTTGACTTATTTAGGAAAAAGAGCTCTGGCTGTGCCATAAGATAGTTAAAACATGAAATTTTTAAAGGTATGCCCAACATTTTTCGTGTTTTCATGTCTTGCCTCACTCCCAAGTCCATGACAGGCAGATAGACACCATTCTTTCGACTGTGCATGCAGTAACAAGGAAGTGACGAGCAGAGCTTGCCGAGAGCTAATTAGCTTAGCTCAAACACTGGGAGTCAATGAGTAGCGTTAGCCCGCCTCTGGCTACAGTCATCAGGTAAACTCTTCAGCATGGCTAAACAGTCCTGTGTGCTTGTTGTGACTCATTTTTTTACTGTGTTATGTTATGGTATCTGTTTTTAGACTGAGATTAGCACTTTACTGATTTTCAAAAGAAATACATACCAAACTAAACCACAGGGCACATTTGCAAACCACCACAAACGTGCTTTGTGGAAGAAAACCAAACCAAGTGAGACTTTATATGTGAAGTTGACTGTAATCAAACTGGATTTTGGTCAGAGTAATATTGTTTGTCATAGTTAAATCTTGTCTGTTCACTCCTCGGTATTCATTTTAATTGACTTTTTATTTAATTTAGGCAAAGTGAAGATGGAAATGTAATGCAGACGAGGTCAAGACTCATTGATGTGAGTGTCTGCTGAGCCGAGGAAGCTGGACAGCATTTTTGTGGGTCCACCAACCAGACCACTTCTGCACAAACTGGGGCTCCAAACGATGTTGCCAACTCCATATGTCAGCACCTGGCATGGAGTATATTTGGCTTCACTTTTGTACAACTGGGGGAAATGGCAGCACATGGTCCATATTTATGTATAATAATTGTTTGCCCCAGATGGTGCCTGCTTCAATCTTCAAAAACCTCTGTGTTTTCAGCATGCAGGGGGCAAATTGAGGACAATAAACAGTCACAGCCTTCTGGAACAAAAAAGGTTTGAATGTGAAGCCCACCACAGTCCTCATGTCACTTTAAGCTCCCTACAAGCTGACAAATGAAAAGTCTTCATCAGGGATTTGGAGCAACAAAGCGGCTGAATGGTGGGGAATCTGTTTTACCACATGGAAGTGATTCATCATCTCTTCCTGGAATATTTACTGAATGTTTATGTGGATTATTCTGAGCATGTCCAAGAGCTCATCCCCACAGTGATGTCTGGTCACATGGCAGATAAACCACTCAGTCATTAATATATTTATGAAGAAAAATCTGTGTGAAAGTTACATCCGTCTGCAAACTCCTTCAAACTACACCCCTCGTTCAGGTCTTCCCAGCCCCCCTCCCCTCAGGTTCCCCCTTATAAATGCACCGCCCCGTATCCAAACACAGTTAAGACCCATAAAGCCCTGCATAATATTTTGATATCTGTCATCCAGTACTGCTCAGGGGGAGCCAGAGGCAGAGGAAGTCACCTTCAGTTGTGGTATCCACTCTCATCATAACTCACAGGCTCCATTTTCTCAGGGGGGGGGGGCTGTTTGTTGTGATGTCTTGTGGCACCAAAGCAAACAGACATAGAGTCCGCATGAGGTCTGAGGGTTTGCTGGATTTGTTTAGTCTTGGTGGGCAGAACACAAGAGAGATTTTAGCTGAAGTTTGGATGTTTGCTTGTTGCTCTTCACAGCGGTCGACTCTGATAAAAGTTATGTGACTGATGACATATTTGATGTCAAGTTTATTAAAACTTTGGGTTTTAGTTTGGTGTTCATCAGTAACTGGAAACCCAGGAGGACAATGACACAGTTTTACCGCTGTGTTCACATGTTTCTACAATCAGCTCAGCGAGGTTTCACCAAACAATTAAATCTCTGATGTTTCTTACCTAACCTGACACACCAGATTGACTGTTCAAAATATTTCACTAATCCATCCAAAATGAAGCCCATAGAAAGTGTTCGGGGAGGGAAGAGCATTTCAGAAGCATATCCAGCAGGTGATTGGACGATCGTTCCATCAGTCAACATTCATTAAGGGCCAATCAGATAATAAAGTAGGCGGGTGCTACTGCGTTACATAATGTGAGCCACTTCGTAAAACAAACTCTTCTAAACATGTCGCAAGTAGAGCAAATTATCCTTATTATAGAGAGGTTTGCAGTGTTGATATTTGTTTTTCATTTAAAAAAAGAAATGCAGTCACAATCTGATAAACTGCTACAGAAGCTGTTAGCATCTATGCTAATCCCTATAAGTGCGGTCACTTCCTGCTGTGGTCTTGCTCATCTCTCCCGCCTCTTCCTGCTCTAAAGGACTCTAATTGGGCCGTCCCACTTTGGGCCGAGCACAGTTGTTGTAGATTGGAGTTTGGCAAGATGGATCTGCCTGATTACAGACAGGTTATTTCTTTCCTGCCACATCAGAGTTGTTTCTCCATTTCACCAAATGACACACTGACATTCAGATATAAGATTTGGTTAAAGCAATACCCTGGGCTCTGTTTTGAAGTTAAAAAGTTTTACCTCCTTAAATATCTTTACAACCATATAGACATGAGGACCCTTTTGAAAATGAGATGCCACATCCCAAGGGGCTGGCGCTTATAAATTTATATCCAGCAGAGACAAATATGACGAGGACAGATTTATGATTGGCCCATGGATCCTACTTTAGTCCCTTTGTCTCTGCTAACCCCTCTTCCTTCACCCACTCCCCCAACACAGCTTCAGTGGATGGCTGTTCAATATGAGCTCAAGATCTCCAACTGCTAAACAGGTTTTTCCCTCCACTGTGAGCCTCCTATAGATGCACTGCACTGTAGGTTGGCCCAGTGCTGCACTCATGATGAATTCATGTTGGGTTCAGATCTATGTATATGTATGTGTATTTTATATGTGTATATATGTGTATCTATGAAAACCTTGTCTTCAGCCTGCTCTATTGTAAAGTGTCTTGAGATAACACTTGTTATGAATTGGCACAATACACAGTAAGTGGTTGTTGATTTATTTATTGACTGAAGAAAGGGCTATGATTGGACAGAAGGGGGTTAAACATCCTTCATCCTTATTTAGAGGTAACTATGAATGCAAGTTATTACCAGATAACTATGATTTAAGGCAGTCAATCCCGAGGGTCACATCAGGCCCCCAAATCTTTCCAACCAGCCCCCTGAATGTCATCAAATGCCAAACATATAACAAGAAAGTAATCGTGGTTTTAATCGTGTATTTTTTTTCTTTTAAAATTCTACAACTGTTTATAAAACATGAGAACAATCAAGATTGAATCAATTCAATAAAAACTTCATGTTTTATTTATTAAACAAAAATGTACTCGTCAGGTTGAGCCAATATTCAATCAGGACTTTGATTATACTAAAACCAAATCCAGTGATGGATCAGCATGAACTTTGTTTATTTTGTTCCTCTTTGTTTCTGTTTTAACTTTATCTGAGTCACTCTAACTGTGGTTGTTTTAGTCATTAGTTGAGTTATTGCCATTTTTCTCCGCCAAGTAGGTTATGTTTTTGCTGGTGTCTGGTTGTAAAAAGAAAACTCAAAGTCCATAACAGATTCTGATGAAATTTTCAGGGAATGTCGGTCATGGCACAAGGAAGAAGTGAGTCGTGTTTGGGGATGACCCAAGAGGAGATTGAGATCTGGGAATTTTATAAAACGCTTGTTAACATTGTGCAAAAGGGCAGTTTTTTAGAGCTAATGATCTGACTTGAGTCCAAATACTTGACTGATTATTCCCTGGCGGGGGTGGTTGCCTTCTGAACACTGTGCATCATGTTTTGGAGAGTTTATAATGTTATTTATGTGTTATTTTAGTTTGTATGTGTTGACTTGGGTAGTTCCAGTTGAGGGTCCAAAAAGTTGTCAAACAGGAAAGTAACGGTCCCTAGAATAAGTACCGTAAGTACAGTAGGGGTGGTAGGATCTGATATCACTTTGAAAGGTTAAGAATTGCATACAGTTTTGAAAACACTGAACATTTGTAAACAATATAAAGTTAATCAGAGTCAAATATTTTAATCATTTAAATTTACTTCAATATATTCGAAACTCTGCCCCAAGCTTCTGTCAAGGAAAACCTGACCCTTGTACAAATGTAGTGGATGATCCCTGGTTTAAGGTAGTTTCTCTAGAGTTGTTAAATTTGTGTTTAAATTAGATATTTTTTTCATTCTGAGACAAGAAAATCAATATAATCAAAATACGATTTAATAAAAAAAAAAACTTAATCTATCTGTAAGACTCACATATGTGAGAGATGAATTGAAAAACAGGAAATCACCCAATTCTGGCCATCTGGGACTTAATTTTTCTTTTCTTTTCCTTTTTTCTGCATCAGTGGTTACAAAACAGATACCATTATTCTTTATTTTTTTCTGGTACCCAAGTTAAAATTTCTGCAACCCTTATACTCTTCTATGTTGGCTATTTTACACTTAATGTGCATTTAACTCAGAAGATGAAGATTGTGCTGCTTTGAAAATTCTTAAATAATTGTGACCAAAACCATATTTGGAAAACTTAAGTTCATTGTTAAACAAGTGAGAATGGATGAATTATGTCCTTTTTGGCTTTTCATTTCAATCAAGTTAGTTTGTTTATGAAACTAATTTAATTTCCCCCAAGGCTGGACATGGTTGTCACATTGCATTAAGAAGCTTCATGGTCTGAATCTTTGGAGTCTGCGTGTTCTCCCTGTGTATGTGTGTTTTTTTCCCCAGGTATTCTGGTTTCCTCTCATGGACCAAAAATATGTTCCTAACTGGAGACTCTGAATCTCACTTTGGTGTGAGTTTGTGTGGTCATGGCTGTCTGTCACTCAGTGTCAGCCCTGTGATTAGCTGGCGAGTGGACCTGCATGAACACCTGTGGACCTACTGCAGTCGTAGTGCTTTTGTTCTCTGTATCATCACTCAGTATGTCTCTCGTCCAATCAGACTGCCTGGTCAGAACCACATGATGACAGTTATCACGGCAGAGGAGTTTTAATGACTGTGACACCCTTGAGCTCCCTCTGCAGGGATGATCAGTTCAGTAATGAGATCCTCACAGGAGGGAGGAGGGCTGTGAGTGTAAGGCTGAGATGAGTATGTACAGTATGTTTTGGGGTGAGGATGGTGCTGGAGGGGCGGCTGAAAGCTGATACCCTGACAAGCAGTGTTTATGGGAGGAGAATACCAAGGACAACTGTAGGCCACCTTGGATTTGAGATGGACTGGGAGAAAGAGGAGAAGGGAGGCAGAGGTGTGTGTGAGAGTGAAAGTGAGAGGAAGGCGGAAGTCCAGATCCAGGCGGGAAGACGTGACAGGGACATGAGGATCTGTCTCGGAGTAACACGGATCTTGACCCTGAGGTCAGAAACACTGAAGTGTTGTAGAGACAGAATATAGTAGGAGACAGCCACAGAGGGACGAGGTCTGAGGACATAAAAACTCTGTTGGCATCAGGCTGAAACATGCACAGTATGTGGAGGAAATCTGTTTAGCACAGTGTATGACAAATTTATTAGATCACCACCCAAAGTAAGGTTTGTGGCACGGCTGCCCTAAATTAACAGCATTGATGATTACTGATGTTGTTTTTTATGTTTCTGTGATGGTTAATACACCAGTATATGGAAGCTCTTGGAATGAAGTGATGGTTTTAAAGCTTAAATATAATTATTATTGTTAACCATAAATCTCCATACAAGAAAAAAAGAAAGTAACGAATACTTGTATTTCTTGATTAAGATGTCAGACTATAGTTATTTATTTCATTACTTAACAGAAAAATCAGTTTTAGTGGTTGAATGTTTTGCTTCATTAGTTTCTGACTCCTCAGGTGAATGACGTGAGCGACTCAAGTTTTGGTCTAAAAGGTGAATTCAGTTTGAAATTCCTCACTCCTGCTCAAAATGGTGAAACATGGAGAGCTCTGTCCACACAGAGATAAAAACATTTTCATTTTTAAAACGTTCTCTTTAAAGACAGCATCCTTTTAAGAACTGTTTCCGTCCACATTAAAATGCTTAAAACGCTGCTGTAGTACATATGCCAGGCCTGTAAGTGGCACAGTGACGCTGCTGCAGACATACACCAAAACCAGAGTAGAAGACATACATGGAGCATACGCATACATCATGAGACATGTAAACAAACTCTAACATTTGCTGTCCTCATGTCCATTTGTTGCCCACAGTTATTGTACAAAAGCAGAAGATTTTAAAGCAAAAACAAGTTCAGCAGCTTCTGTAAGACGAACGCGACACAGTGTTCCCACACAGTTTCTGTTGTCGGGGTTCGAACATGTGGTATAAGGGAGAGACAGGGCTGTGACGTCATCATTTCTGAAAATATCTGTATGAGCTGAGAAATGAGGGTGGCATTTTCAGATTTGTCCACTCTGGGGCCGTCTTCAAAAATGTGTAATTTCAGGCACCTGAAACGGCATATCCGTGTGGACATGAAAACACCTAGAGGAATAAAAACTGGTGCGGAAATGCCTGAATTTGTCTCTGTGTGGACAGCCCCTGAGACAAATAGGATAAGACAGGAGAAGACGAGGTAAGACAGGCACATCATGTAATTATAAGGCAGCTCGATTTAGGACAATTAAGCAGTATTTTTAATTACCTCTATCTTAAGGTTGATTTTTGTGTCTGATTAAAATTATTTTCAGAATGGATGCAAGTAATTAAATAAATAAATAAGAAATATGAATGCAGAACCTTGAAGGAGCCGACTGTGCAGTAACATAATGTTTGAAAAGCAAATTTAAGAGATGCAACTGAAAAAATGATTTTAAAAAAATGTTAGAAAAACTAACAGAACAGCCCAGCAAATATGCAAAAAACAGTCAAATGTTTGGAATAGTAACGGTGCAAGAAACTACAAAAATAGTGATAATGAACATAATAAAAATTATTATATCTGCAAAATAGCAGTGTCTTGCCTATCACTGCTAACCTTTAATAACAAAAATGACAAATATCAGGTGCCCAGGATTTATATCTTTGTTTTTGTCTTACAAACAGGTTTCAGTTTCATTTGATTTGTAAGAGACTCAATGAAAGTTCCTGATTCTGGTTCTGTGGTAGCCATTTGTTTGGAAAAATAAATGAATATAGTATCATAGTTTAGCTAATAAGTATTAGAACATGGTTCCTGCTCCATGTCACTCAGCCCTAGTTTGTACCTTATTAAACCATCAGTGTCTGCCTCTTCTTCATCCTTCATTGGCTGAATGCGTGCCACGCCAGCATGCCTGCACAGAAAATGTGAATGGGTATGTGTTAGGGTCAGGGGTCTCCTGTGTTGGAGTACCAGTGGCAGATTTATGAGCCCACCAACCTGAAGGCTGGAGGTCACACACTGACTCTGTTACACGCCTAAGCTAACACACACTCACACAAGCACGACACGGTGGCATCACACTGAATACCAGCCTGCCGATGCCAGGTCATGGGTGCTGAGCTCTGGGTAATAGATAAAACAGGGAATGAGGCTTGACTGACAAAATGCCAGTGTGTGTGCACAACTGAGTGAGACCCCCATCTGGCCCCAGGGGTAAAACATATAATGTGTGATTAAGATGGAGGACTGGGACATTGATCAGGGAAGAACAAGCTGTGGATCAGGGATGAAAGAAAAAAGTCGGATCGCGTTGCTCTCGATCATTAATATCTATCATGGGGAATACGGAGCTTTAAACGGGGAAACGTGGGAGAGTTTCTCGGGGTCACGCTGCTGCCCCTCGCCTCCTTTCTACATTCATTCATTACTTTGCTCCTTTTAGCTGTCATTCTGTAAGGAGAGCTTTATCTCCTGTGGTGTTGTTGTGCAATCCAAACCTGCAGAGAGATGTTTACATCAGTCGGGTTACAAAGGGGTCGAAAATTTCTGGAAGCTCTCCATGAGAAGTTAAAATGGGAAATTTTGGAAATATTCCAAATTGGAAACTTTCCATGGGAATTATGGGAATTATCTGGCAATTGGGAGTCATCTAAACAAATTGTATCATATACAAATATAAATGAAAACATTTTGTTTAGTCAAAGGCAATAATACAATTACAAACACAAGATTTAAACATTAAATTTATTTGTAGGTAGAACTTTATCAACTCTTAAGTATTGAACAATCAATCTTAACTTCACTTTATGTCCACAGGCTCAAATGTGTGGCTTTATTAGTCCAGGGGTCTAGAACCATCTGTGCATGTGATGGAGGAGCATGGTGCATGTAGGGGACGTGGTCTCAATACCCCTGCAGTAAGCAGTGTGCTATGTGCATGTGAATGAAGAATAGCAGATATTCTCAAGTATATCTGCATGAAATCTGGTTGTTTCAGTCAAGATTATGCTAAAATATCTTTTCCCAAATCATTTTTAAAATCCCTATCAAGGGCCATCATTCTTCTTTTTTTTAATTCCAAGATTATTCTCAAAAGTTTCCAACTTTAAAAACTCACAGAATTTTTCAATCCTAGCTCCAACCCATACTGATGCAGCAAACTGCCTGCTTCAAGCCTCAAACAACTATGACAGCAGGCAGCGGTTCTCTCGTGAGCAGCATGAAGGTTATATAGCACTAGTTCACACACCAGCCTTGGCTAAAAAGAAGCTCGTAAGCCTAACCTAGTGCTGCCTGAAATGATGGCTGAAGCTAAAAGATGGAGGAGGATGTTGACTGGTGAAGATGAAAAAAAAGGAATTGAGACTGAATGAGCAAGAGACCTTTAAGGTTTTACTGGAAGGCCTGTATGTGCAAAGTTGTCTTTTTTTCCAAGCAGAAACTGTTTATTCAAATAGATTTTTTGGTATTTCACAGTTTGACAAAGAAGTAAATAATGTGGCGGGCCAGCCTTTAATTTTTTAATTCCAAGTTTATTCCTGTTTATTCCTATAAATGAAGGTTTCCAACTTTGAAAATTCCTGGAATTTTGCAAAGCCCCTACATCAGTCCAGGGTTTAACCAGATGAAAATATTTGGAACCTTTTTTAACCACTTTTTAACCACTTCATGTGGTTCTTAACCACTTAAATGCCTTTGCTGGACAGTGCTGAGAATGAGGATGAAAAAAAAGGAAGAATGAAATGTGGGAAAGGTTTAGAGTTGAATTGTGGCCAATTGTGAGGCCATAATGATGAGAATTATGTAAATTATGGTCTAAATAACATTATACTGTTTTACTGTCTCTTTTCTTCCTAAATAAATTTAATATATTTCTTGATATATTTCTGTATAGATGCAGAGATGAGCCATTACAGCGGCTAATGTTGAGGCAAATGTACCGCAGACAGCTGCACTTAAAAAATCCCAAACTGTTCCTTTAAATCCACTTATATAACTGATGTTTTTGCATTTACTCAGACAGAAAGAAGAATCCCAGTTATGGGCCTGTTCTCAGTTGGACGTGCATGTTAACAAGTCAAAGCTTTCAGTATGGAAGTGCAGGCAGGGTGCTATAGAACAGGAGGCTTGCCTATTTTTTTTTCCAACAGTCAGTATGCAATTCTCAGCCAAAACAGACAGAAAATGACAAATGTTTATTGTTAGCATATAAGGCTTACCAGTAGTACTCGTGATCATTTTTACGTCCACGAGTCCTAGTGACACTTTTTGCTGCACTAGTTGATCAAAATGAGTACATGTGCTCCAACTTTGAGTACTAGTATAGCTGAACTACAGTTGATATCACTGATATGAATTTTATTCCCAAACAGCTTTCCATAGCAGGACATTCTTGCACCTGGCGTGAATAAAATGCTTTCCAGCGTGAAATGTGCATGACAGTTATTTTCCTGCGTTCAAAGCTAAGCCAATACCTGTCCAGCTTCACCTTAAAACTTAAGCATGTTGCTAATCCCAGACTGAAGTAAATCAAAATATTTCCTGCACATGTTGAGTTATTATATTCACACAGGACACGTGTGTTACCCAGACTGCAAATATGTTCGGACCGATTGCCAGTTGTTCACACTTTCATCAGGCGTGTTTAAAAGTGTCTGCTGTTCATCCTCTCTCCTCTGTCATAACAGATACTTAATGTTTGCCCCGCTCCTCATCTGCTGTAACCTCTGACATCTTAAAGAGATGAGGAGAACATCCTCACAGCTCCCTGCCAACATCTTGGTCTGGTGTTCATTAAAGCAAGCAGAGTGATATTAAATATTTAGCCTGAAACATTTGCTCCCTAATTCCTGCAACAAGGGATGTGTTAACAAAGGGGCATTGGAAATGATTTTAACAAGAGGTGGACTGGGAGAGAAGTGAGGGACTCTATCTGGTTCAGTCTGAGGCCAGATTGGCTCGACTACAGTCAGGTGCATGCAGACAAAGCCCCCATTGTAGTAAAACCCCCAGATAGTTAGTTAAACCATAAACCTCCGCTGACCGATTTATGAGGCAGCCCCCATCCCGAGAATAAAAATATGAACGATTTTGAAAGTGCAGCGGGTGGCAGGAGCCCTAAATCACTCTCCAAGAGACCACAAAATGTATTTCTTGTACTGATGTATCATTTTACCCTCAACACCCGTCGATCTGGGACTTTGGCTCGGTCTGAGAGGATCTGTTTTTTAGAAGGCGGTTACGACCACAAGAGTTTTTACTCCTTGGCCTGGCAGAAACAGCAGAAACCTAAAGCCTGTCCTGGAGTCTATCTGAGAGCATTCAGAAGGGTATCTCATGCTTCAGGTTTGATTCAGCGCCAGTGCCTGTTAAATCATTTCTGCTGATATGCTCTCTCTGAACAGACAAATTAAGACGTAAAGTCCACTTTCGCTCTGCCATTAATCAGCTCTGTTGTTGGCGAGCTGAAGGATCAGAGATTTCGGTCCAGCAGCAGCTGAGGAAGCTTGGAGGGATCCAGGTACAGCAGGGGAGCTGGAGTCCGCTGCGATCCTATCAGGTGTCGATAGTTGAAGAAATATCACACCAGAGGGAGAACATTTGTCCTGACGATCAGCATGATTGTGATGTGAGCATGGGTAGGAGGCCTAGTGTGTTGCTCAAGTGTGATTTTGATTTATATAACATTTATATAAATGCAGCAAATTGAAGAAAAGTGATTAATATCAGCAGATGATCGTCATATTTTATGTTTTGGTTCCAACACAACTAGCTCTGCAGTTTTACTGGTACTTGACTTTACAAAACTTATTTCATGCTTGCTGTATTTATTTTCTTCTATTTTATTTTGTTATTATTATTTGTTCTTATTTATATTATTATAACACTTTTTTATATTATTTGTGTGGAGTGTTATGAAGTCACAGATATGCCTGCTGTTTATTTCTGTTTTCTATGCTGTCTTGTCGTTTGGAAGGCGCACTGTGTGTTTTGCTCAAACTTTAAAATTTCAATAAAATGTGTTTTGTTTTGTTTTTTAAAACTTATTTCTTTAGATATTTTTGGAGCTTCTTTGGCCTTTTTTGATAGAGGAGAGGCAGTTTACTGACACAGATCTGGACCAGGTCCGCCTTCAAGGCAAGAGCCTCAATATACGATAAGTGCATTGCTGCAGCCCACTTTCCCATCGCAGTGTCTCTATTTTGTACATGTGTAGATCTTTTACATGTTCATGAACAGCCTGATTTTATGGGGATTGGCTGGATGCAAAACAATCACCAGGGTATGTTGGCTGGTGCTGGCTATCAGGTTGTTTTTGCAGTGATCAAGACCATGTATAATGATTATGTGGATCTCTCTGGTTAAGTGATGTTGCTTAAAAAGTGTTAGCACTGATGAGCAGGAGCATATTGACTGAATTTTAGCTCTCAGCCACTATTACTACATTTTTAGACCACATTTAAAGGCATTAACACAGAAAAAAAAAATCCATTTTGGGCATTCAGACACCAAGTTTACTGCATTTAAAAAGCCCATCTCATGCTTTTTTTGCTTTTTATACGCCCTTAAGTATTTTTAACATGTCTACTTGTGAGGACACATGTAAACGTGATAGAGCACTTGTATGAAAATAACGGAGTCTGTGGCATCAGGACTTCTCTCCTTATCCACCCTCCCACTTTTTTATGGTGCTGGCCTTTGCCGAATAACATCTCATTCCCCCCGTCCCCACGAACAGACCTACCAGTGTGACATCCTACCATTGTGTCATCACCAGTTTTAGCCCCTCAGCTCAGGCAGCAAACCTAATGTAGAACAGAGATGGGAGAATGAGTTCAGTTGCTGACAACACAGTGCTGAGCATCACTGAACAATTATAACAGAGTTGACCTGACAACCAATCAGAGCGTACTGGGCCCATGTGGAAGGAGGCCTTAAAGGGACAGGAGCTCTGGCATGCATGAACTGTCACTGTGACAGAAACAGGTTCATTTTAGTGAACTGAGGGCTTCGTGCTCTTGAAAAACTTTCATTATTGGTGATGAGTTTGGAAATATGTAGTGGAAAAACTGCATCATGCATCCTTAGTACTGCTCTGTTTATACTATCACAATATCTCGTGTTGTATCTTTGACACCCAAGTGTAGCAACATGTATTGTATTACCAGATTCTTGTTGATACACACCCCTATGAGTGAATGATGATGTGCTGTTTGAGCCTTTAAACAACACATGGCTTACATTTTTCACATTTTTGTTGTCATTGATTGATCGACTTTAAAAACTAATCAGTCCAAATGAAGAATTGTTTTGGAGCTGAGAGGCTGTCTCCTGTTACTGAGCTGAGTCATGTGATCTGGATCACTAAAAAGCTGGAATCCCCATCAAACTGAAAAATTAATGTTTTATGGCAAACTTTTGCAGATTTACATCATCTGACTGGACGGTGTTCACTGCTTGTTAATCTGTTTCAATGTTTGATATAAAAACAGTTAGACTCCGGGGCTCTAATGCCAATATAAACACAAGGTAGCGTAAGAAAAAAAAAAAAAAAAAACGATCCCGTCAGAGTGTAAACACGAGTCTGAAGGTGACATGACTGACTCTGGATGAGGCGTTAGATGAGTGTGTGATGAGTGATATGAGCTGAGCGATGACCGGTCCACTGCTCTCTCTGCAGCTGCGGTCCCCCTATCTTTTTCCTACGTGCTCCAGCACGACCCCTCACAAGGTCACAAGCTAGAGCGCTGATGTAGAGATGTGATTGGTGGACAACGATGAATGGCACATAGCTCTGTCATGAGCTCCCAGCTGTGTTTGACTTTCATTACTCCACATGAAGCCTATCAGACATATCAGCTGTGTCAGCCGTCCATGTCAGCTGCAGCTGTCACAAACACACTCACACAGACACACACACAGACACACAAAACAAACACAAATATACTTTTTTCATATTAACCTTTACATTACATGTATCATATTAATGTTATTTTATTAAGATTTATTGAAAGTATTGGCACCTGTTGGATGCCAAGGACACAAAGCTGGAAGTCTTCAACATGTGAGACTGAGTTATTTATTGACCGTTGTTAATTTAAAACATAAAAAGGGATGACAGTCCTTATTCAAGACTGTTTACACTACACACCCCTGCAGAAACATATCGTTTACATGAAGGAAATGTCTTCAAAATAACATGTAATGTATATATTTCATTTCGGAGCATTCAAACTTTTTGAAAAAAAAAAAAACTCTGATACCACAGCAACACAATTGGGAGTCCTAAACACCAAACCAGGTTTTTTAATAAAAGAAATTAAAGAAAAACTTGCGTACACTTTCTAAATTTCGCAAACAAGGGAAACATTTTAATTTGTAGTTGGAAGTGGCAAAGTAAAGCCTACTTGCCCAAATGTTAGCAACATATCTGCATAATTTACTGATCTGTGATCTAAAACTACAGAAACTACAGATGCACAATATTACTGGTATGATATCAATATTGGCAGATATTGGCCTGCAGATCCAGCCTCTTCAATTTTCCCCTCCCAGCTACTGGAAGCCTCCTGACCTCTCTGGGGTCGTGCTTGAAATCCTCTGAAAACACATTCATGCATTTGCAGGGTGTCTCAATGAGATGCTGCTTTTCACAGTCTCAACCTTTTCCTTGGTCAGTAAATGAGCTGCCAAATCAGCTAAGAGCAAACTTGACACCACAGATTCACCCAAATATGGCCTAGAGTATACAATCTATGACTGTCAAGGACCAGCCAAGACCCTATCCAGGAATGTGGGGAAGTTTTAAGTGCCTGCTTCGGTAAATGATTTTTTTATCTGTGTTTGCAGATACTGAAACTCTCTGCCAATATTTAGGGCCAATATGTTGGCCATTTACTCTTCAGGTGGTCCTCACACATACTGTATTTTTATGAGTCCAGTCAACAGTATGTTGGCAAAACTTGCAGAAGATTTGATCGCCTGACACATAATAATCGTTAGGAAACTGTTCTGCCCCGTACTTTGGAGTTAGCCGTGAGTTTCGTAGCTTCTTTGGCTTAGCCGGTGTCTCAGACGACCACTTCAACATGGTTGCTTTGTCAATGAGGGTGGAAGGAGGGGGAGGGGAAGTTTTATTCCAAGAAAAACCTGTTACGTAAAATGTCGGCCATTTCCGTGATACTCCACGTTTATATTGAAGTCAGCTTTTAATGTCCAATTCTGTGATTCCATCCGCAATTCCATGATCACAGATTTTTAGGGCCCTATACTAGCGTTGCAGTACACTGTCACCATAGAGCTTAAAACTGTAGATGTATGGTTTTAAGTCCATACACCCAAAGTATGACATGAACGTATGAATGTAAACCCACAACAGGCTGTAACATCACACTCTCCTACTCCATCAACAACTGTGTTAAAGGCTCGACAGCCATCCCAGACACGCTCTGACCCCACAACCGGAGCAGCTGATTGGACCTAATATGGAAGCCACCAATGGGATTAGGTGACTCATGACCTCCTACCATAAAGTTCACTCTGGGGCAAGTCTGCACCTGCCACAGGAGCAGCTTGACAACACACTCACACAAACACACACTGTTGTGGCCCCTTCAATCACGCAGCATTGAGGGGGAACAGGGGTAAAGTTTCATCAGTAACATCACAGGGCAGAGAGACACTTAGAGATCAGCGTGTCTGAAATGATATCCTCCTGACACTCACCTGCGTTTGAGTGACTCTGAAATAACCACATGATCATGTTTTAAAGGAGCTGTTAAAAAACATCGTTTAAGGCCCCTGGAGTTAAAGAGTGACATCGCAGGACAAACGCTGACGTAAGTGAGACACCGAGTTCATGTTCAAACAGGTCACAGCAGCTGCTCCGATGACATGATGCTCTCTGCTTTATTAATCGTTGGACATGGTGATGATGTCATTTTGGCAATCATAATTTCTATTTATTAGAAAGAATCAAATTGCAAAAAATAAAGAAGAAATGTGAAGCTCTTTGTAACTCAAGGATGTCAGAACTATGATCTGTGAACAACTGCAGTCCATAGGCCATTCTTTATCAGCAAATCCCACAGATAAAATGAAAACATGGCCCATATTTATAGAAGCCAGCCTGTAGACATATTTTTAGACATATTTTTATTTATATATATATTTTATGTCTACCTTTTTTTATATATATCTTTTTATCTGTTTTACAAACTCTTGCTGCAATCTTAATTTCCCTGAGGGAGTCCTCCAAAGGATCTGTCTAATCTAATTTAATATTTGTGCATAATGCTTTTGCTTGACCATCAAATAAAGACAAATGGATTCCACTAACAAAAATGATTTTTTCAGTTTCCTGAGTTGTTTACCTGGCATTGAGCTCAGATTTCCAAATTAAACTGCACTACAAGTCTTGGAGTGTAAACATTGATAAAAGGTTACTCTGCCAACTACTGGTGGGACATGTACACAATAACATTTTTGGTAATTTTTTTGGCTCTGTGTGCTTGGAAGTTGCCATCAAAAAGTTATCATTTAACTGAGGCAACAAAATTAAAAAAAAAAGCCCCTGTCATGTTTAGGGTTGTAATGATTCATCGATCCTGAGTGATTCATCGATTGGTTACGCAACCATCCAATCAAATCGATAGAAACTTAAAACATCGATCGACATCGTTATCTTTAAGATACGCCTTTATTTTGAAATTCCGACCGGATATCCATTTCACAGTTTCCGCCCAAGTGCGCCTCGTTCTGGAGTTTCCAGGGCTCGTATTCAGCATGTGACACACGCATTTGAACCTTTTCACTCTCTCACACGCCACACCTGGTATTTCTCACGCATTAAAATTTATTATGTAGCGCCCACCGAGTAACACCGTTATATGTGCTTTGGAACGTGTAGCAAGAGGCTCTGAGCATCATAGCGCTCAAGGGAGCTTGACATGTCAAGCTCCCTATTTCCTGATTGGCTGATATGTATATCAGCCAATCAGAAAAAAGCACTGCTGTATCCGGGTGAGATATGGTAGATCTGACCGCAGAGGATGCACACTGCATGCACACAACGGGAGTGCCTAATGACACGAGTACAGTAAGTTATTACATCATTTGATTCTGTAACACACTGATTAATAAAAGTACTTATTGAACAATAGGAAACAATGAGAGCTTATTCTTATTCTTCCTCCACACCTACCATTGAACAGTAAAGCAAAGTCTAATCACACTGACATACAAACATGACGAAATCATCAATGTTGAGTTAAGTTAAAAGTTCTACTTTGAACATGAGAAATGTTTGGCTTTAATTAAAGCCAAAATTGCACGTTTAGTTTGAAAGAGGATGGTCAAATGTTGGAGGTCAATAATAATAAAACTAAAATAAGAATACAATAATCTGTATTATTATTTTGCATCATTACTTGATATAGTATACCAAGATCACAAAGTAACAATAACACCCATTAGGTAATTGTGGGGGCAAAAAAAGCACTGGACTACTAATTAACCCAATTTTAATTTTAAAAGATGATTAGATCATATAGATGGTTATAATCCTCTATAAACTATCATACCCAAAGGTCAGCACATCGTTTCACATTTCAGTAACAAAATTGTCAAAACATCAAATTGAGTTATATTTCTTTCTTGCTTTAGGTGAAATGTAGCTGATTGTGTTAAATGTGTACATAATATCATCTTAAGTTAATCAAAGGCCCCTGTATTGAATCAAATCTTGGCAGACTTTGTGATATTGGCAAATATCGTATCATCGTCCAAAGAATCCGTATTGTATTGTATCGTATCATATCGTATCGTATCGTATCGTATCATCCTTGAAACTGGTGATTTACACCCCTAGGCATGTTACCAGGGGGCAGCATGGTGGTGCAGCAGGTAGTGCATGTGCTCTCCTCAGAAGGTCGCCGGTTCGATTCCCAGGTCGGCCAGGGCCTTTCTGTGTGGGGTTGCGTGTTCCCCTAAGGCGTGGTTCAAGGTGAGCCACACCTCTCGCACAATGTCAGCCGGGATAGGGTCCAGCCTATCGGGGGATTGTGACCCTAAAAGAGAAAAGGGGGATAGATGATGGATGTGCACAGGGGTCATTAGTGTTGTTTAACTGTTGTAATTAGAGTCTAGTACAAAGTTTTTCAATGGAAAAGAAAACCCTTCAGGAAAATATTGAATAGGACAGCACTGGAAAATGTATGACTGTACAAGACCACTCTTCTCTGCTGTCTTATCCATTTATTTTCTTAAAAGCTAACACAAACATCAGCAGAGGAGTGTTGTTAACAATAAGTAACAATATCTCTCTGCAGCAGTTCCTGGCACGTCACTTTGGTATTTTGATGGCTCCTCTCGCGTGCATCACACCACGCCAGCTCACGTTCGTGTATTTATCAGCTGTACCAGCAGCACTGCGCTGTCCAACACTCCTAAAAGCCTGGATGTGCAGCAGGCAGCTCTCACCTTGGCTTCCACAGAGGCTGTAATCATCCTGTCTGCTTCAGGTGTGAGAGGAGAGGAGACAGAAACCAGAACGAGGAGCGAGCTCGGAGGAAAGGCCAAGGACATGAGCGCAGAGGCACCTGTTAAAAGGATTTCGGGAGGAGGAAGAGGAGTTAGGATTTTTGTTTGAAGATACCCAGAAGAAGAGAAGAGGGTGGAATTACTTCTTAGGAAATCTGTCAGGGTTAAAGCAGGACAAAAGCTGGACCAAAGATCTTAGCTGAGATGTTTCCTGTGCTCCACATGCATTCACAAATACCTTAGTTTTTGTCTTAAGTTACGGTGATCAGGACACTTTTCTCCCTCTTCCTCTCTCTTGAGGACCCTCCTCCATGCCAGGCTCTCTCCGGTTTTGCTCTAACATGTTCCAGAGCGTCAAACTAGAACCAGATTTTATGAATGAAGAAGGATACAGAGATAAAAGAGGGTTTTATCCCGTCACAGACCACCATTAGACTGGCAGTGGCTGAAACCGACACTTCATAATCTCCTTGTCGAATTACCGTTGATACTGCTGCTCATGTTCGTCACGTTAAAGAGGCTGATACCAAATGGAAGTCTGGTACTTTGGAGGTTGAAGTCAAATCCACACGTTGACGTAGGGCAGGGAAACATGTACCAGAATTCATATTTAAGTGTTTTTAACCTTAAACACTATGTATTATACATTATTTGTCTTTTGAATAGTAATGAGTTGTTGTCATAATACCAAAATATAAGCCTTGATATGATCCTGGCAGAAGAAAAATAATTGATCTGTTACTAGTTTGATATCATGGCAACAAAAATGGAAGACCTAGACAGCCAATACTGGGTGAGTTTTCATTTTAAACATTAGGAAAAGTTCAGAAACCTCGGTCTAAGTAATTTGCAAACAAGGTTGTCAAAATTTTCTACAATACTAAATGTGTTTCAGAATTAAATCTTCTTTATTTCAATGTTTAATTTCTTTTTTTTTTTCTTACTTGCTTTGTACTAGAGATAACAACTGCCAGAGTCAAATTCTTGTATGTGTCGCATACTTGGCAATAAAAACTGATTCTGATTCTAAATATACTGCAGAAACTTTATGATCTTCAGTCTTGGTTTTTAACTAAAATGAGATAGCTTCACCAACTTTTTAAAATGTTGCTGTTGTAAATTTAAAATCAAGGGCCCTATTTTCATTAAATATTATCTGAGCCGATGTGTTGACCATACATATTGTTGACTGTATGAATGTACAATAATGTTTTACCTTATTATTGTCAAATGTCTACACTGAAAAACATTCAAGTTCATGAAGAAAATCTGTCATAACATTAAAAATGACAGTATCTCCATGTAAACGGAGCTATACCTGGCTGTATGTTTTTTCTAGCTTCATTTTATGAATTTGCCAAACAACATTATCAACATAAACTCTATCAATATAAATAATATTGTCTTACTGTTAATCTCATTTGAAAATATATTAGTGTATCTTCAAATCTTAACCATTTTTCCCAGCCCTGCGTGGAGGCCCATGCTCCCTCAGGTGACCCGTGTGTTTCTCTAACCCTCGTCCTACCTGTGAGCCGGCGTGTGTTAACCCTCGTGTTAATCCCCCTGTAGGACGGGATTTAACACCTCCAGACTTCTTGGAAGTTCTCGCAGCACCGGTGGCCCCGGTCTGGTCTGATCTACAAACATCACCCTCATTCTCACATCAACATCACACCAGTGGCTGCCCCCCACCCCCGCCTTCAGGCACATCAGCCATTCGTTATGGGACTCCCAGGGTCCCACATCTGAGGGTGGAGATTAGTCATAGAAGGTTTGGAGGTAACCAGTCTGACTCAAATCAGAGCCTCAGAGAGAGCAGGAGGTTTGTTAGTCTGTCTGTGTCTAAAGCTGTGTGGTCAGTTGTGTGTAGGGTGGTCAGAGTCGCTCATTTGCGTGCACATGTGTGTTTGTGCGCCTGAAATCCTCCTGAGTACCCAGACTCCAGTCCCTATTAATGGAGGTACCACCCAGGAGCCGAAAAACGAGCCGCTCCCATACACGCCATCATACCCAGCGTCAACAAACACCGATGTGTTGAATGTGAATGTGTGTGTGGGAGTGTGTGCGTGAGTGATTCACTTAGAGTCGAGGAGGGTTTGTTTATCTGGGGTCGGTTCGTTTAAGGCATCGTCACGCAACGGCCCGCTTTCCAAAAGAGGAGCACAGACATGCATGGACTCAAAACAAACAACCACCA
This sequence comes from Cetoscarus ocellatus, assembly GCA_037902135.1. Taxonomy (NCBI): domain Eukaryota; kingdom Metazoa; phylum Chordata; class Actinopteri; order Labriformes; family Labridae; genus Cetoscarus; species Cetoscarus ocellatus. Next base: position 372,503 of record JBAMNC010001235.1, read on the forward strand.
CCCTCCACCATCTTTCAGGGAGTCTCCAAAGAAGGAGAAGTGGGATGACAAATATGTTTTATGAATATGGAAAAATGTCCTTTCCCCAGATAGATCTCCAAGTTTATGATTTACAGGTAATTACAATATAAGCACATTTACTCCTAAAGCTCATGCTGCTGATATATCTGATTATGTTTTGATAGATAGACAGACAGATAGATAGATGGATAGATACAATAGGTAGATTGATAGATAGTTGAAAACAGTAGATAGAATTAGATAAATGGATAGAGTAGACAGACATAGATAGATGAAGTCACTCCTGGTAAAAGTGTTTCAATTGCAGTTGTTTTGGGGGGTTGAGCTAATATCTCTAAGTATTTACAGACAAAGAGATTACAGACATTTTCTGAATTTGATAGCTGGCTTTGGAGGACCAGGACCGCTGGTTGTACATCACTGTACTCTATTCAGAGAGCTTCATTGGCATACATGTTGTAGGATGTGATTGCCAAATAAATGAAATTAAATTAAAATAAAATAAAATAAATGAATTTAAAGATAAAAGGGAAAATTTTTAATTAAGATGATATCAAGTAGTAGTAGTTTCGACTATTAGTTGATTCGACATGGATCATGCACAACACAACTGTTGAGCCAAAGTTAACTATAGAGCTAATTTAGTTTAATGGTAGTAAAGGTGAAACAATATATCATCACTAAATAGATTTATAAACATAAGAAACAAAAATATTATTATTTTTTAATGTTTGTGTGCATCTGTGGTTATTTATGCGGGCTTATTTGTATAAATGTGTGTTTGGGTGAGTTCAGGTTCAACACATTTTCATAGATTTTGCTGTGATAATCCCACAGTTTCAACTCTCCCATGCAGTAAACTGGGGATTTCCTAAACATCAGTTATATATTTAATCTCTGTGCATGAATGTAATGTCAGTATTTCTCTCTCAGCCTCATATTTCAGGCAGTGAGGGATCTTTCACATCAATCATATGATCTGGAGATTGTTATTCTCTGTTTTGGACCAAATACAATTTTATTCGCTTGGTTTTGGGTTAAGTCTTTGCAGTATTTCACATGGATATATTTTTGTTGGCTAATGAATCAACTTCCTTTTATTTGAGGGGTGTTAGGGTCTTGAGTCTGACCTGGTTTTGTTGGGTGGTTGCTGTGGTCCTGGTGCTCTTCCAGCCCATTCATGTGATTTGGGAAAAAGCCTTTGGACCAGCAGGTTTCAATATTTTAGCCTCAGCTCAGGATGATGTGATGGTAGGACTGGGGGTCACTAGTTTTAAAATGTTGATAAAATTCTACATGTGTTGTTTGAGTCTTTCTTTGTACATGTAAGAGGGTCTTACAGAACTCAGTGTGAAGTGATTCAAGTCCTTTTTTTTGCCTCATTTGTCAAAATCCTGATTTTAATTTTTGTCCTCAGATTTCACATCAATAATAATAATTAGTTCTAATATGATTTGAAAAATTTGGGGACAGATGAGATTTGGATGTCAGTGCCAATCAATCACAGCAGTAAGCATCAAGAATGATGTGGTCCACCATTTCTCTATGAAGAAACCTGACTGTCAATCAACACGTTGCCTTCTTTTTCTAATTTCTTGTCTAAAAGTCAAGCAAACCAACGTCCTAAACAAATCTACTGTCCTCTGTCCGCTGACCTCTTTATGCTTTTGTTACATTTTTGTGATCTGCTCATATTTGCTGAGCTTGGCCCGATGCTGACTCTGTTTAGCGAGGGTGCTCTCGTTGTTCTGACTGCGTCTGTTCATGTGTGTGGGGCGGCCCTTCTCTGCCTTCACCTCTCATTAGCTGTGACACGCTCCGACTACCCAGGCTGCCTTTCAGCACGAGCCTACCACTCAACGCAAACCACCTGTTGGACATCACAGCGCTGTGGCCATCTTAATCCTCTGCATGTGAAGTCCTAAACACCAAATCAGTGAAAATCCCAAACAAACACATGATTAGCTTTTGTCCTGATTATAGTCCACTGAATGCTGCAGCAGACTAAACATGCAAACACCCCTCAGCCGGGCAGCGAAGAGCACGCTACTTAAACTCACGAACGCACTCATGTTTACAGCAGCGTCGCTCAGCTATGTCAGCAAACCTATACATCGATCACACTCTCATGGGCGTGAAATAGGCGTCCACGCACTCTGACAAAGGCACCCTCCGCTCTGCTGTCACGCAACACTTGATGCTGAAAGTAAAACAGGAAGGTCGACCTAATACAAATGTGTTCAGGGCGTCTTTCTATCCTTTGCATGAATACCAGAGATGTTGACTGTATAGCATCTCTTTGTAACCACATTTCATCAACGAGGTGAAGCGGGCTTCAAACACAGGCAGAGTGTTCGGTTTCATATTGATGTGTTTGAGGTTAGTGGTTCAGACTTGTACAGAAATATATAAAGTAATAACTGTTTTTATTGGCGAAACACGAAAGTAAGTGGCGGGTCAGAGTCCAAAAGTGTTCAGAGAGTGATATGTTTGCTCTGGAGCTCTGACTGACAGCTCTTTTAATGATTTATGAAATAATCTTAGATACTAAAAGATTTGTTAACCATTCATCTGCAGGGCTGAGTCTGCTAAAGGTCATTTTATGTTACATGTATTAGGGTTAGGGTACCCTAACCCTAATACATGTAACATAAAATGTTACCCTTACCCTAACCCTTACAGTATTTTTACTGTAGGAATATTCCCATGGTCCCCAATGTGCCAAATTGTGCCATTTGGAGTTTCCAATTTTAGAAACACACATAGTCAAAGAAAAAAAGGTGTAAAAATTCATTCTTGATGTATTTTCATGAAATTTTAAACTTTTTTAGGAACGACTCTATGTTCTGGTTATAATTTGTTTTTCACCCTATAGGTTCTAGTTACAGTCATCTGTAAGAACTTAAAAAAAAAAACATCAGCAAGGAAAAACACCCTATTTCTCTGTGTTCAGACTGCAGTAAGTCAGCTGTAGTAGCACCTACAGTGTTTCTGCTTATTGTGGGAAATCGTTAGAACGTTACCTTTCAAAGGGGACCAATACCATGCATGTACCTCAAAGGTTTCAAGAGCAATAATCATTCTACTTTGGGTTATCTTATACAGGCATTTTTTGGGGGGAAATTGACTGATTTATTAAAGGGTTAAAAACAGTTAAAATACAAATAAGTGATGATCAAAAAATGAAAACAAAACAAGCCTTTAACTTGAATCTGCAGTTTCTTAAGCCTCCCAGCTCACATGAATGAAATTAACGAGCCACAACAACCACACAAGACCATTTAGAGTTGCTGAAGAGTTTATTTGATGACTGTAGGAAGAGGCAGGCTATTGCTACCCATTTACTCCCAGTGTTTGAGCTAAGCTAATTAGCAGTGGGCAATCTTTGCCTGTCTCTTCCTTGTTACTGCACAGTTGAAATAATGGTGTCTATCTGCTTGTCATGGACTCAGGAGTGAGGCAAGACATGAAAACAAAACATAAATCCTGTATATCTTTAAACATACAGTAGATATCAGGGTTCAACTCTCCACAGTGACAAAGGGTTGTGTTTGCAGTGGCCATTTACGCCACACGACAGAAGTTTGAAGGCTCACCAAAATGAAAGAGCTCTGCTGAAAGGTCCAGGAGAAGCCATGTTACTAAGTGGATAACTCCCCACGGTGACAAAGCTCACAAGTTCTATTATTGGCAATCATATTAACTAGTGCAGGGTTCCCACACGTCCTGAAAAACCTGGAAAACCTGGAAAATGTTTGACCAATTTTCCAGTCATGGAAAACACATGGAAAATGAGGAAAAAAGTCAAATGTCCTGGAAAAGCTTGAATTGTCCTGGAAAATTATTTACCTTCCTTCAATCTTGTTAGTGAACAAAAATCAAACATAGAAAATGAAGTAAAAATGTTCTTGGTAACTAATGTACAGTTAGCCATAAAATATAAGTAGATAAAATAATACAAGTTAAGGAATAAAATATAAAAACTCAAAACAATGGTGACAAAAAGAAATAATACAATATGGCAAAATGAAATTTGGGCTACTTAAATAGTAAATCAACACAATATATTTTTAGAAAAAGAGCAGAGTTAATAAAGATTAAAAAAATAGTTTAAACAATAAATTTATAATAGTAAGACACTAAATAAAAGCCAGACTAAAGAGATAGCTAACAGACAATGTCCATGCCCGAGAGTTAGAAATAAATAAATTTTAAGAGGAGCTGAAAACGTTCTTGAAAAGTCCTGGAAAATGATTTCAAGAAAAGAGTGGGAACCCTGTAGTGCTGTGGGCCTCCAGCAACTCCACTTCAAAAAAGCTGAACTAACCCTTTAAGGAAAAATGTGACCTAAATGAGATACTTAGGTAGCTGCAGCTTTTTGCACTTCTGCATCTGCTTCATTGTCAATCACCAGAAGTTGCCTCTTAGTTGTAACCACCTTGTAATCCTTGAAAAACTTAGACATGGAAAAAAAGTTAAAGAAATACAAAAAACCCCACGGATGGAGTCTGTTTAAGTCCTCATTTTGTTCGAACTCTGCCTGAGCGTCTGAACCCCGACTCACCCTGCAGCCGGGAGAGATGCAGGGCAGCTGGAGGATGAATCAGCAGCATGTGAATCACATCCGTCCTCTCTTTCTCTTTCTGTTTGCTGTTTACGCCCACAGCATGTGTCCCCCATCTCACTGGATCGAAACTTGGACGATGGCGTGGAGACACTGACAGATCGGCCGAGAGTAGTTTTATTTGAAACGGGGAGGCAGTGCAGCTGTCAGCATTCGTGCAAACACAAGAGGCGAGAGCCCTTACGGTCATATATCAGATCAGCAAAGCGTTTCGGTGATAGCAATTGAGCTGACGTTTTATTATGAGCTGACAAAATTATAAAACAATCTGCTTCTAATATTAAACAGAAGCTGCTTTTGATGGATCTTCCTGAGTTGATCTCTTTCCATCTGTCAGTATCTCTGCTCTACTTTTATAATAAAGAGGTTTTTTGTTGAGAACTTTGGCTCATTATAAGTCCATCTTTCTCTGAGGAAATAATTTACGAAGCAGCTTTACTAGAAAACCTCCAGAGTTCTGTTTGTTGTTGCAAACGTCCTCCAGGATTTAGTGATTGTAGTTAATGGATGAAAGAAAAGTCTCCATCTCAGGTCTTTAGAATTTGTAGATGGAGTTAAAGAAGTGTTGCCGTAGAGACGCTTTGCCTCCAGCTATCGTTCAAGTGAGAATCTGACCCTCGCCATTTACACCCTTCCTCTCCACACTCCCTCCCCACCTTCCTCTTCCTCTCCACCTAAATTAAATTTCCCCCCCGCTGCACCAGCAGTATAAATGGCTGCATGTAAGTCCTGTGGTTGTGCATATGGAGTTTCACATTCTGCTATTTTCATTTGGCTCTTTATTGCTCCCAGTTGTTGGGTTAAACAAAATGGGGCCTAAAAGGAGGGACGGGGGGGGGGAGGCTTGTTCCACCAATCGCTCACTTTGTTCCCTGGAAGCACTTTGTTTGCGAGAAATGTCACAGTAGCTAAATCAAGCCGAGCCGTGGCTATAAGAAACAGAGGGAGCAGATGGACGGAGGATGGATGTGCATTTGCATGTGTGTGTATATGTGTTGTTAATGGTGTGGATGTGTTTAAAGGAGGAGGCATATTTGATAATATTTGATCTGGGACTGTTCATCTTAATTCTAAGGAGAAAAGGACAGATCTAGAGAGGGCTAAAAGCAGAAGGAAGAGGAAGGATTGATGTTGTGTACTTGTGGATTTTAATTAAATCTTCACTCAGTTTTATTCTTACAAAAATCTGACTTTTGATGCACGATATGGGATTTGTGCAGATATCCAAAATGACGGTATTTCTGAACTCTTTAACATTACCAATATTTTTATCAAGAGCACAAAGCCTCCAATTTACAAAAACTGGCCTGTTCCTTTTGTGGTGACAGTCTGTTTTTTCCTTTCTATATTATTACGTGCCTTAGGACAACGGATGAAGTTTAGCTATTGTGCTAATTCCGGCATATTTACATTGATGTGTATTGCGAAATTGTTGATTGATGTGCACTGTCCTAATCAAATAAATGAATTAAATTATTTGCTCAAATTTGACGTGAAGCAAGAAAAACAACCTTTTATTATTAAACCAACAAAAGCTTTTTATTTGTAAAAGTGGACTTTCAGTGATAAGGATGTGAATCATTATACATTTATACATTTTTCTCAATATCTATCAATCCATCCATCATCTGGACTGCTTACCCCTTTCATGGTGGTCGTAGAGGAGCAGAAGATTTTGTTGTAAAAAGCCAAAACATAAATTCATACTTTTAGACCAGTTAACCCCATTTTAATGGCAGTTCAGCTAGATGCTGCTATATTGATCAACATCATTCTCTCCAGATTATATTCATTATAGATTTTGATGCTAATATTAGATTGCTCACTCTATCCATGGTTGTATTGATTATTCATCCATAACTATCTTTACAACCACATGGACATGAGGACCCTCTTGAAATGAGATTCCACATCTCAAGGGGCTTACCTTTAATAAATTATATTTAACAAAGACAAATATGGTGCTATACAGATAAAGATTGACTGATTGAATCTATATTCGACAGAGACAAATGTGATGAGGACAGATTTATGATCTGGGCGTTCATAGGTTTGTCACTATCATAAATTCTTATTTGTAGTCCCTTTGTCTCTGCCTGGATGGAAACATCTCTGGATGTAAGTATGTGTATATACAAGCATATATATATATATATATATATATATATATATATATATATATATATATATATATATATGCATACATGTGTATCTATAAAAAGAAGACTTTGTCTTCAGCCTGCTCTGTTGTAAAGTGTCTTGAGATAACTCTTGTTATGAACTATACAAATAATGATTGAAAACAGGTTCAGTGGCTTCTGCTTCAAGAGTGCAACACTGTATTCTGCCCTTGTGTCTATTGTCAGGGTTTCAGGGAGAGTTGAGATCATATTTTTGAAAATGTACATTTTCAGGATCTGTGTGGACGAAACGCCCAGATGATAGATGCCTGTGTGTGCAGCCTCTAAGTTTATTGAAGAGTTGTTGATCAATTCTCCAGTCAGTTGTTTTATTCTGTTGACAGATTATTTTGCTCTTAACAGCTGCAACGTGTATCTAGTGCACGTGGTTTTTCATACACCACTGTCCCTGCTCCAATGATTATGAACGACTAACCCCTCATATAAACCATGTCTCTCACTGTGAAGTTTTTGTTTCTGTTAAACTGTAAATTGTCCTTCAGTGAGTTCCCCATGGGGCTCTGTTAAGATGCTAAAATCCCTGAACAATCAAAAATCGTTGATATAACATGTTTACCCAGGCTGCAGACAGTATGGTGTTTTTCATTATAAATATTTATCTTCAATCAAAAACTGATTTACATTTGTAGAGGTGATGTCTCTGACTCCCATCAGTCTCACTTTTCAGTCTTCAGCTCAATGATGCTTTATGCCCCTCCATGTCATAATTTCTGGACTTGACTATAGATATTTAGGGACATTTTTCAAACAGTGTAGCTCAGTCCGTAAGGATATGGGCTGGGGACCAGAGGGTTGCTGATCCAAATCTTGATTAAACTTGGAAGTTGGTTTGGTGGCTGTGGAGATGCAAGCTGACCTTCTGGGGCACTGCTGCTGGTTAAGTGTTTGGTAAAGCAGCTGAAGGGGTTGGCATCCCTTGCCACTGGAGCTAGGATTTGCACCCTTAGGGCCCATTTACATGACAACATTGTCACCAGAAACTGAAAGGTTGTTCCTTTGTGTTTTACAAACCACTCCGTTTTCACACAGAGACAGCGTGATAACGATGGATATTCTGGATCCACAAGAACAACTGAAAACGTGTAGCGTGCATGTAAGTTTGTAGTGTCTTTGGTGAATATAGCAAATGTGTCTCTGCTGGTCAGAGTATTGACACAGCAAATCCACATTTTGTTGGAGGAGCGACAACAAACCGAGCATAGCAAGCAGCACACATGTTGCTTGGTAGTTGGCCATAGCTGTTGTTGTTGTTGTTGTTGTTGTTGTTCCTGTGTGCGTGTGCATCCTTTATCCGAAAGAGTACTGCGCATGCACTGGATGTCACCGTTTTCCTGAAAACAAGGATCCATGTTTAGACAGAGATGGATACAAAAACACTTTCAAAACTTTTCACTCTGGACCCCTGTTTCAAAAGTTTGCAGATTCAGGCACTCCGGGCACTGTTCTCGTGTAAACAGAAGGAGCAAACACAATGAAAACTCTCCGTTTTCAGCTGTTTTCATTGTCTTGTAAATGGACCCTTAAACTTTATCAGAATTAAACACCTACATTTGAAGTAGGGTTAACGTTGCTCTGGACCCTTAAACTTTATCAGAAGTAAACACCTACATATGAAGTAGGGTTAACGTTGCTCTGGATGCAGACAAGATGTCAGGTATGATAAATGCTGAAGTACCAATCAGGCATGAGCTCTCAAACCTGACCTGCTGACCTGTTACTTGAATTACAGTTGTTTTTATTTGCTGCATTATCAACACAGTCATCTGTAAGCTGGAATTGGACAAATCAACATATATCTACACCAGATTGGTAAATTAGGTCTTTAGGGTCCTAGTGCTGTTGAAGCTGTAATATATGCACCTCTGTGATGTTTCACCCTGTCTGTAAATAATGATCAAATAAAACCAAGAAAGATTCTGATTTCTTGCTTGTGATTTAACTTTATGAGGCTTTTCTTGTGCAGTAAAAATATTTAAGAGAAAGATTCAGATGTGAGAATCTTGAATCAGGGTCATTCTCAAGTTGCAGCTGAAAACTCCTTATATAAAGATTAATGAAGGGCCGAGTCCAGGCAGAGACTCATGTTTGTTTCTCACAGCCTCAGGTTTTTAACATCCTCACAAACACATAAACACTCTGAGATGTTTTGGAGGAAAGATGGGTCTTCTGGCCGGCGCCCTGTTAAACTTTAGTCTGCTTGTTTCTTCAACCCAAACATACAAAAGAAGTTCAGGGTTAGTCTGAGGTACGCAGCTTCAGGCGACTATCTATCTGCAGGTCAGATGCAGTTCATGGTGGTAATGCGTGCATGTGTGTTTGCTGTCAGTGTAGAAAACATTTATGTTTTATATTCACATTCTGATGAAGACTTCATGTACAGCAGTCTGTGTCCCTCAGGGAGGTCTAAGAACTGGTTATAGCTTTTTCTTCTTTAAATGAAGGATGTTTGTGGAGGTCTGTCTTTCTTTTTGGAGGATTTTCAACACCTGTAACATTGAAGGATGACGTCCCCTTCAGCACTTGTCCTCCTGTTTCTGCACTGAACAAAATCCTCTTCATTTTCTGCCGACCTTTCTTTACGCTCACGACTCACTCCAGGTCCTTCTTGGCAACTTCTCAGCTGCTTTTTCTGCTCTCATGATAAAAACATATCACACAGTGTGACCTTTATGACACTGGTTTGACTTTGACCTCTACAGCAGAGCATCTCAACTGAAGGGTAGGGACCCAAAAGTGGGTCGCAGAGCTTTTCTCAAAGGGTTGCAATAAAAAAGGGACGTATGGACGTCCTCATTGTGAAAATGTTTATGCAGCAGAGTCAAGTGATCCTCCAGAGATTCTATCTCTTACATACTCAGTGTTTCTATTCCTGTGAGCTCTGGTGACATTTTCTGACCTGGTTTGTCACCACAACACAGGAAGTGACACCTTACTCAAGCTGACACCTGAGTCACATCACGTGTTATAGCTACATGTGTTTACATGTTTGTTTGCTCATATGTCAGAAGGTAAATTCACTGCTCTCCTAAAGTAGGAATCTAATAATTTAACACACACAAACTTATGTTCTCTGCACAGGTCAAAAATCCATGGTGATCAGTTTTAACTGAATGGTGATACTTGATCCATAATCTCAGCGGTTGGTTTAATATCATAAAATAAAATACACAACAACCATTTTGAAACCTGTTTGATGACACAGCAACAGAATCAGAGGTCCTGGACACCCAATGTTATACTGTGTTTTTTTATTACTAAAAGTAAAGATTTTCAAAAACTGAAGTCTTTAAAATATCATTAAGTCTCATCTTCCATCCGTTTCAAAATGGTGAACTCAAAGGTACAGAAATTCCATGAGCCAATTTAGGCATATTTTTTAATAAAGAATAAGAAAATACTTTTTAAATCGGGAAAAAAACTTCCTGTTTTCCTGTTTGGATTCTGAGACATCAATGGTAGTTTCAAATACAGTTTTCTATAAGGTAAAGAGGTCTGGAAATATTGAATTTCCAGTCTTTTTTTTCCAGATATCGGGGCTATTCTTAGAGGTAGCTAAATTGATAATCTGATTATTATTGCACAATTGGTATCAAAAATACATTATTGGTTGATCAGAATTAATGCTTCAGGTTATCTAAGTCACCTGTAGTTCATTCTCTCTGGTCTATAAACCTGCTGGATTACACATACCGAGTCCCCTTCAACGACCTCGACTCTCTTTCTGTCTGAGATGCTCTGTTGGAGCTCTTGTCACATCCTCACATGAGCCAAGTCTTTTCTGATTGGCTGGTGGGTCATCTCTTCACTAATTATTCAGTTAAGCGCTGCTTGGTACTTTATTGTCAACAACTCTGATTTCATTCTACTGTTCCTCATCTGTGCTTGGCTTGTTATCCTGAGCCAATGGACTGTAACTGCCAACAAAACAGTGTTATTACATCACACTGGTAAGTCTATTTTGGGAGGCTGGTGATGCAAGCTGTTTCAAGCAGCTACTGGCACGGGGGAACGGGGGGAGAGGGAGAAGGCCTGATGCTGCAGAGTTTTTATTTTTTGTGTAGAGGTGCAAATGAGAAATGTTAAACACACTGAAGGGAATTGAAAAACTTGAAAAAAAAAGCATAATATAGGCTTTATTTGCAATAATACAGAAAACAGCTGGAAAATGCTAAAGGCTTTTTGTTAAGGGAACCAACTTGATGCCAACTTTCAGGTGGGCCTATAAAAGTATGGCATCCCTTCACTGCATGGCTGAAAACACTAAAAATGTTCAGTATCTGTGATTGGTATTTACTTATGCCACTCAAGGGTCTTTGGTGACTTGTATCTGCTCTGACAAAAACTATCAAACTATCAACTATCAAATCACATCAATAAAAAATATTGTCTTACCTTATATTTTATTTAAAAATGGCAATACGTATCTTTACAGTTGGAGAGATTTCCCAGCTCTTACTCTGCTTCCAACCATTGCTGTTTATCCCATTAATCGCTTCAGCCAATACGGTCCTTCATCAGCTCGTCATCGCCCACCTTCATCCCTCACTCAGGGTCAACCGTGCTCCCACATGATGCCTGCTCCTCCGGGGTTTGGCGACCGAGCTGTCAACATGCTGACTGTCTTTAAATGTCCCAAGAAAAGTGGACTCCCGTGACCTATATTCTAAACTCTGCTTTTCAGGTTGAATTTTGAACAGAGAGAAACGCCCTTTAAAGATTTATTTTTGGATATTGTAAAGCCGTCCTTCCATCTCTTATTTCTTACAACGTTTGTCTCCGCCATCTTTAAACATCCATCATCTCCATCGTAGTAAATACTCATCTCTGACCCTCACTTTTTAATCTCTTTCTGTCTTTCCTCTCCATTCACTTTCCTCTCTCCTCCATTTTAACTTTTCCTCCCCATCTCCCCCCTCCGGACTCTGCGTCCGTCCCTGCAGAGGCCTTGGCTCCCGGCTGATGTGCTCCACGTTGCTGTTTATGGCTGCGGGGGCTGAAACAGGGGAAGTAGAGCCTACTAGGAAATATGGAGGCTATTAATATAAGTGCTGTGGCTGGCAGAGTGTGTGTATTGGTGTGTGTGTTTCAGCTGGCATACATGCACGAGGTTTGAGGCTGTGGAGGTGTTAAATGATTAAAATTGTTCAAACATAAATTTTAAATGGGAGTCATAGGTGCACAGCTGTCCTCGCTCTCAATCATTGCAGTTTAAATTGCTTTAATAGTCCGTTACTGCAAATTCAATCAGATTAAAAAGAAACTCTGGACTCAGAATTCTCCCTCGTGGTTTGCAGTAGATGAGGGAAACACTTGATGCTGAATAAAGGAGCTAGACATGAGGCGGAGGTACAGGAGCATGATTGAGGTCTTTGAAAAGGGTTGGCAGAGTCAGGAAGTGATTAGGCCACTACAATAACCTCAATAAGGACAATAGGGAAAACATGTCTGCAGCCACAACCACTCAGCATCAGAAACAGCACCCAGTATGGTTCCTATTTCATTAAAAGAGCGGGAGGATGATGGGCACATGGGAGGAAAAGAGAAAGAAGTTTTACCTACAGGAGGGTTTGAGGCCTTGAAGAAGAAAGCTGGGTTTAGTTACTGTTGTTAAGATAATAATGGAGGCAGACCTTTGCAGATTTTTACTCATTTTTGTGCCTGAAGGTCACTGATTTCACACAGAGACTGACAAAAACAAGCCTTTCAACTGCTGCGGAGATGACCGGCTAAAAAAAGCCAAAAACCAGCTAAAATTATCTTCATGCTGTAAGATATGTGGCCTTGTAACTTTATCTGGGATTGTACAGAAGTAACACAATACTCAAGCAAAACCATCTCATGTGGGAGAGGTTGGATCACTATGAGGACTAAACAAAAGGGATTTGGATAATCCTCATGCAAAACAGTCATGGCTCAATTTGAGGGCATTCAGTGGATGGCGCATTTGCAGGCCGATCAAGTCACAGCAGCACAATAGTAATAACTATGTGCATTTTTTTTCAATCTGATTAAAATCATTCTGATTGGGAAATCCAAATTCACTCTTCACGACCTGACAAATAGAAACACTGTGATGGATAAAATAATACAAGATAAGGAGTAAAATCTCAAAACTCAAAACAATGGTGACAGAAAGAAATAATACAACATGGCAAAATAAAATTTGGGCTACTTAAACAGTAAATCAACAAAATCTGTTTTTAAAAAAGCAGAGTAAAAAAAGATAAACTAATAAGAACAAACCATAAATTTATAAAAGTAAGACACTACATAAAAGCCAGACTAAAAAGATAGCTAGCAGACAATGTTCATGCCCGAGAGTTAAAAATAAATACATTTTAAGGGGGTGTGAAAACGTCCTGGAAAAGTCCTGGGAAAAAAAGATTTCTAGAAAAGAGTGGGAACCCTGATATTTTACATGTTTAGACTGAAGCCATTTGTTGAACCAGGCTGTAAAGATATTTATTTAGGCAGTAGAAGCCATCAATAACTTATCACTTAACTTTCAGGTTTCCTGCAGTCTCAAGTGGAAATGGTAATGATAAATGGACTTATATAGCACTTTTCTAGTCTTCTGACTACTCAAAGCAGCTTCACACCGCACGTCACATCTACCCATTCACACCCATTCACTCTCACATTCACTCATTGATGGTCCAGAGTTTCTCTGTCAGTTATCCATCACTGTCAGCCAACACTTTCACACCCTTTCATGTCCACTTACACGCCACTGACGCAGCAGTGGGAGCAACTTGGGGACACATCGCCATGTGTCGCCCTGGGCTGGGCTTGAACCTGCAACCTCCCGACCAGGCGCACTATCCAACTTCACCACCAGCGCCCCATAAGTGGACAGTTTGGTACTTCAGCATTGGCTTTATTTTTCAACCCTGGAGGTTGGTGCTTGGTGCAGAGGTGTCCCTGTGGTATAAATTCAGACACAGCAGAAGAAAAGACTGTTCTTTCCAGTCAAAACAGATAAAATGAGCTCTGATTTGTAGATAAAAATATATATTTCTGGTCAGTGTAAATTCAGAGTTTAGCAACATGAACTTATAAAGGACAGAGTCATACGTGAGCGGGTTCTGCTCTTACTGTGTGAGTGAATACAGTCCAAACAGCAACACAACAGCACAGCATTTTAGAGATTCATCTGGTCAAATGCATCATTAAGCTCGACAGTGATCAGCTGTCTTGACCCCTGTGCACCGCACGACAAACGACGAACCAAATCATGCCCAGCTTACTTAAAATTCTGGCTCCCTACAGTCTATGCCTGGCTCACAGGATGTTTCTTTTTTTTTTTTTTTAACCATTGCTGTTCTCTGCCTTTTTTACAAGAAAAAAACTAATAGGTTGTGCTTTATTTTGTTTAGTCTTTATCATAAAGAATTCAGTGCTTGTTAGACCTTACTACCCTTTTGATAAAGCTAACAGGGAAAAGTGAGCACCATTTCTGAGCCTGAGCCGAAGCCCTGTGTGTTTTTGTTCCTTTTATCCTCTCTGGTCAGTTGTGCCGTATCCTGAAACAGCTCCTCTGGTAAATCACCAGTCAGACTCTGACGTAAATCAGCGGTCTTGTTGAGATGAATCATGGGCCTTTAGCAGCATGAGGTCTGAGACTCTAGCTTTGCCCGCTAGCTGGCCACATCGTCTGCTGGTTTCCCTGAAGCCCTCCTGCTATTTATCACAACTTCAGCGGCACAATCTTTCTTCGGGAGAGGTGATGGTAGAGCTGCTACATGGCAGGATCAGAGGGAAGGGAGGTGGTTGGATGAATGTAAGAACCGGGTCTACTTAGTCTGAAATGAGGCCAAATAAATAGCTTTAACTGGTTTTGAGTGTGACGGGATCCTTGTTGGATCTGAATCTGCCAGCAAACACAAACTCAATGCCAGGCACAACACATAACCAGTGAAACTGAAAGTGATGCTGTGTTCTCGGCTCATCCCTGCAGCGCTGATGTGGAGGATTTACTGCTGTCTGTGTGTTTTTACAGGACCTCCAGGGAAACGAGGACGGATGGGAAGAAGAGGAGAACCTGGTGAGTGACGCCCGCCACCTGTTTTGTTTGTTTATTTCTTTTTCCTCAAGAGGACACACTCCTCCTTCCTCTCTCTCGCTCATTCCCACACTTCTTCTTCCTTGGGTGAGTGGACTCATTCAAGGGCTGGTAAAAGCAGTGACCCATGAGTCAGGTTGAAGGATGACGGGCTGCAGTCCACCATGTCCCCTCTCTTTTTGTGCCAACACAGCGCTAACCTCGGCCATGTGTTTGCACTAACTTCGCCCAGATGTGGGTCGTTCTCGCTGAGCGGTAGCAGCTGCCGTCATTCGAGCCTAATGAGACTCTCTGCTTTGCCAGCATCAGTACCCGCCATTATTGTGCTCTTCCCACGCAGACCACAAAGTACTCATCGAGGAGCCAAAACAGAGCGGAGGCATCACTTTGGCTGTGCAAACAGGGCGCCATGACAGGGAGAGCTGTGGGATGTTTGACACGTCTGAGTCATCTTCGTGTTCGATGGCTTTTATTAAGCGTGAATTAAACAAATTACAGCGCGACTCTGAGGTGATTTGATCAAAACCTGCAGGACTGGAGTCGTTCTGCAGGAAGTGTGTCAGATGGAGTGGTTCCAGTCTGGCTGTGAGTCAGAGCTGAGGAGATTAAACAGACGAGATCTTCTTCGGTTACGATGTTGACTCAGTGACAGATCACCAGTGACTGTTATTAACCCTTCTTAACTTTTCTTAAATCATTATAAATATTCAACCTTTTAAATGGTACTGATATACAGGACACAAGGCACATGATTCAGATCTGTGCCAACTTTTTTTTGTTTTCATGTCTTGCCTCACTCCTGAGTCCATGACAAGCATATAGACACCATTCTTTCGACTGTGCGTGCAGTAACAAGGAAGAGACGGGCAAAGATTGCCCACCGCTAATCAGCTTAGCTCAAACACTGGGAGTCAATGGGTAGCTTTAGCCTGCCTCTGCCTACAGTCATCAGATAAACTGTTCAGCAACTCTACTCTACTACATCTCTACTCTAGAGTTTAGAGAGACTAAGATTAGCACTTCATGTTATTTTCAAAACAAAAAAAACATACGAATCCACGAATGAAGAAATCATCTTCATCCTCTCTTTAAAAATCAGCCATAATCCTCAGTGTCTTCTTCTACTTGTAAACAGAGGCTTTGTTTTGTTGATCTACTTACGAGCACATCCACAGGGGTTTATTTTTGTATGTATTTCTTTCAAAAATTACATAAAGTGCTAATCTTAGTCAAAAAATAGAAAACATAACATAATTTGGTTAAAAAAAAAAAAAAGCACACAGGACTGTTTAGAGTTGCTGAAGATTTTGTCTGATGACTGTAGGCAGAAGCAGGCTAACACTACCCACTGACTCCCAGTGTCTTCACAGTTGAAAGAATCGTGTCTATCTGCCTGTCATGGACTGGGGATTGAGGCAAAACACAAAAACACAAAAATGTTGGCGTATCAGTCTCAAGTGATTTGATGTTTTTTCCTTGCTGTCAACAAACCAAACAGAACAAATATGTTTGCGTGTTTCCAGAAACACTTTCAGCCTGTTTGCAGCTCTCAGTTCTTATTTTTGACCAAAGATGTAAATCTGGATCTCTTTGATGAAGAAAGATCTCTAATGTGGGCATAAACTGATATCCCATTGTTAAAATGTGCAGTAATTTGTTTAAAAACTGCTCAGAACTTCAGCATGAAATCATGTTGAACTGACCCAAAGTAATGTGGTGATGATCAGGTTTTCATCATTTCTGGATACTAACAAAGACCGATTTGGATGTTCTTGTCTGACTTGTTAAAGGACGAAACGTTTCAGCATATCAACCAAATTAAATCCCCGCATGTCCTTTGATGAATCCGCGAAAACATCAAAAATGGTTTGAGCTGGGCTGCATTTTCAGTCTTTTGGTCTTCTTGAGATCATCATCCCAGTAAATCTTGATGTTAGGGTTTCTCTTAACTTGGGACACTCATCAGCTGTTTGTCCAAGATGTTCTGTGTCTAAGAGGAGGACGTGTCTCTGTTTGGGTTGTCTCTATCCCTGTTTACTTTGACGTCCTCACATTGCAGCTCCGGTTTATCGAGCGTGAGTTAGGTGGCACGGAGAGACTGTTGCACCATCCTCGATCTCATGACTCTGGGACATGTTTTACAAGAGAAGGAAACATTTGTTATAATCAAAAAAACAACAAATGAGAGTTTGGAGAAGAAACAGAATGACAAGTTAGAAATAACAGGAAAGAGGACAGACAGAGCCGTAAAGCTTTCTGTCTCCTCGTCTGCAACGTCAGCTCGGCTCTCACGATTTCTTTGTGTTTGTATGGAAGTCCAGAAGTGCGAAACACAATAAAGTCAAAAACTACAACAAATCACAAAAAAGAAGAAATAACCATTAAAAAAGACAATAACAAATAATAAAACAACAAAAGCAAATTCACTGTGATAAATCAAAACATATTAAAAACCCATAAAAAAACACAGCTGCATGCAAGGTAATACAATATATTACAAAATGAAAGACACAACAACAGATAAAGAAACACGACAACAAAATACAATCCACTATAATTGATAAAAAAAATGAAAGAAAATACAAGTAAGATAATACAACAAATCAATAAATACAACAACAAAGTAGAACTGTGACCAATAGGAAAGCACAACCAAAAACATTTAAATTTTGAGAGGTCAATATCGAATTAAAACACTGACATATAAAACGGAACTCCAAATCCGAAATCACAACCACATGTCAGACAGCACAACTATAAAAAACACTAAGACAATGGTAAAAAGTGGGAAACTGATATCAACAGTTAAAAGTCACAACAATGCATAGGACCATGACAACATGTAAAAAAATAAATGAATAAACAACCAAGGAATTAAACATTGAATATTAAAATAAAAACAACAAATTATTGTTGTTGTGGTTTTGAAATTGTTGTTGTATTCTCTTTAAAAGTGAATGTTTAGTCTCATTTTTTTGTTATCGTTCCTTAAATTTCTTTTTTTTTTCTTTTCTTTTTTTTGCTTTGTTGTCATTGTGTTTTGACTGTTTGCTGTTAATTGCTGGTCTTTTTTATTGTTTTATATATATTTTTTGCCATGAAGTTGTGGTTTCTAAGTTTTACTTTTTTTTTGTATTAATATTTTTCCCATATTTTGTTTGATTTTTTTTAATTTGTATATATCATTTTTTACCTTGATTTGTTGATTATCTTTTTAATTTGTTGATGTTCATAGGTTTCGTTTGTTTTTTCTTGCATGTCACTTTGTTTTCTTATTTACTGTTGTTTCTCATATGTTTTTGTTTTTTGCTGTGTTTTAAGTTGTAGATTTTCTGTATTTTTTTGTCCATACCTTTTCTTAATTGCATGTTTATGTTTTATTTGCATTATTTTAATTTATGTTATTTTTTATTATTATTTTCACTTTTCTGTATGATTTTAGTGATGTTGCAGTTCTTTTTTTAGTGTCCTTTTTTAAATTATCACTGTGTTTTTCTTGTGTTTAGCCATGTTTTTATTTTGTCTTATGTTTATTTTGTTGTGATTTTTATCTGTTGTGTTTTTCCTTTTGTCATTTCGTTGTATGATTTTTTGTTGATGATCTTTTTTGTGTGTGTTTTGCACTTCAGGGCCTCCATTCATTTGTCCTTCTCCTTGTGTTCTCTGTTTACTTTGATCTCTTCCTCTCCTTGTGTCCTCGTCTCTGTCTTTCTCATCACCTTCCTCGCTCACACCTTTCTCAAGTTCAATGCGTAAAGCTTCTCTCGGCGTGCGCGTGTTTGCCGAGCTGTCTGGCCCTGGAGGTCGTAGTCCGAGCGTCTAGACACATCTGAACCTGATTGACTTCATGCCTCATAAACCCAACACCTCTCTGCTCCCTCTTCTTCTCCTTCTTCCCCTCTTACCTCCTCACCCCATCCACCTTCATTTATTCATCCTTTTTTCTTCTCCCCCCGTCCCCAAAATAACCTCCCCCTCAAATCAAGCAGCACAGATTAAGGCTCACATATATTCTGGTCATGTTCAGGGGGCTTTTTAGTAACAAACCCCGACAAATATTCCACTTTTCCCCAGAGTCAGTCTGTTTTCAATCTGGAGTTTATGTTTAGTTCAGCATGGAGAATGATGAGCTGTGCTGGTCCAGAGCTGCAGAGGCAAAGCTCCAAAATGTGCCCTAAGGCCACCGTACTCTGTGCAATTAAAAACCAATAATATATCAGTTATGGTGGAGTGTCAGCTTGAGGTGCACGACCAATGCCCGTAATTTACATCCTCACACTGTATGATCTGTTAGTCCAAACAACAAGGGGTTAGAATGAAGAACTGGTTCCAGCTGAGATGGTTTAAAGGGCCCACATTCATCCTTATTTTTGGTTTAATGTGACTTTGTGTGGGTTTAACATGTCTCCTCGCTGTGATCGAGCATCTCTAAGAGCAAGACCACAGCATCAGGACTTCTTCTCCCCAAGTTTATGGCTTTAATAGCTGTCTAAATCATTCTGTTCCCTCAGCCCCCCCGAACAGACTTACCAGTGTGACATCATACCTTTGTTCTGTTGTCAGTTTTTTCATTGACTCACCAGAGAGAGTCCAATGCAGAGCAAAGATGGCAGAGTGAATGCACGGTTGTAGACAATATGGTACCAGTCAGTGCTGAACTTACCAATCACCACAAAGAAGACCTATAACCGAATCAGAGCAGACTGGGCCCACAAGGGGGCGGGATCTTCAAAAGAGAGCGGGAATACAGCTGGATCAGGGGTGCTCTTTTAATGAGAACAAGAAGGTTTTTTTTACATTTGTGTTCCTGAACACGCTCTAGCACTCATCAAAAATGAATATATAGGGGTTCTCATTTGGTGGAGTGGAAAGCAGCCAGTTATGTCCGATATAACGCAGCTGTCAAGTACAAACCTCCCATCTCCATTTTTTATGATTTTCATTTATCTTCATAAAACAGGGCTATTGGTCACTTTCTGCATTGGTGAGTGGGTTTATCAAACATTTAACCAAATTAAAGTACAAAAAAAATGTAATCAGGATAATTCAGTATTTATTCATTCAGCAGTGGAGTGTTTTCATTTCCTGAAAAGCAGCAATTTTTGAGCTTGGAGGTCTGTGCCTGACAGCGACAATAAGCTCCTTCAATTCCCTACTCTCTCCCTGTCTGTCCACTGTCTCCTGTCTCTATATCTCAAGGCACAAATGACCAAGAAAAATGTGAAATATAAAGTTATGAACCTGAGTTAAACTTTAAATAGTTTAGTCCCAGTTTGGAACTTGCCATGGATCAACAAGTAAAGGCAAAATAGCTAAAGGCAAGCAACGAGAAAATTTCAAAGGAGCAGCAGTGTCCTTATTCCACATACAGTGAGAGCAGGGATATCCTACAGTCTTAATGTCCCCCTGCCCCTTGGTTCTAACAGGTCTATAAACATTACTGACCCAAGTGTTTGGTTGATTGTCACATTGCCAGGTTTTTGTGAGTACCTAAGGGGGCTACATGACGGTAACAGTGCCAGTGAGCAACTATTCCAGTGAACTACCTACCTGTGTATTTATTACCTCTGCAAAGGAGGTTATGTTTTTGCCAGCGTTTGTTTGTTTGTTTGTTTGTTAGCAAGATTACACAAAATATACTGGACTTTGCTGAAATTTTCAGGAGATGTTGGTAATGGCCCAACTTAAAAATGATTAGATTTTGCTGGTGATCCATATAACCACCATTAGGGAACAATCGTTTTTGCTCAATAACTGTCTAACTAATTATGATATCAATATAATTCTGAGTGCTAGGAGTGGGTTTTCAGGGTCAAGGAATCATATGATGATGGTAACTTTATCATGGAATTATTGCTTATAGCTGTTACAGCAATATGTGAATTACCTTGGTGGAGGTTTGCGCTCTCCAAGTGCTTTCTAGTACTCCCTAACATACTCCTGTCTGTAGTTTTATGTTAAATCTACATGGTTTGGTAGACTGCCTGCTTAGGACATAGATCAATAGTCTCATTCTGATTCCCTCAGACCAACAACAATAATAATATTACAAAAGTAAAGGTTCATATGTTTTTACCATTTAAAGCCTGAAAACACAAATTATGGCCAGAAAATTCTAATTTTTTGGAGCTGAAATGTTTATTTCGCTTTCAACTGAAATCCAAAAAAATAAAAATTTACATTTAACGTATATATTTTTTGTATCTCATTTGATACCTCAGGTGTTTTTGGCAACTGATAATTCACTTGAGAACATTTTTATCATTTATCTTATTGTATTCAGATGTTATGCTGTTGATCATATTGATTAGATAGAGGTATTATAAAAGTATGTATCAAATATGATACAACAGGCTTTAAGGGGTTAAAAAGACACAGCTTATGGTATTAAACAGGCAACAATAAACAAATGTTTGATGCTTTAACAAGAAATTAATATTATATATGTTTTAAAATAAACGTCATTATTGCCTGAATTTAGGATGGACTGTTTTTAGTGATCCTCTTTATGCCCTCCATGACTTTGGGCCCCAGAAAGCTTCACTCTTTACCCCCCCTTATGGACGGCCCTGTCCTACAGTGAGCAGCAGCTGCAGCCCTGCTGTGGTAACCTAACTACAGTTAACGTAAACAGCTGAACAGAGCATGGTTATTGTGATTGAATAATTAAATATCTTTAATCAAACCCTGATTACCATGTCATCACTGTCGGCTCTTCTCCAGACCAATTACTGATATGAATTCTTTTAATGACAAAATAATATCATCACTTTGGACTTTTAAGAGCAGTTTCTGATATGTACCATCAAACCCAGACCACAAGGACTAAGACAAGCCTTTTGATCCCTCCTGTTGTTTTTGGTTAGACTCGAACATGAAAAGCAGATCCTTCAAACTGCTGAGGATCAACATCAGAACATTTTAATCAGATCTGCCCTTAAAAAACCTTTAAGACGGCTTTTTAAACACAAGCACGGACCTTACCCCAGCCTGTTTTTCCTCCGCCTTGTGTTCTCGTATCTTCTGAGGAAACATAACCACGACGTGACCTCATATACTAACACAAAACACGACCCGTTATCCAGAAGTCTGTTTATCATAACAGCTCCAAAAACTCTGTAGGCAGCGGCTCTAATGAGCTTCATATTCAGATGCTTAATTACAGTCATTATTTAACAAACCGCATCTCATGTGCTGGATTTTCACTGATCAGAAGAATTGATTGCTGCTCAAAACACAGATTACTGAAACTTCCTCATGCTCTGCTTCATTTCAGATGTAAAGTTTATTTTCTAACGCTGTATTTCTCTTCTCTGTTGCAGGACCTCCTGTAAGTACAACCCCCTCTCATTCAGGTAGTATGAAAATCAACTCTTTGCTGGTGTTTACGCTGTAACCTTGGAAACAGGCACACTTACACAAACAAAGCCCACACCATACTATATATCAGGGGTGAGACGGGAACTTATACCATGACGTCTTATAATGTTGTGTGACCATATTGGGCTAGCATTATGTGCATTTTGTGACATTAAAGGGATACACCAACATTATTTTGGTTTCATGTCCTACCTTACTCCCAAGTCCATTACAAGCAGATAGACACCATTCTTTTGACTGTGCGTGCAGTAACAAGGAAGAGACAGGCATAGCTTTCCCACCGATAATTAGCTTAGCTCAGACACTGGGAGTATATGGGTAGCATTAGCCTGCTTCTGCCTACAGTGGTTAGATAAACTGTTCAGCAACTCTAAATAGTCCTGTGCGCTTGTTGTGATTTTTCTTTTACTGCATTATGTTATGTTGTCTATTTTTAGACTAAGATTAGCACTTTATGTAATTTTCAAAAGAAAAACATACAAAACTAAACCACAGGACACACACGCAAACCACCACGGATGTGCTTGTAAGTAGGTCAGCAAAACAAAGCACATGCACAGTGGTTTGCACATGCGCCCTGCGCCCACAACAAGCACACAGCGCTGTTCAGAGTTGAAGAGTTTTTCTGATGACTGTAGGCAGAGACAGGCTAACACTACCCATTGACTCCCAGTGTTTGAGCTAAATTAATTAGCAGTGAGCGAGCTCTGCTCGTCTCTTCCTTGTTACTGCATGCACAGTTGAAAGGATGGTGTCAATCTGCTTGTAAGGGACTTGGGAGTGAGGCAAGACACAAAAACAAAAAAAATGTTGGCCTATCCCTTTAAGTTATATAAAAGGCCGTTGTTACAGTCACATATTTGGTTGTCTTTTTTTCCAAAGAGTAGCATTAAAATCTGAACCCATACATCACATATCATCTCGTGGTCTGAGTGTTTCCCCTAATCACTGAAGAGCCTTTTATTTTCTACCAAACTCATAAAACATGAACACACGGACACTCAGCAAACACAGACTCACTCAAACATGTGCATCAACAGAGCAATAAACAGACCACCAGGGGAACTCTGTGTGTGCATGTGTCTTTGAGTGTGCTTTAACGAGCATGGATGATACCGATGACTTCTTAGCGGCCATATTCCCCCCTGAGGGCTGAACTCCCAGTGACACACGCTCACACGTGGTAGATAAAACGCTCAAATCGACACACCTGGTGACACTGCCCTCATCATGTTTGGAATTCCTTCAGATTTTATTATTAATTTTCCTTTTTTGATGTTTTGTTGACACGAACATGGATCAGGTGTCAGAAACACACCTTGATTTTTTTTCTGTATTTTCTCAGAAACATATGAGCTGAGCAATGAATCAGGTTAACATCTAAAAAACGCAAGGAATGGTTTTAATGGTCAAAAGTGTCAACCCAGCTGGTTCTCACTAAGTGTGCATGAAACGATGTATAATTTCTTTTCCTGTACACACCCCGAGTCCAGCCTGCAGCTCATAAAGTTTAAGGGGAAGGTGTGGTAATGAGTCACCACCTGCTACTGCGCGGAGTAACAGTGTCGAGGAGTTTGTCTCAGTCCAACACGTGGAAGGTGTCAGCACAGAGAAACTGATAAACAGCAGAAGTGACAGTTTTAGCTCCAATATTTTCATTCATGCTGCTTTCAGGGCAGAATAAAAATTGGACAAGGTGGTTTTTACCTTTATTCAAACCTGCCATCCATCAGTTAGCTGTTTTCACGCATGCACCCCTGAAAATATCACTGAAAATTCACGTACTAAGCTAAGTACTAAGTTTTTTGAGCCTGAGATCTACCCTAAAGATGGGGAGTATTATGGAGAGCTACTTGATTTCATGTTCTCAAGTAATAAAAATGTTATAATTTAATGAAAAATAATAAATATTATGCATTGGATAGGGTACATATGTTTACCTATTTACTTTTAATTATTCCTAGCAATCATTTTTACCACAGGTTATTACATTATATGAGAGCAATACACACACATGCATCTTCAATTATTTGTTTATCTGTGTCAGCATCAATGTAAACTTTGGCCCCATGCAGGTCACATTTTTGGATACTTACGCGGTTTTAGAATGTAATGCACATGTTATATTTGTTATTGTTGTATTTATTAAGTTAGATTTACCAGCAAAACACACAGCTGAAATTTAAGAAATCTTTGTGTTATTTTTTTAAATGTCCCTGAGAGCACCTTGTTGGGTATCCCTGATGTAGACTGACCTGAAATCCTCCTGAGGTGATATGTTGCGGCGGTGCAGGCGGTCGAAGGGAGCAGGGCGTGGTGTAAAAAGAATGTTCGAAGCATTAGTCCGCTATGACACTTTAGAAAGATTTTTTTGCTTTATATTAATGCAGCATGTTGTTCAGTAATGATTGATCCCAATTGCAGAAGTCACAACACAGGATTTGCAATGCCACACTGCCACTTTTGTGTTTGATTGGAACCTAATCTGCACGTTCTCTCAACTAAAAATAAAGGTATAACAAAAAGGACTCATAGTGAAAACTCTGTACTGATCTTGATCTGCTGCAGCTTTCTGTTTTGTCTTCCAATGTAGATATATATATATATTTTTTTAAAGATGTTTGAAACAAAAAATGAAGATAAGTCTGTCTGCTATCATCATCGGCTGTCAGCGAACTGAACACTGAGTCAAAAGTGCAAAAAGTGCTAGTTACAGGAACCAGTGAGAAGAAAGCAGGGCAACTCATTCTGCTGAAAAATGCTCACCTTGCAGTGCAGCTGAGTCCATCTGATTCCATGTCTGTAATTAGGCTGATTCACCTTGCAAAGCTCCAACCCAGAACGATTGAGTTCTGGAAAGAGCCTGTAAACAATCTGCTCATACAAATATTAGCAGAGGTGCTGCCTACTAGGAGCGTCTTTATCAGGACTGAAGAATATTTCTTCGTGAAAGAAGAACAAAGACCAAAGCTGATGGATATTTCATATAAAATACATTTTCACCCCACTCCTGGTGGGTTTTGGTGAGAGTTTGCTGGAGGAATTGGCTTATGTTACTTCAGTTTGTGGCAGCAGCACCTGCTTCTCGATCGCCTGATTGGCCAGTCATGATTTTGATTGACAGAATGATCATCCAATCATCTTCTGAATGTTTTAAATAGTCTATTTGGCGTGTTAGGTTAGAAAAATGTTGAGTTTTAGGGATTATTTTACTGTAACGTTCATCATAAGCAGTGCAGATCCTCAGCTGATTTCCCATGAGCCACAAAGTTACATTAATTAAATCACATAAATAAAGCTACAAGATGATGCTGTGGAGTGGCAGTAACATATTTTCTTATAGCTTTGTGATCAAAACTCTGCTTCTCCTTTTAGCCTATAGAAGACAAGTGAAAACAAACATTTTTATTAAACCAAATATAAGTCAGGTTTATTTACTGATTTCATAATTTGCGATCAAACTCAGGGGACTTGTATGTTATTTACTCTGAAACCAGTCACAATTATCAGACTCTGTGGGGTTTTATGTAGGCTATAAGGAAGAAGGCCTGTTCTCTGACTACTGATGGCAATATCAGACAGACTTTTAATCTTTTAAGTCAAGGAAACACGTCGAGCGGTACTTTCGGTTTCCAGCAAACAGTCAGAAACTGGCAGCATGATCACTTGAAGTCACCATGCCACACATCTCATATACTGACTATTGTATCAGCTTATATCACAAAAGCAGTGTTAAAACAATATCAGCTTTGAGAATCTGTGAATAAAAGTCAGTTTGTGTTCACACATGCACCTTGCATCTGGAAATTTTTGGTTTTGTGCATTTGTGAATGGAGCTAATGATACGTTAGCTTTAATGACCTTAAAGGTTTTAAATCTATAAATAAAATAGTTTAGAATCCACTGATTATACATCTAGTTTAATATCTCCTAAGGATGAAGTTAATTAGTAAGAAGACCATTTATATTCATATTCATCTGCACTGTTGGTTTCTGTTCTAACATGTCTCCATGCTTCATGCTTCAATCTCTAACCTCACCAGGGCAAGGCTGGACGGGATGGATACCCGGTAAATTTGATTTGTTATTTATCCTGTCACTCTTCAGTTCACCCAATCAGCTCTCTTCTTTTTCCCCTCTGGGATTTATTCTTTTTTCACAGCTTTATTAATCCTTCGACATTTTTGTCCCTTTTCTGTGGTGGCCCTGAAGAGCAAAAGATGATAACAACCTTGAAAACACAACAACAAATACAAAATGGCAATGACAAATTTACAGTATAGAACAAATTCTCAAATCAAAACAGCAAATCATAGAAATAAAACAATTACTTCAAAACACAATGGCAAATACTCACCAACATGTAAAAAAAAACTAAAAAAATAAACCAGAGGGACAACAACTGTGACATTTAACAAAAAACACAAATAAAAAAACCCACAACACATAAAAACATAGTGACAAAATAAATAAACCCAATAACAAGTTATTCTTTACTTAAATACATCTGAGTCATCTTAGGATTGTTATGTTTTTCATTTGTTTGTTCTTTTATAACTTGTAGTTCTTTTTT